>JH432105.1:231133-342925 GCA_000239455.1 Strigamia maritima
GGATACATGCTAATTAGTCAGGTGTTGTTAGCTCATATGATCGAAGTTTATTTACTGACGCCGACAAGGGGACATTAGTTTCATTCACTTTGAAGACTACTTTTAAAATCTCCCACCAGATGCCGATATCGCTGCCTACTCAAATCTCATTGGCCGTTTGTTATGCAAATCAAACATCACTTATATTTCCATGTTATCTCAGATTAGAAACTTCATTCCAGTCGACGTTGGAGGTTTGTTTGGTGCTTGTTCTATTTTTGTCGAGCGCACATTTTTATTTTTACTTCATTTACACTCTTTAGCTTCTATTTCATACTATTTCATATTCACTCGTTAGCTTTAACTTTATTTTTACTTCATTTACACTCTTTAGCTTCTATTTCATACTATTTCATATTCACTCGTTAGCTTTAACTTTATTTTTACTTCATTTACACTCTTTAGCTTCTATTTCATATTCACTCGTAGTTTTTATTTCATGTTCACTCGTTAGCTTTTATTTCATATTCACTCGTTAGCTTTTATTTCATATTCACTCGTTAGCTTTTATTTCATATTCACTCGTTAGTCTATTTTTGCGAACGCACATTTTTATTTTTACTTCATTTTACATTCTTTTAGCTTCTATTTCATAATCACTCGTTAGCTTTACCTCTATTTTCACTCGTTAGTTTACCTCTATTTTCACGCGTTAGTTTGCCTCTATTTTCACTCGTTAGTTTGCCTCTATTTTCACTCGTTAGTTTGCCTCTATTTTCACTCGTTAGTTTGCCTCTATTTTCACTCGTTAGTTTGCCTCTATTTTCACTCGTTAGTTTTTACTCCATTTTCACTCCATTTTCACTCCATTTTCACCCGTTAGTTTTTACTCCATTTTCACTCGTTAGTTTTTACTCTATTTTCACTCGTTAGTTTTTACTCTATTTTCACTCGTTAGTTTTTACTCTATTTTCACTCGTTAGTTTTTACTCCATTTTCACTCGTTAGTTTTTACTCCATTTTCACTCGTTAGTTTTTACTCCATTTTCACTCGTTAGTTTTTACTCCATTTTCTTTCTCGCCATTTTCTTGTTCGGTCCTTTTCTCGCCATTTTCTTGTTCGGTCCTTTTCTCGCCATTTTCTTGTTCGGTCCTTTTCTCGCCATTTTCTTGTTCGGTCCTTTTCTCGCCATTTTCTTGTTCGGTCCTTTACTCGCCACTGTTCGTCCTTTCTCGCCATTTTCTTGTTCGGTCCTTTTCTCGCCAGTTTTTATTATCTGAATTGACTAATTTTTCATTTTTAGATTCAAAGCCACGTAGGAAGAACTGCCGCCATGAAGAAGGAAATTCGCGAATTCCAAGTGCCATTTTAACTTTTTTTAGCGTTTACTTATGTGAATAGTTCTTCTGTTCACAAAGTTAAAAAGCACTAAAGAAAGCAAAATGGCACTTGAAATCCGCGAAAAATGGATTTTCCTAAAAAAAGGGCCGCCGCGATTTCGCCTATCTTAAACTTTTTAATTTATTCATGTTTTTTTCATTTTATTTTCAGTTATTTTTAATTATTTATTTTTAATGTTCTTTTATAATTATTTAAAATGTTTGTTTGTAATAAATAAAATTATTTGAAGTGTTTATCAGTTTCTTTTATTACTTTCTAAAACTAAAATAAATAAAAATCAAAATATAATACAAATAAAATAGAAAATATAATATAAAAATACAAATAAAAAACATGAATAAATTAAAAAGTTTAAGATAGGCGAAATCGCGGCGGCCCTTTTTTTAGGAAAATCCATTTTCGCGGATTTCAAGTGCCATTTTGCTTTCTTTAGTGCTTTTTTAACTTTGTGAACAGAAGAACTATTCACATAAGTAAACGCTAAAAAAAGTTAAAATGGCACTTGGAATTCGCGAATTTCCTTCTTCATGGCGGCAGTTCTTCCTACGTGGCTTTGATCTAAAATGAAAAATTAGTCAATTCAGATAATAAAAACTGGCGAGAAAAGGACCGAACAAGAAATAGGCGAGAAAAGGACCGAACAGAAATGGCGAGAAAAGGACCGAACAAGAAAATGGCGAGAAAAGGACCGAACAAGAAAATGGCGAGAAAAGGACCGAACAAGAAAATGGCGAGAAAAGGACCGAACAAGAAAATGGCGAGAAAAGGACCGAACAAGAAAATGGCGAGAAAAGGACCGAACAAGAAAATGGCGAGAAAAGGACCCGAACAAGAAAATGGCGAGAAAAGGACCGAACAAGAAAATGGCGAGAAAAGGACCGAACAAGAAAATGGCGAGAAAAGGACCGAACAAGAAAATGGCGAGAAAGAAAATGGAGTGAAAACTAACGAGTGAAAATGGAGTAAAAACTAACGAGTGAAAATGGAGTAAAAACTAACGAGTGAAAATGGAGTAAAACTAACGAGTGAAAATGGAGTAAAAACTAACGAGTGAAAATGGAGTAAAAACTAACGAGTGAAAATGGAGTAAAAACTAACGAGTGAAAATGGAGTAAAAACTAACGAGTGAAAATGGAGTAAAAACTAACGAGTGAAAAATGGAGTAAAAACTAACGAGTGAAAATGGAGTAAAAACTAACGAGTGAAAATGGAGTAAAAACTAACGAGTGAAAATGGAGTAAAAACTAACGAGTGAAAATAGAGTAAAAACTAACGAGTGAAAATAGAGTTAAAACTAACGAGTGAAAATAGAGTTAAAGCTAACGAGTGAATATGAAATAAAAGCTAACGAGTGAATATGAAATAAAAGCTAACGAGTGAATATGAAATAAAAGCTAACGAGTGAATATGAAATAAAAGCTAACGAGTGAATATGAAATAAAAGCTAACGAGTGAATATGAAATAAAAGCTAACGAGTGAATATGAAATAAAAGCTAACGAGTGAACATGAAATAAAAACTAACGAGTGAATATGAAATAAAAACTAACGAGTGAATATGAAATAGAAGCTAAAGAGTGTAAATGAAGTAAAAATAAAGTTAAAGCTAACGAGTGAATATGAAATAGTATGAAATAGAAGCTAAAGAGTGTAAATGAAGTAAAAATAAAAAATGTGCGCTCGCAAAAATAGACAAGCACCAACAAACCTCCAACGTCGACTGGAATGAAGTTTCTAATCTGAGATAACATGGAAATATAAGTGATGTTTGATTTGCATAACAAACGGCCAATGAGATTTGAGTAGGCAGCGATATCGGCATCTGGTGGGAGATTTTAAAAGTAGTCTTCAAAGTGAATGAAACTAATGTCCCCTTGTCGGCGTCAGTAAATAAACTTCGATCATATGAGCTAACAACACCTGACTAATTAGCATGTATCCCAATGCAATGATTTAAAATTGTTTTCTACGCTGTGAAAATTAGGAGGCATTAGAAAAACGAATTCAGTTCTATTCATCAGAGTTAGTTGGTGGAAACTGGAAACCTATGAGTGTGTTGTTGATACGGTACCGCAAAATAAAATACTTTTATTTTATCAAACATAAAGCTGGTTTATAAATCACTACGGATAGCCATGGCATTTTTATCAAAAAATTAAGTTTCTCCTCTTTCTCTAATGCTCCAAAATTATGAGCATTATTTTATTATTTTTATTCTAATTTTGTGAAATAAAATCATCCAAAATTAAAACATTAAAAAAAGCTTTTCGTTACAATTCGGTATTAAATGTAATCAATGCATAGATGTTCAATAAAAACCTACTGATTAATTTTTTTAAATAAAAAATTGAACCTTTATAACTATTTTTACACGTCTTCGTCGTATTCTTCATATTCTTCAGCATCATCAAATACATCTGCCTGCCTCGGTAATTCAACTATAGGTGCCACTGTTGAAATTACTCTTGATTGCAAATTCAAATTTTTGGTTGCTCGTTCATCGGGAAGATCGACAGCAGCGGCATTTTTTCGTTCCACAACGGGCAAAGCTGCAGCTAAAGTTTTTGGATTTTGCTTTTCCTCATCTAAAATAACTGGATTTCTGCTTCTGGCTGTAGGAGGTTTTGGCATTTCTGAAGTCGATTGATTTACAGGTTTTCTAATTACGAAGAACGGACTTTCAATTCCAACTTGTATTGGTCCTATTGGTTTTGCATTCCTTGCAGGAACACTTGGTAAAATTGTTGTCTCTGCGGGCTGCACAGGGAGTGGTTTTCGAGCGATAGGAAGATCCAACCTATCAAACTCATCATCTCCAGAATTAACCCTGGCTGTTATTGGCTCTAAAGTCAGTATTCCAACAACTGGTCGTCTCGGCAATGCTGGAACTAATGGACCCTCGTAAAGTGCTGGAATATTTTCTTTGCGAATAGCTGGCACCAATAGTTCGTCGTCTTCAGGTGATAATTTACTAATTTCAGGCGTGGGAACAGAAAACGGATCTTCTCGTAAAGGTGGTGGTTCATCAGTACTAGGAATTTTCGTGAAATTCAAATACCTGGACCTAGGAGGTACTGATATGGGAGCTTGAAAACCATCATCGATCATTCCATCTTTAGATGTTAGGTCATCAACCATCATTATTTCGTCTTCCATAATTTTTTTGTCTTTCATAATTTTTCCGTCTTTCATCAGTCTTTCGTCCGTCATCAATTTTTCGTCCGACATCAATTTTTCGTCCGTCATCAATTTTTTGTCTTTCATCATTTTTTCGTCTGTCATCATTTCTTCGTCATCCATCTCTTTGTTCAACATCATTTTTTCGTCTTTTATCATTTTTCTTGTTGTAATCTCAATGTCTTTTAGCATTTTTCTTGTAGTCATTTCAATATCTTTCATCATTTTATGGTCCATTGTTTTACTATCTTTCATAATTTTGCTATCTCTCTGCATAATTTCTTCATCTGCAGCTTCTTTTTCGGCTATTTTAAATTTACCTTGCACTTTTGGCTTTCGCCTTTCTTGATTAAAGTTTGCTGAAGTTACTATTGGTTTTAAAGGTCTAAACGTTGATGGAACTACTGTAGGATGAGATTTACGTGATTTAAACGTTGTGTGCTGATTTCGAGGAATTGACTTTGTTGTTCTACTTTCAAAAAGGTTGTCATCATTTAGAGATTTAACCCGGAATGAACGCCTATCATCTCTTAATTTAAAAACTGATTCGGTTGATTTAGTAGGCTTTTCGTCTTCTAAGTCGTCTTCTTCAAATGGTGAAAATATTGCTGAACTAGGTCGCTTTGATTTTATATTTGGCGTTCCTAAATACGTTCCATCATCCAACCGTAGCGGATAGGGTGTTTTTGCGTGCGATGCCGCAATGAAATCATCGTCATCATCATCAATGTTTTGATTTTTATCTAGAGGGCTATTTTCTATCTTATCATTGATTTTGATGGCTTTAGGAGTTCTGGATGATAATGCTACAAATGGCTGTTTTGTTGACTGTTTAAACCGACTAGGTGTCGGACTGGTTGATTTCGAGGACTTAAATCTGTTTTCACCAGCGATCTCTTTTTCAGGCAATTTTTTCGGGCGTGGACGAAATGAAACGGGACCTATTGGTTTTGGAGGAACTCCGATTGGTACAGACGATGGCGATCGATCAACTGGCTTAGAAAACGAATTTAATTCTTCTTCCTCTTCATTAGCATTATCAGATAATTTTGTCACACTAGGGTGTGGTGGTGGACTTGTTCGAGAAAGAAGCGGTCGATAAACCGACGGCCTTAGTTTGCTCTGCACGATAGCTGCAATTGTTGTGCTCTCATCTTCATCTTCCTCTTCCATTGGTTCTCTTTGTTCCTCTTTAAATGTTTCTTTGGGTTTTTTCATTGGGCCATCAGATTTCTGTAAAGTTTCAACCGGCTCCCATTTTAGTCGATCACCGGACAGTGGCTTATGGGGCAAGGATTTCAGTGGTTCTTCAATAATTGCCCCTTCGATGGGCAAAGAAGAAACAGGACGTTTTAAAGGCACTGCACCAAAATGTCCACTGTCTTCATCCTCTTTTATGCTCATAGGTTTAATCTCAGTCGATGGCAATGAAAAAAGTGTGGATGGTGGTGTTGTTCCTACGATATTTGTTGGAATTGTTGATAACGTCTTAATTGTAGGTAATGGACGAGGTTGAAAACGTTGAGTTTTTGAAGGTGGTTTTCTTGTCTTTAATTCGAGAATCTCCTCAGTTACAATTTGTGTCGTAGGTTTTTTGTTGTCGTTCTTTTTCGGTTGCTACTTGCTCTTGATTTAGTGTTTCTAGATTTCGTAATTTCTTCCATAACGGTTTTTGGTGTCGTCGTCCTTCTACCGCCGTTGTTTCCTCGACGCCTGTCATTTTTAGTCTTGGCACTTGTACTCGAAATCCCTTCTTCGTCTGGTAATTGTGTAGTCGTCCGAGACCTACTTCTGCTCCTGTTCCTGTTGCTATTTCTATTACGATTGTTGCGACTTCTCGCTTTAGTTGGTCGTTTAGTTACAGTTGCATTCGCATTCGCATTCGCATTTTTATCAACAGAAGTCACTTTTGAAGTTGTTGTCTTGCTTCTAGATCGTGATGGTCTTTTGGTGACTGGTTTCGATGTAGTAGACGGAACTGATGTCTGAGTTTTGTCAGTATCTGAATCATCAACAACTGAAGGTTTGGAAGTTGATCGATTCAATTTCAAAGGTCTTCGAGGCCTAATTAAAAAACGAGGTGGTTCAGTTACTTCTAATTCATCATCTACAATCTCTTCTTCTTGTGCTTGAACTAAATAAACACAAGAAATCGCCAAAATGGCGAGCAATAGTTGAAACCACCGCATGTCACTCTAACGACACCTGAAAAAATAATCGGAAAAAATTTTATTATAACAAATAAATGTAATAAAAAAGACATAATAAAGACATTTCTCCACGACCTACATTCCACAGAAACTTGTTGTCACAAAGAAAAAAAAGAAAAAAAAGTAAAGAACCGGTTTTTGCAATCGAATAGGGCAAGAGACAGGTTTACCCACTCGCACAAATTTCTCTGTTCGCTAACTGCGTAATGTAGTCGAAGGACAACAGCATCAATATTATCATTTTTGTTTTTTGTATTGAAAAGTTCGAATTTAACAAATTTCGTGTGCATTGACTTAATTTCACTAGCAAATAAATACATTCGAAATAAGAGTTCAGTAACCTCGTTTGAGAAATTGCCCGCCTGCAATGAAGCTTTTCTGCAATGCAATGATGCGCATCTTTGCAATAAATTTTCGTTTTCTCAGGAAGAAAAAACAGTAAATTATATTTTCTACTACTTTTGTAGAAGAATACATTTGGGCATTAATGTCATAACACATTTGTATTTGCATCAGTTTTATACGTAGTTGAAAAAACTGCTAAAAATTGTTGTAAAAGTCTACATTTAATTGCGGTGAATAATCGTTAGTATTATTAATTGAAATTAAGTTCTTACCTGAAGTTTTATAAGTACGTATGCTTAAACCCTTTAAAATATTGTACGTATGTCGGCTGCAAGTAGTCCTCAAGTAAGCGTGTCCCTGTGAAAGTCGGGCATTAGTTTTATAGTGCAACTGACGTAAACATTACATACAAACCAATCAGAGTGCGCTTACGTATGACCTTCCACCTACCATTTCTTCTTTGACCCCAGGAATGCGTTTGGCTCGTGCATCATTCTAGTTTCTCCGTGTTTTTAACCACCCACATAATGCATTCTTCTGTAAAAAAAAGTTTCACTGCTTTCCTTGACCCTAATCATACAATTGTAATGAGAAAAAGATGTCGCACAAAATTTGAAGAATATTTTCAAAAGTGGAAACTATTAAATGAGATAATTGAACTGCCTGGTGCCACTGTTTCGAATATTAACCTCGCTCTAAATGTTTCGATATAAAAATCCTTCACATAGTTTTGAATCAAAGATGTCCAATTTATCGTAATTTAAAAAAAAAAAAATTAAATTAATAAACAGCGATGAATTTAATTTGCAAGTAACATTTAATAAAGATGAGAAGGCAATTTAATATATCAATTATTCTATCTTTACTTGAAGGTAAAGTGAATTGAAAGTAGGTAAGCTATCCTTATGAATAATAGGTAGGAAGGGAAAAACTTGTTGGACCAGATCGAGTTTCAAAGATAATGAATTTAATAACTATAAAAGTTGATCAATATAGCCAATATCGTTCAATTAAACTTGGATTCAATTTACCATTTAGACAATTTAGACGATATTTTTAGTCACCAAATTGTTGGGTTTTTTTTCTTTTTTTTTAAAAACTGTTTTAAATATATGCAAGGTTGTCCTGAATAAATAACCTTAAAAAACTAGATTCTCAAAAGGTGTCATTTTAAAATTTGAGTGCAGCACTTAATGATATTAAAGCTTATAAATACATACAAATTATGACAATATTGTGTAAGATGGAGCTGGAATTAATAGTCATAAAAATAACTAAAATTAAAATAAAAAATTAACTTACACTTTCACCCTTTTTCAACTTGCAAAATTAATTAAGAAAAAAAACTGGAGTGAGTAAAGATTTGCAAGTTAATTAGCATTCCTTTGATAGTGAAAACTTGTCATCTGTTTTTTTTTAGTATTCTCGTTAACCCTCAAAAAAAGTCAATGACCACTTGAGGTTATAACAGTAATTTAAACTGCTCAATCAGGTGTGTCAAAACAGTAATTATAAAATCGACCTCGCTGTATACGTGTACACTCCAATATGAGGGTCAATGAGACTTTTTTAAAACAACCTTAAAAAAATTTATTTATTTATTTGAATAACCTTTCCGTGTTGCTTTCATTTGCAATCAGCACCAGTTAGACATGAAAGTATAATCAAATTCAATACACTTAAAAACCACTTATTTTTTGTTTTAGATGTAGTGTCCTTTAAACTAACAAATAAACCTCACCTGTTCAAAATTTGCCTTATTACTTGTTCTTACAACATTTGTTCAGTTTATTACAACAAAATTTAACTAGTTCATGATCTTCTTTACAATTATCGATGGGACAAAAATGTATCAAATCTTTACAACAAATATTATGTTTCCTACAGCAAGGAAGCAACGCGTCTGCTGGCCCAGAACATCTGTAGCACGTCACGGGAATGTCGGATAACATTCGAATTAATTTTGAAGTCGATGTTTCAGTCTTGATATTTTCTGCAGGACTGAAGCTCAAACACAATTGAAAGCAAATTAAAAAAATAATCCGTTTAACCATTTTGTGTGTGGTGTACGTATGTGTGGTTGAGTAAAGCAAAGAGGAAAGAAATCTGTTAATTAAAAAATGAATTAAAATGCCATAAATGCAGTGACAAGAATATAGGTCCAAATGTAAACGATAAAGGAAATGGCCTTAAAAATTCATTCAAACATTGACCTATTTAACGAATAATTTCAAAAAGTTTCGGGGTATTTCACTGAGATAAACTTACCTTCACTATTGAAACCAAAAATATTGGATACTTAAATTAGATGATCCACACAATTAAAATGAGAGAAATTCCACTTCATTCCAATTAAATTATAAACTATCACGTGATTTAGCCACAAGGCATACTGAAGAGGAAATAAAGAGAGTGACGACCCAAATCTGAACAAAATAAAAAAGTATATTAAATTTTAAAATTTTAAATAGAAAGTAACAAAAAAGAGTGATAAACTTAGCAATGACGTTCTTTATTTTTCATGTTCATTTCTTTTATTCACAACATAATTTTTTCCGTTTACAACAAAATTGTATCAATTTTTTATCTTGGTTACAACTGTCACAAAATTTTTCAGCTGTCTGACAACATTTATGGTGCTGATCGCAACAAGAAACCATCGTGTCAGGAGAGCTTGAACATGTATCACACAATGGGTTGTCATCACCGGGTTGAGACGCTGCAGAAATTGCAGATATCATCAAAGTAATCAACAAAATTACAACTGTAAACTTTAAACCTAAGAGTAAAAGAAACCAAAAGAAAATTACTAATTAAATAAAAGAAAATAAATATTTAAAGTATAACAAACCTGCCATATTTTATTGAAAACGATGCAAGAGCAACTGAAATGCGTTTCACAAAGTCGTTCGAATAAGCAAATAGGAAAATTAAACAGGGAAACAGATCTACACAAAAGGTGTCTTGTCATTTGTGTTATATATACACCTGTTAATGCACGTCATTTGATTGAAGCAAGCATATGTACATATGGCTAAGGGTGTCATCATCAATTAACTTCATCGGAATAATAAAACCATTTTCATTCCTCAGAAGAGACCCAATTGCTTCCAATGATTCACCCGTTTTCAAAATAAACAGCTCTAGTCTTCTCACCAAACTCAAAATAGTATCGATTGCACAACGTTTAAATAATTAAAAAAATTCTGTACTGATTTAATTCAATTTAGTCAATCTAAAATATCAATACATGTTATATCAAAATATCGCTAGCGGTTCAATTAAAATTGAGGTTACACACCATTATCATGTACAAAAGTGTGATACAATAAGATAGTGAGCACTGAACCTTTACACATTTTTTGACGCACAGCACAACTTATGTTGAGAGCAGCAAAAGTCAGTCGTTGAATTGTTAATATATTCACAATCGGTTTTACAGATGTCCTTGGCTTGATGGCAACACACTAGACTCTCCGTGCAGCATTCAACGACCAAATCAGGTGCCCCATCACATAAAGAACAACTAAGCGGCACAGATGAATCTCCGATCACCTCAAATGATGGTAATTGGAAAGTTATAAATAGCACCAATGAAAACGTAAGTGACATCTAAAATAATTAGAAATTATGCGAAAAGATTAGCCAATGTTATTGAGAAAATCAAAATGCAAACCTTAAATTCTAGAATGGTTTTGATGGAACTGAGAGAGCTGATATGATTGAAGTGAATTCACAAAAACGAGCACACTTTAAATGTACAGTATATATATGTCATGTACCTCATGTTGGGCAATTGAGGGCACGAATAAATTTATTGTGCAAATTCATTACGTACCTTTAATCTCTTTGGACATACTTCGTTTGACTAGTTTGACTAGGCACTGTCTGAACGTTGTCGAAATCGAGGCTGAAATGAAACAAATTAACAAGCACGAAGATGTTCAGCAAATAATATGATAACAAATAACAATGCTTACTTCCAACGGTACTTCCGACCTTGGAGTACTTGGCGGTGCACTTACAACGCTGGCTGCTCTTGATCTAATAACAGGCGCATCTACGGGCGATTTTGATTTAACATGTAGTTTACTACTACCTGAGCTCGATGAAAGAGGTTGACTAATGCCCCTTACACACGTGTCTACATCAGGGCCAAAAATCTGATTTGCATTTTGCACCATGAACGTGACAACAATAATTACCGTGTCTAATTCCTAATAATTTATAATTTAACAAATTCAAAGTGAAAATAAAATCAATACGATAAAAACTGTTTGCATTTATCTTACTGGTAAATATAAGTTCTTAGGTACTATAAGAAATGCTCCTCTCAAATCGTTGATGAGTTCTGTTAAAATTTCGCTTTTGAAGCGGCGATATTTTTGATTCCATGTAACGGATCTCAACATACTTATCACACACATAGTTAAAACATATTTAGCAGTCTCCAGTGTTCTCAATTTTCTAAAAAAAAGTTAAGAATTGCCGCGTGTATATACCATGCTCAAAGAACTTGTGATTTGATTACCGTTTAATTTTGTCAGCATATAAAGTTTTCATTATAGAAGGCGTATGGGCGGAGCGAAAAACAAATGTAAGAATGAGATCATCAGCCAGACCGATCCACCATGCGCCTTCAATTATCTTATTGACCAACATTGGAGTTGGTAATTCTTCCAGATAATTCTGAATTGTAAATTTAAACGGATTTCGCAAAAATAAACAACTTAATAAATGTGTACCTTCAGCGCAAGATAAACTACCGTAACATTCATTTTGCGAATAACAAACTCTACATCTTCCCTTTGTAATGCTTTTCGTAATAACCAATATTCCTTCACTTCTCTACGTTCAAGAAGTCTAACAGGAACTTTAAGTTCAACTCGTTTTCCGCTTTCTGCAATATGCATAATCATCATCTAAAAAAAAAAAAAACAAAAAAAAACACCAATTTTCCAAAGATGTAAACAGTTCGAATGTAATCTCCACTTTGTTGTATTTACATAAAGTAAACGATTCATGTACATCGCAGAACTTCGCCTAAATAAAAAAATATTTAAAACATACATAAAAATAATTATATACGTAAGACACGAACCGAGCAGAACGGTATTTAAAACAACAGTTCCATATCCCCATACATTGATTTAAAATTTAGTCTAATTAAAAAGAAGAAAAACTAAACCAGAGTTACATGTTATTTCTCCAAACAACATAACTCCATATTTTAACACTAAAATAATTCTATCAAAAATAACAATGCAATACGTAACAGCAATAGCTTCCTTTGTAACAATACCGGTAGTCAAATGTTAGATCATGTAAAACGCGATTTACTAAACTCTAACCAACAATTCGTGTACGAAACTGAAAAGTGAACTTTTTCGCATTGTACTGAAAGTATATATTTAATATCTTATGTCCTCTAATCAACCTGAGTCGAAAAATCATTGTTTAGTATCCAAAAAATTTGCGTAAAAATACAAGAACCCATATGTAAATAATTTTTTAAAATATTTTACAAGCGTTTTTGTTTGTTAACAATGGCATGCACATTTTTGGACTACAAAGCAATAATTTTTCGACTCCTCAACTAGAGAATTAAAATAAGATATCACAAAATATACTTACAGTATAATGCGTAGGTCATTAACCAATGGGAGTTTCGTGCACGAATTATTAAATAGAGTTTAATTTGCAACTTTTAAAAATAAAAATAAATCATTTTATTCTTTGTACTTTTTGGTTTCAAACCTATACTTTATTCACAAATAATGTAATTTTTCATATATCAGACACAAAATTTCGTTATTTTTTCTTGTGGGTTATTACCAGTACTCAGCTTTTATAGAAAACTCCCTATATACAAATACAGAATCCTAAAGATAAAAATGGAACCAAATTTAAAAAACAAAACAAAGAAACAAAAGAAAAAATAAAAAAAAAATACTTAAGGCAACTACTTATTAAGAACACTCATTTTTTCTTCTAAAGAGACACTTTTTATGCAACCATGCTGTAAATGAAAAATATTTCTCATTTGTTTTGTAATGTAAATCTTTTTTCTTTTCCTTAGATTTCTCTTTTTCTTTTTTTAGCTTACCGTATGTTTTTAGCATGGATAAAAACACTAAAAAGCAGACGTACATTTAGATAGGTATTTTTTTTTTGTATTTTCTTCCCGTATGACAAATGTCTAACAGATTTTTAGCTTCTATGTTGTCGTGTTAATAAGGCAGTTGTTTAAATTTTAAATTTTGTACATTGTGGAAAATTTTTGTCATTTGTACAAACACACACACATTTGAAAAAAGTTCCATGAAAATTTAGTCTTGTTCTTTCACTTTGATTTTTTTTAATATTATTTTTAAAATTAAAAATTAAATCTAGAGTTAAATTGAAGGTAAAACACACAGTAGCTAGGAACTTGTTAACTATTTTTTTATTTGTTACTTCTGTTTGAAATAGAACCCGCTTTTGATACCGTTACCCCCCCACGATAGAATACACTATATACAGCATCAATGAATGCGTGTAAACAAAACGTGTGGAAATAAATGATGTAATTAAAAATTTGTTGGCAGTGGTTAAAAAAAATAGTGATATGCTTCAAAGCTCAAAATATTTTTCCTTAAATATTAAAAGCGGGATTTTTCTCACGAAAATGCTTAAATAACCCGTTGATGATTTCGCATAATTTGCAAAATATTTTCAGGAATTTTCTTTTTTTTTACACTTAAAAAGTCATGTCAATTTTTTAAATTATTAAATTAAATTAGTAATGAAAAAATATACCGGTCATTTAAATTAAAAGTCTACAACAAAATACAAATAAATTTTCTTAAAAAAATTTGTGCAAAACAAATTACCTGAATATTTTAAAAAAAAAATCACTTAAAAAAATTCACCTGAAGAAAATAAACCACCTATTATAAAATTAAGAATAAAATTTCTTGATTACAAATATCAAGTGTGTTGGGATTTCAGACTGGGATTCATCCTCGACTTTCCAGTTTCTCGCACACACAGGTTCGTCTTGAGATCCACTCATTGTCTTGGCTCAAGAATTATCCTTTTGTTTCAGGATTTGCAGTGTTAGCTGACTAATCATAAACTAAACACCTCGTTCGCAGATCCTTTGACAAAATAATACCATCATCAATTCAAAGTCTCTCAGCGCTTGTCCATAGATGACATATGGTCAAATGCCCGACCACCTCGTGCAGCTTCTTCTAGTGTCCGGATCTTCATCTCCCGCTCTCGCTGTTGTTGTTGTCTGATAAAAAAAGCGTACTGTAACGTAATAAAAGTAATCCTTTAATATACTCACAAGTACCTAAGATATTCTTCATGTTGCGCCATTAATGTTGGATGCAATTGAGCACCTGGATGCGGAAACCTTTCTCGTTCCATTAACAAGTGCCGCTGTAACTGTTCGTGAGCAGCAAGCTGATTATAAAAATGCATAATTAGTGCTACATTCACGTAGAAAATCTGATGCTAAGGGGCTATCTGGGTAACAACCGTACATCTAACTACTGCTAAAAATATTATCATATGGCTTTTTTAAAAGTTAAAAAAAATTGTAACAACTTTAAACTGCATTTCACTAAATCTATTAAAATTACTTCAGAATGCTATTTGCAGATAGTAAGGATGCCAAAGGCTGTGGATTTTTTGAAAATTTTCACATATATTTAAAATTGAATAAACAATCATCTTTTAGTTATGAATAAAGATTTGAAGGATTTGAAGCATTTGACATCCCTGCATCCTGAAACGATTTCAATCGTGTTAATGCAAAATTAAAGTTGATGCGACGTTTTTAGCCCTTTAAATCGGCTCATTGTAATATTTCGCGAAGTAGTTTTCCAATGTTCAATAGCTAAATGCATTAACATTCACATAGCAAGCACACGTACGTCTACCGTTGGCAGTGCAACCACAAATCACTCACCTGATGAGCAAGTGGCTCATCATAAGGACGACCAAGTAAGGCCGGATGTATGAGACCAGCATCTCTTGGCAACATTCCCGGCCTGGGAAAAGCCCCCGGCGGGAGTAGGTGAGACCCAGCGGCAGCGGCGGCGGCAGCTGCCTGATGTGCCGCCGACGGATGCGAGGCATCGCCGGACGCCAGATGGGCTGGGTGAGGGGCCAGGCCGGGAGCGTACTCGTGGCCACCGGGGTGCAGATGTAAGTGGGTGTGGGCGTGGGCATGTGTATGCGCGTGGGTGTGCGTATGCAGCTCAGGTGTGATGCCGGCCATCTGCAAGCGCAGCATCGGATCCGTTGCGAGCGCCATACGCTCAGCATGCAGCCTCTCCGCCGACAGCCTCTCCACTGATGAAGAGTAGGGGCTATCGGCGGCGTGGGGCGCCAAGCCCAGCCGCTCCCGCTCCAGCAGCCCGCCCCCGGCTGGCCCCGCGTACAGAAACGGCAGCCCAGGACCTGCCGGACCCAGCCCGTAGCGACGCGGCAAGTCGAGCCAGCCAGCCGCCTCCAGGCCGCGCCCCTTCATCTCCATTTCCTTCAGTTTGTCGTGCAGTGCGCGCTCCCGGAGTTCGCGTTCTCGCATTTCCTGTTCGCGTTTTTCACGTTCCAATTCCATTTCGAGCCTGTAAAACAAAGTTCCACATGTAAAGTTACACGAGTAGCTTTAGATTGGTATATATGTAAGTAAGTTGCGGTTTATAATTTCAAAAGAACATGCTCTCTTACCTCTCTCGGTTATAAAGCCCTGACGTGAGCTGATATTGTAGCATGGGGTCGAGTCCGTGTGGAGGAAGAGATAGACCTCCAAGTGCAGACCGGGGCACGTTTGGCGAGAAGGCAGTGTGCGGTCTCGCGTACTCGCTTAACTGACGCAACGCTGGCGTGTCGGGGTAGCCGCGAGGTGTGTACCGATCATAGGTGGAGCCTGGATGTTGATTTGAATCCAGGTTCTTTTCCCCAGACGGATGTTTCATCTCACTGGACGCGTTTTTCTATCATTTTTAAAAGAAAAAATAAAAACAACAAAAAACAATAACATAATTATTAATTTTGTATTGCAACTAATCACAATTTCTCTTACCGCTGCAGCCGCAGCAGCAGCAGCTGCCGCCGCTTTTTCCCGTTCCTCGCGTTCCTTTTCGGCCTGTTTGCGCATTCGCTCTTCTCTCCTGCGCGCCAGCTTGGAGTCAGGAACGGGTTTAAAGGTCAAATCAGTTCGACAACAAGAGTTGAACTCGCCCCGGTTCCAATGACGTAAAAATCTGTTTTAATTAAATTTTAAAAAATATATTCAAACTGCCAAAGTAATTGAATTAGAGCAAAAAAAAAAACGTACATGGCCGACTGACTCCGATGGCATTCTGCATCATCGACCTTAGCCTCAGGACTTGGTCCTCGACTCTGTATTGACACGTCCTCTTCGTCCTCTTCCGGCTCGATGTCTAGAGGTTCAGGCCGGGCATTTCCCTCTGCCGGGGGTGTAATCAGCGGCGGAGGTGGACCAATGGGTGACGGTGCGACCATCTGCTGCGATGGCGGTGGTATCGAGTGTAAACTCATGGGTGAAGGAGGCTGATTCTGCTGACTCGCCATTGACGACGAAGACTGTTGGACCTGATGCTGCGATGGTTGAGAATGCTGATATCCGGATGAGTGTGCTGCCGGCGGCTGCGACGGCGGCCGCTGGCTGCTCGATTGATGCGCGTGAGGAGGTGCACCGTGGCCACCAGACTGGTGATGCTGATGAGGAGAACTCATGTGATGTGGTATCATGAAACCCGGAATACCTGAATGTGGATGATGATGCCCCGGTGCGGCCAGCAAAGGGTATGATGGATACGGTGACATCAATAACGATGCGTTTGCATGGGGAGAAATGTGTGGATGACCCAACCCTAATGGATGAGAGGCATTAGGCACTGGCGGGTACATGAGTCCCGACACGTGTGCTGGAGGCAATGGTGTCGAGTACGGATGATGCGACTGATGCGACTGATGCGACTGATGCGGGGGATGCGAAGGGTGCGGAGGAAGCGACTGTTGTGATGGTGTCGGTGGTTTTGATGAATGACCCGAAGACGAAATTGAGGACGACGACGACGACGACGACGACGACGACAATGAAGTCGTTGTCGACGTCTGTGTTTGAGACACGAGTTTAGGTGAACTACCCGCAGGCGACGATGTAGGCACATGTAAGAAATTGGGGCGAGGAGACTTCACCGGAGGTTGAATGACAGTCGACGCAAACTCGTCCGCAGCTACATGAGATGGGCTCACCAAAGCTAATGGAGCAGATTGTTGCTGCATCAAAGTCGATGCAAGAGTCACCTCAGCGGCTGGCTGAGGCGAAGCTGCCCTTGTACCTTCCACTGCAACTGCCATTGGCGGTATACTAGCTGGCTGCGTCGGAAGTCCATGACTCGGCGGTCTCGGCGAGAAATTCAATGGCGCTGTCACACTGCTTGCTCTGTCGACAAACGAAGTCACTTCAGCAGTCGGAGAGGAATCTGTGGGCGATGGAAGTTCCTCTTTGATTGGGTACGGCGGTGGTGGAAGGATCATGGTTGTTTCTGATATATCTTCCGGCGGCTCCTGTTTGATTTCAATCTTAATCTCGTTAATCACTTTTCGATTGATCTTAGGGCTAGGTGCCATGTACATAACTTGCGCCAAAGGTTCTACGCGCACTGACAAAGGCTTCATTTCCGGTTTCTGTGGACTTCCCGCGTCCATTATTTTAGTCGGCAGCATTTCCACCGATTTGACTTTGGCAGTCACTTTATTAGTGTCAATGTTGTTGTTGTTATTACTGTTTGTATTAACTGTAACAAGTTCAGTTTTTTCTGCCACTTCGGCATTTTCTATGGGTGTTGGACTTGATATACTGGGTGACGAAGGCGCACTGTGAGCACTGGCAGGTGATGAAGGCGCACTATTCACGCTAGTGGGCGATGAAGGCGCACTATTTACGCTAGGCGAACGACCGTCGTGTTCGTTATCACCATCGTTACCATTCTCTTCATTGCTTACACTGCCGCTTTCGGTTGCTGTCAGTTCTGCAGGACTATCTGGATGATCCTAAAAGATTTACAAAAACACATTAATCTTAAATGCTCTAATAAACCGGATTAAGTTTTCATTCATACCAGGCCTTTGCACCGTTTCTTCGGAGTCTTTTCATCTTCTGGCTCGGCCTCCGAGTTCCTTTGCTCTTCTTTAATACGTTTAACTCCTTTGGTCGTAATTTCGACTTTAGGCTGCAAAATCAAAATAAGTTACACAATAATTCATTTCAACCCGTAAATTAAATAATTGTATTCTTTTCTTACCTTCTTTTTACTTCTCTCCGTCTTATCTGCACTACTTGTGCTACAAGTACTTCCAGTACTCGGTGATTTTCGGCCTTTAGCGTGACTAAGTGAATGATCAGTTGTATCAACTATATTTATACGAGACTTGGAGCGGCCACGATGATTCTGATTCTAAAATAAAAAAAAAAAAAAAAATTAAGATTTTGAATATTCAATAACAAATGATGATTCTTTACAGTCTCTTTGCTCCTTCGTGTCCTCATACTGTGCTTCCCGTTGACGGCGTTTCCGTCTTCGTCTTGCACGGGCTTGAACATGAAGGCAGGTGGCTCACGTGGTTCTGTCAGTGGCCGAGGCTCACCGTATTTCTTAAAAAATAGGCGGCACTCTGTGCAGAGCAAGACACGGTCTTTACCTGCATGGTGCCAATCTTTGGAAGCTGATGACAAATTAATGATAATTAAGCATCTATTTACAATTCATACATTATTTAAACAATTTACTTGTAGTATAACAATGGCGGCATGCGTAACCACTCAGACCACGGGAATCGGAATCATCAGAGTCGTTATCTTCTTCACTGGCAGAACTTAAGTCCACTGGGAAAATGATAAATCAATTAAAGCATTGTTTCCCATTTTTTTTATTATCAACAAATTAATTTGATTTTTTTCTGCTCAAAACTCTCCTTCCTCAAGCCGAGTGAATTGATTTTCAAATCCAACATTTATTTCCTTTCTTCCATCTCTGCCTTTATTTTTTATTAGTCTTATTTTATATTCCTCAAGTCTTAAAATAAAAATGAATCCATTTTATTTATTCCAACTCACGTGCACATACGACATATTCTCCTGCACCAATGACATCGACCTCCCCTTCTCATATCAACCAAGACCCTTCTGAATAATCCATACCAAAATTAATAAAAAAACCGAATTTTTATATTTTGTTCAACGACGGTCACAAATAAAAACGAAAAAATAAATAAAAAATTGAATTTTTGAATGGCAACATTAACAAAAAAAAAAATTAAAAATGAATTATCTTCCAGCTCGTAAGGAGCTTCTTGATGTAGCATGAAATATTTAGTTTGAAACATTTCACTAAGAGCTTTTAGGGAGACCACTCTGTCAAAGCTTATCTAAGACACAAGACTCGGCTCGGCGAAGGCAGAAGCAACTCGGCTTAATGCAGGTTTATAAAAATTGTAATATGTCTATATACATCACCACTTGAAACGATCACAGTACAGCTTAGACAGACGTTTATTAACTTAATATTTTATCTTTAGTAATTTTCCACTGCAGTTTTTTGAAATATTAATTTTCATCCTACAATTTCATAAAAAGAGAGAGAAACTACTTCCTCTCACTCCCGAGCTCCAGCAAAAGAATGATTGGCATACAAAAGAAATTCTGACTTCAAAAGCCAACCAGTAGCTAGTAGTGAAGCAACTAATTCAATGACAGTCTCTTTCAATGCGCATCTCCCTCATGATTAAATTTGACTTGTAAAGTCAGACAAGAGAAAGCTGCTTACATGTAAATGGCTGCTTTTTACAAAACTACAGATATATAATAGATGTTGTCTGCTTTAAAAGAAAAAAAAAAAACAACCAAGTACCACAATAAAAAAATCACATCTTCAAAACCAAACCCGGTGTTTCTAAAACCTCAAACCAAACATAAAAAATTGTTTTTTTTTAGAGTGGTTTTTATTTTTAAATCTTCTAATAATATGACGGTATAAAGAATAACAAAATAATAATAAAGTTATATCAAGTTGCAGTTGTTTTTCTAGGGTTATCAGTTAACCCCGAACGCAGAACACATCAATGATGAACAAGCAGATAGATACTGCAGCCAAAGGAACTAAGGTCAAAAAGCAAGCTTGAGACGATGATAACCTCGAAGACCCTATCTTCATCATTGTCACCTGATGGCACTTAGTTGCTGATTCTCAACTCGTGCAATAAATAGAATTAAAATCGCCACTATCTAATTAGTTTTCAATCCTTTAGCCAACATCATTACTCATTTTCCTACCTAAACGAAGTCAAATTCACCTTTTTTGTAGTTAAAATCCCCACCATTTTCACAGTGCGACAATTTTACACTCGATCCAGAGTGAAAGCAGTTTAGAAGACGTTATTACAAAAGCCACGTCCCCAACTTAAAGCTAGCTTTTCTCTTTCTCCCTATTTTTCTGCACCACGTGCAGACAATCACTGTTGCAAAGCAAAGCTCTTAAACCCAAACTCAACATCTCACAACATTTCTTTGCCTCCGATAAATGGTAAAGAAAAGAGAAAAAAATAGGGAAAAATGATGCTTCAAAATGCGTTCAAGAAAATTGCTTTCTCAAGAACTCAACAGAAAAGGTGAAGAGATGAAAAGCAAAAAAAAAATACTTTCGTGCTTAAACTTAAACTCATTCAATTTTTTACACCAAACTCAATTTCCAAGAGCCGTTTCCTTCCTGTTATGCTTCAAGTTGTGTACCAGTGGTTTCATATACTAATAGTATCTCGAGACTAAAGAACCAGATAAATGGAATAGAAATAATTGTAATCTTGCGTCGATACAAGCTAACAGTTAAACTCGGGTTCAAAATTGTATTCCCCATAAAGATCTTGTGAAATCGGGTTTTACACACAAACAGTTCCCATGCAGAATTATTAATTATTAATTTTTAATAATAAAAAATAAATTTAATAAAAATTCCCCATCAAAATATATGTATTTATACAGTAATAATAAAGGTACGTACAGTAGTCATTGGAAGCAGGACGGCTTGATCGTGGACATGTCCGAATACGCCGCAGGACATTTTGTCTTCGATGACGACGATGAGGACGTGAAGTTGCCGCTTGAGGAGTTTTCTTCCATAAGTAGTAGAACTCTATGAGTTCTCCCTGAAAATATGAGACAGGTTTTAATATAAAAAATATATATAAAATAAAAATTCTCTAAATCCTCGTTTATTTCCATTTACAAAAAAAAAAAAAAAAAAAAAAAAAAAAAGACGAAAAAAGTTAATTGTCAACAGCGGAACAGTACTTTCTTCTGCTGTTTTACACCATTACAAAACCCATTCTGTATAACTATTTCATCTAGTCATAGTGGGGGTTACTATGGCAACAGCTCTTTATTCTCAACACCATTTCCAAGTACAGACAAAGATTTGATCTGTGGATATCGTTCCCAAAGGATAAAGATGGAGAGAAAAGGAAAAAAGTGGATGCAAGCAAGCAGAAATTTCTTTCTCTGCCATTTGGGAAAATGTATGAGGAGCAGCAGTCGTGCATCAGTACACAAGAATGAGCTCAAAACCAATATTTCTTCACTCCCAATTCTTTTTCCTTACATTTTTCTTTCAAAGTAAATGGAGAAAATAAACCTCATGTCAATCATTCACATTTATACCAAAAAAAATGACGGGCAAAAAAATAATGTATTGTTTAGCGCCTCTTCCCAAACTCGAACACAATTCAATGAGCAATGCATTATGAAAAATAAAATTAAAAAAAAAACAACCCAGCTTCAGATTAATCCAATTTCAGTACCCCATTTGCATTTATTTTCCATTAAGCAAAGACAACGATTTTAAAATCAATTTTAACTTGCTAAAAGCGAAAGTGTGTCCTGCATTAATAAATTACTATACAAACTTTAATTGTTGTTTTTCTTTCTTTTAAAATGTAATATTTACACCAACACCTTATAAAATTTATTAATTCGCGGAGTTTTGCTTAATGACGCAAGCAAGTTCAGGAACCATCGTATAAACATTCTCATATTTGATGAGAGCGTCGAAGAGAGCAGAGTCTTGACTTGTTCATTATCTGCTAACATCGCTGGGGTGGGGGGTACCAAATGGGCCATAACTGCCTAGTTTGAAAACGACTGCTAGCAGCTTAGCAGCTGCTGGCCGACTCCGAAGCAATAGAAGGCCTTCAGGCTTGACAGACTGTTTCTACACTTTATCAATTAGCCACAGCTAATTGCATGTCCATGGAAAGAAAAGGTCAGGCCATTAGCATTCGCCAAAATGAGATCTACTTTCAGTCTGCGTGTAAAATAAAGCAGATAGAGCCACTAGATTTGCTCAACAAACGCACAGTTGCATTCGAAAACAAACAAGGTGGACAACTTTAAAAGAACTGTTACTAAAGGTGGTTACTACTATATGGGAGTGGGCAGGGAATTGCTGGTCTCTTATCCTCCAAAATGGGATAATAAAACCATCTTTGTGGTAATGTTTACTGCGTTTGCTACACTTTTATTACCACATATTACCACACTGACTATCACAACTAAAACTGACTGCTTAAAAAAATGAAATTGACTTTTAAAACTCCTTAGTTACTAAAAAAATAAAATCTTTTAACAACACATAAACTTACCATTTACCATCTGTACACAAACTTTATTACTGGCCATTACTTTCTTTTCATCTAGATTGAATTATCAAAACTATATCTTTATCACTATACTTTTCTCCCATTCTGCACTATATAAAATGAGCAAAGCTATAAAGAACTTAATAAAACTCTGGATTGTGATTGTTGCACGTCATTGCTGCGAAAACAAGTTTTTAGATTGGACCATCTTCATCTTAGTTTTCTATTATGTAAGAAAACTCGGTGTAACTAAATCAAAACCAGAGATAACCGACACAAACAAATAAAAATAAAGTGCTGTTGGGCTGCAAATACCCAACAACGTCTTTCAGACTTTGCAATGCGTTAGATTGGAACCTGGATTTAAATCTCACAATATCCCCCCAGACCTATCCAGACGTACAAGTCGTCTTTTCAGCACAAGTTCTTCCAATCTGTTCTAGGTGCTGCACTTAAAGAATTCTTGGCATATCTCACAAATTACTCGCTCCTATTCAACAATACCTAAGAACTGCCCTCGTGTCCATCAAACAGAAAGAAAAATGAGAATACACATATGGAAGGAACCTTCTCCATGTCCCCAAGGCTGTCTCCAGTATACAGAGACAAGCATGGAGCTTATTGCTGAATCAATCATTGAGCTGCCTTTCCCTTTCAGCCCCCCTCCTGAATTGTATTAACCCTACAGGGTACAGGGGTCGGTGGCCTTAACTCTCTTGCTGACATACTCAACCATCTTGTTTGTTGCTGATCCTCAACACTTTACACTATTTACCTCAGCCTCAAGCAAAGTAAAATATTTTAATTTGCAATTGATTCTTTTGATAACTTAAAATAACGGTCATTTCAAAAAGATCAAGAAAACTCAACGTTCCAGTCATAAACATTTCGCACTGTGAACGTCATAAAATAAAGAATTTTTGGTGCAAAACATTTGTATAAACAAAGTGGAAATAAACCGTTTATGACTTGAACTTTGGTTGCGCCTAATGCTTCCATTTGTTATTCTTAACCCTGTACACAGTTTTGTTTATTGGCAACGGCAGTAATTATCCTGTAAAGCGCTCCCACTGCCAGATAAAAAACTGTGTACACAAAGTTGACAATGACAGCCAGGGAAACAAGTTTTCTCAAAGCTGTCCCTTTGATAGACAAATCTTTTTTTAGAATTTCAATTGCTGATTGTTTGACTATTTCTCCTATTTCTTCAGCTACATTTATTATTTATCAATGTAGAGAAAAGCCGTACAATATTTATATTTAAAATATTCAAATCAAAATAAGAAAAAGGTTCTATCTGTCTAAATTCAGTTACATCTTGAGAAAAACTGAATCATTCGATTGACAGACAGAAACATAAAAAATAAGACTGGCTTCAATTTGGAACCCAAATATTGACTTGGAAATGACAGGCGCATGGAAAAAGAAAAAAAAAAGAAAAAAGAAGCCAATTGGATAAACTTTAGTGCATAAACCAAACATATTTTGTTGTACATACATCAATAATATACGACAAAAAGAAAAACGACAAATCCGTCTTTATATGAATAAAAAGTAAGACGAAAAATGTCGAAAATAATAATTAATAGATTCAAATTAATGTGTGCTCTATTGGTGTTAAGCTAAAAAGTCGAGTTGTTGCAATATTCAATTTTGTTGAAAGCTGCCCACAAAATTCTCAAAATGTCAAATTTAAGCCGTGCCAGCAGTAAATTGAAACAGTGCACACCATCACCTAATATCAAAGCGCATTAAATGTTGAAATACTGCTGCTTATATTGCTCCATTTGGCTGCCTTATGACCCTGTGCTAAATCTTTTATCTCCACCTTAGGCCTAACACGCTCTCGGTGGTGGGTTTCAACCTGCACTTAGCATCATTTCCACTCCCTCTTCTAACCCCAAATACTCTCAACATGGTAATAAACATTACTGTTTCGTAATTATTACCAATAACCCTGCGAATATTGTCCAGTTTATATCCTCCAAGCATTTGTTTATTGTATAATAACCCAAGCAATAAACATTTCATCGTGTTTCACTAACTCATTCTATCCATATCCACAACCAATGCAAGAGATTTAAAATTTCTAGAATACTAACACATTTAAACTTTGAATGCTGCATCCAATTCCAAAATTAGTGTCTGTGGTCCAAAACCATTTATTTCTGTAAAAAGCCTGTGTTCAAGCAGATAACTTTTTTTTATATTCTTTTTTCCTTCTTTCTTGTCGCTTTTATTTAGTGAAGATAAAAAAAAAAGAAAACTGAATTCGAGTAAACAGATGGAGTGGCACGTCCCCCTAGTATAAACCCTCACCCTGTAATGTCGGCTTTTATGATTTATTACAACTCACCTAAGTGACTTTGAGCATTGCAAAAAGAAGTAGAAAAAAAATTAAAACTGACACCAGATGTTTTTATACTTAACCTCCCTTTGTTTCATATTTTATGGCCTCGGAAAGCTCGAGATAATAACGGTAAGAAAAGTGTAAACCAGCTTGCGAATTTATAATCTAATTCCCATGATTCGATTTTTGGATGTAAAAAAAATTAATGGAAATTTTGAAAACGGAAATCTCCAATCATTTCACTAGCTAGGAATACAATAGAACAATGGAAGCAAGATCATTCTGTTTTATTTTAAAAGATTTATCTTTATTATCACCACCACCATCATTGACTATTCTCTCCATGTTCCTCTCGTAAATTTCTCAATACATCACGACCTTTTTGCAGCGAGAGAGAGAGAGAGAGAGAGACGCATGTTGCCACACCAGAACAAACCCGTCGAGTGGTGCCAGGACAAGTCAAGCGAGAAGAACTACTTGAGCTGGTGGCTTTGGCTTGCCACACATGGATTGCATTTTAATCTCGCCATCCTCCACAGCACATAAATCTGCTTTTATACCATTGATAAACACAACTGCTGCCTCCAAATGGGCCAACTGCATCTCTCCTTCAGCTGTTCCCCTAACCGTTTGCACCCCCTCCGTGATTCCGGTATAAGACGCTTAATGCCATTGCAATTTAAATAATTCACCCAGTATATATTGCTCTTATGATTCAAACCAACAAGAAACATGTGCTGCATTTCTCCGTTTTTTTCCTAAAATTTTTCCTAAAAATTTAAAATATATTCCAGAATGTAATATTTTTTTCCCCTTCATTTTAAATGTCCTATGTACATTAACAATGTTCTAAGAAGAATAAAAGCTCATTGCAAAATCCCATTGTAAACAAAACTCTTCATTTCCTCTTCTAAACTTCCATTCCACTTGTACCGAAAGAAAAGATTGAAGAGAAAGGAATTTACACTTCCACATTTATCTTATTCAAAGACGTTGCGAGTAGGCACTTGGGAAATGGAGAGTGGAAAGAACAGCTCGGGGGATTATGAGGAGAGGTTTTGGCCACCCCCACCCACAGCCGCCTACCGTCTTCACAAATGGTGAGAATCTGTTCTGATTTAGCAGTGACAGACCAATCCTACGCCCCCTGCCAATGAAGTGGTTGGCTTCTCCTTAAGCCTCATCATCTGTTGTATAAAGCAAAACACATTCCTACTCCCAGTTAAATAAAGTGTAGAGGACAGTGGAATTTGAATTATTTATACATTTGCATGCTCCTGGGCAAGTGAAAACATCATGTTACAGCACCCATTGCATGTAATATAAACATATTAAGATACGGACTTAAGATAGCCATTAAAAAGCAACTACTTTCAAGGAAATAAAATCTTAATGCAAACAAAAACTAATTTTTCAAGTTTGTTGTGTATCAGCTTGAAATTTTAGAGAATTTACTATTTTTATACGTAGATAAATTCAGATTTATCGCGAAAAGCGCAAAAAAAATTATATTTTCTTATTTTTTTAAATTTTACAGCAAATATCCTGCAAGATCATTACTCACAGTACACAATTCTTTCCCCCTGAAAAATAAAATCTAAAATGCAGAAATCCACCTCCATCAATCCGCTAACATATTCCTTCTCCATCTTGCTGAGGCAAGCACATTACACATGGAATAATAATTTTCTTCTCTCATCCATTTTTCCTTATAATATTATTGCTATGCTAAGCATTTCTTAAAAGAGACCTCCAGCCGAGTCTAAACTCATTTTGAAAAAACAAAAAATGGTAGCAGCATAACGAGAGGGGAGGAGAGAAGGCTGATGATGATTTAAGAGACGGTTGAGATCATGATACAACTTGTAGTTGCTTTCCTTCATGCAATTAATCCCTCATTAAGCTCCCAGCTCAGTGGAAGGTGGAGGAGGAAGGTGTGTAATGAGGTGCAATGACCCGCTTCTACGCCTTATTACATAAACCGCACACACATGGCCTCTTGCCACTTAAAACATCTCGCCGCCATCTTTGCAATAAAATTACATCTTACCACAAAATGGCCACACATTTTCATCTTGCAGGTGATATGATGTGGGAAATGGATTTAAGTAGGCTTTTACAAGAGTGAAAAATTAAAACGAGCTCACGAATGGAATTTTATGCTTGTTCATTTTTTTTTTTTGTGCAAATATTACTTTTCTCTAATTTTACAAAAAAAAATATATATATATATATATATATATATATATATATAAATAAATATAAAAAAATAACATAATAAATAAATTTTTTACAACCCAACTCGCAATAAAAATTTCAAAAAATCATAATAGATCACTGTCAGCACAAGACAAACCGACAATTTTTGTTTCCCCACCACCATTCGTCAAAAGCTTAAGTATAAACAGGGACAAAACATTTTACAATATATGATATTAGCGGTTTAATTTTTTTAAACTGGCGTAATAAATCACTGCATTAACTGTTCACCTGTACATCATTACTAAACTTGTTTGCAAAAATACCTATTAACCCGCATGTCATAAATTAATAGATTTTTTTAAGCATTAACCCGAGATTAAACAGCTTTTACATAATATTCCGCTTGACAAAGCCACGTCAGATGTAAAGATTAAAGAAAGAAAAGAAGAAAATAAATAAACCCAACAGTTGACAAAGAGCACGAAATAACAAAAGTAGAAAAAAAAATCAAGTGGAAAATCGACAAAATACATCCATCAAACGTTTGAGTATGTACAGGTGGCGCTGCATTCAAACTCAACTGTCGTTTGTCACCACTAGGGGCCAATGCAACCACATACTTGTGAGCCAATCTTAGACTGTGTCATGTTGACACACCCCTCGAGTGGAAACCCGATAACCCGGCTATAGGCAGCCATTACTGGAAACGCCTACCCAACGTCACTCCATTTTGAAAAAAAAAAAAATAATATAAAAAAATGTACAGCATGTGTTCTAACATGAAAATGAACAAGTTGATTATTACACACAAGAGTAAACCGATTTAGCTAAAAAAGAATCGTGCGAACAAATGTTCAAAGCGCGTTATCAACCTGCCATTCTTTTAACTCTAATGGCTTGAAAATTTCAAGCTGTTCAAATATTTCAACTCTGAAAAATCGTGAGTAGTAAGCTTTGATTTAATGTTAAGAGGAAATTACATATTTGAAAGAATCAGCCATTATTATTACCCTCTCGTTATCCCTGGATTATTATGTTAATACATTCAGGCAGTTAGTTGGCTTGATAATTGAACCCAAATTTTCACCGAAACAAAACTGCTTTTTTTTATCAAGGAGTGTAAGTTGACTTAAATTATTCCTAGGTGGTCACATACAACAGACTACCAAGACAAAGAAAGCATTGAGCAGGAAGTTTCGAACAGCACAGTCAAAGTGGATGTTTTTATTTGATCATAGGGGGTGATTGGGGAGAATACACCTGGTGTTTGGTGGGTCTTTTGAGGCGGGCCAATCCAATAGCCCCACTCTTTCCCCTTCTCGGCCTCTCGTGCCATGTTCTTGAAATGACACGCTAGATTATAGAACCACACAAGTTGCCCTGAATAATTTGACAAAGAGAACAAAGGACAGCCATGAAAAACCAGCTCGGTTTGTTGCTGGTATAAAGGAAAGGAAAAACATAGAATCGGTAAAGCCAACTTCCAAAAAAAGAAGAAAGTAGAAACCTATTAAGTAAATTCCATTACAATGTCACCACATAATCATTTAATAGTTTAAATTGTTATAATGACTAATTTGAATTTTATTTGTCGTTATAAATTGTTATAAATAATCCCAGGAAGCATTGCAAAAAAAATGTCTTCATCTTCATATATATCTCAGAAGTATGAAATTCTATTAAGTAAATCTGAATTTCAATTTGATTTCCAACGTTACGAATTTGAGCAAGCATGAAACGATGCAGCGACAAAATTGATTAGGAATTAATTGTGGTGGTCAGTTGCCAAAACGCGACCGCTAATTAAAAGCCACACAGAAAGCTCGACACATCTGATAAACCTCGCGACACAAGCGCAAATGTTAGCACTATTAACGCAAACATTTATCAAAAGCATTCGCAAACGTTGAACACTTGGCCAAGTAAACAATAACCAACTTACCGTTTCCTTGTGGGATAACAGATCTTTTCGAATCCGGAAAAAGTTCTTTCCATGTTGCCGCAACCCCTTGATGAACCGTTTCTGTAATAATAAACAAACAAACAAGTTTGATAAATATTATAAATAATATAATATAAATAATATAATATAATATAATAAATATTATAAATAATATTTATATGATATTTGCATTTTCTTTAAATTTTCAATTTCAGAAATTCCGCTTATAGCAAGAAACCCCATCCCTCGTTTAAAAAAAAATGCATTTTACCCGAAAGGAAAAAGGAAATAACGAAAATAAGAAAACTTGTAAAAGTCAAAAAAACGAGAAAAAAAAAATTAAACATATATCGAGTTATTTTTTAATATGCTTCATGTCATAAGTTTCAGGCAAATTTAATTTTTTTAAATTCCCTTTATTTCATTTATTACCGCATTTAAAGTTCAAATTACCATGTTTCTGGTAGGCCTACGCATTTTGTTTGTTTCTAAAACAAAAACCCAAGAAAAATAAAACCTTTTTGCTTTCAGTAAACTATTTAACATTGTTAAAATCGGTATAATTAACAACGCAGTAAACACGAGATTAGTATTCCATTTACCTTCATTTTGCATTCATTGTCATTAGTAGCTCAACATTTCCCCTCCAACCCGTCTCGTTATAATCTGTTTCTTAATCACAGTCTTAAAGTTTTATTCCTTCTTTCTGTAAGATTATCTGGTCTCATAAGAGTAGTATGTATGTTTGTTTAGAGGAAATGGGAGGAGTGGTGGTGTGGCAAGAGGTGTGTTGACATGGTTGAAAAGGAACAATTATTGTGTTGGTAATGAGAGTGTAAAGACACTTGTCAACACATCCTAATACAACAATTATGAAAGAGAAAGAGGGAGGCCACCCGACGTCCAATCAATACCTTGATACGAAGAGTCCATTTTCTAGCTTAGGATTGCGCTGCGAATAAAGATCCCCATCTAAATTCCAAACCCATAAGAATGTTTTTTTTTTTATCTCGTGCCGTATAAAATTAATAAACCATTTAATTCAAACATTTGATTGACAATATTGTAAAAATAAAAAATTTGAACACCTTTTTCTTAATTTTTTTAACGTTTTTTTTCCCCCAAATAAATCTAAACATTTTAATATCTAATCAATTTTTCGCAGATGCAACAAATATTTTCTGCCCCAGCAATCTCCAAATCAGCTAATCAGATATAAATAATTAATTCATAACTAAACTCTTCTTTACTGGTTGAATAAATACAAATAACTAACTGCGCTAAATTTTTTATAAAAATATTAAAGTGTTCCCCCGTATTGGCTTATTGCCTATTACAACAGTACATTTAATTTGCAGTTGCCATGCGATAATTAGTTACAACAGACTAAAAAATAATTAATACTTTTCTTTTTTAAACATAGTACTTTCTCAATAAAAATACAATATTCGAAGAATTAAAAAACCGAGCTCGGTATAATAAGCCAATAAAAAAAATAACGGTGACATCTGGCGACAGTCAGTAGACGCATAACACATACAAACCCTCACCAACATACAGCTAGAGCGCCATTTGCAGCTAATGCGCTTTCAACCATAAATTGTCATTGTACGAGACCCACAGCAAACATATTGGTCAACAAGCTTCACTCTAAATGTTAGGCATATTTAAATTCCCTGTACACAGTCGGCCACAATTCCACCAAAAATAAATCAGCCATTTTCCCCTATATCTTTTTCCCCCTCATTATTCTTCCTCCTTTCTCTCTCACTCTTTCTCAAATTCAGTCAACTAACACCAGTGGTTTTGGCACGACTACTCTCCCAAACAGTCCTGTAGAGGGCGGGATTTTTCCATCCAAGTGAACGCTTTCAAAAGCTTGTTAGGCCTACCGGCTCCAGATACTGAACAAAAGCTACCTTCAGCACAAACCTCTAGTCTCACCAGCTTTAGGGCGTCCAATATTACCACGGACCTATTTGAAATTCAGTATCAGCTACAAGACAAACTCTGGCCATTTTGGATTTAACGCGAAACCTACGCGTCCACTTTAAAAAAATACAACACACTATGTCCTCTTCTAAATTTTATTTTTCTGGATACTGAAATATTTAGGAAATTCTAGTGGAATTCAATTTCGTGTTGCTAGTTGCTACAAACATAAAGTATCACCATACCTATATTCAATTACTTTTCCTAACCTTGTGTTCCAAATAGTATGCATTTATTCATGACACGTTGTGTGTCGGCTAGTTTTGATGCGTTTTTAAGCAACCATATTGAATTTTTGAAATGAGGTTTACTGTAAATGAATATTTTGTTACGATTTTTTCACAAACCAAAATTGTCAGCAAGATATGAGCATATTGTACATCAAAATTTAGTGATAAACAGCTACGAATTACAATGACCCAATCGTGTTAATTCTAATCAAATTGTAAAATGTAATTACCGGTTAGTACTCTCAACGTTTTTTCGGGTTGTTTGAATTGGACTCACTTGAAATCTGATCAAAGCAAGAAGCACTCTTTATTAATCTTCAATTTTGGATATTAAGTTTCTTTAAGTTTCTGTAATTTCAGGTATTCGGTTTCCTTCATTTTTTGATATTTAGTTTCTTTAGTTGCTATCAAATGTACCATCCCAAATCGCCCGAAAAAAATCTTTTCTCTGTCTCCAAAATTCTAAAAATCCTATGTCTATATAGCGTGTCTTGTCTAACGCGAACAATAACTGGTTATGTTATTACAGTATTTATCTATTTTGAAATCGTCAATTTAATTCAAACAGCCCCAAACTAATAAAAACGCAATTGCTTTATTCGAAACCAGACCATTGGCTGTAATGAAACTGCTATACTTTTACAGACATAATTAGTGTGACAGTTACTATCTTTTTCAAGTGTCTCTTAACTCGAATTTCTTTTTGTTTCAACGGCGCGAACACTTGAAATAACCGCTCGCTTGATTTGCAGTAAACAAATGTGAATTGATGCTGCACTTAGCCAAAAGACATGTCTTCAGCCAAAGTGATGCTTTGCCCTTAAAATATATTTCAAATAAAGGCCTTTGCCAACAACTCTTTCAATACACAAGCAGATGCCAGAGCTAAGTTTGGTTGGCAAAACTCTTGCCAACTTATTAATCACAGTAAAAATGTTTCCCGTGTAAACAAAACGTTTTTGTTTGTTTGTAGTTTTGTCGCACTCATTACTTCAGACGATGTAGACAAGTTACTTTTCATCATCAAGTTACAAATAGCTGTAACACAATTTGCGAAAATAAATTTTAACTGTAAAAAAATATACTAGGAAATTCTCCACCTAGGAAAAAAAATCACATGGCCACATGTGAAATTTATTTCAAGGTTTTCTCCTATGTCAAAACCTTCCACCAATTTTCCACAAGGCCACAGCAACCTAAATTAGGCCTAATTTCACAAATTAATTTTTTCTCGTCCGAAATAATTAATCCACCATCCATAACCCAACCAAAATTACCACATAACACTCTCCCTCTCTTAATAACCGTACATTAAAACCTCCATCAGTATTTAGCACACGTCAAAATTCATTTCTAATTCCAATTTTCTCATCAAGCAAGAAAAGAAATAAAAAATTGGGGTTTTACTCTCGACTCCCCAATTAATTTACTCCATCAAACCAATTAACCTAAAACACATTTCACCCCAAAATTATTATCTCTCTACAATCCTATTAAACACATAATTTATAACAACATGACAAATAGTTAAATAATTTCCCACTTTATTCTGTGTTTAATAATAATAATAATAATAATAATAATAATAATAATATAATAAAACAGCTAAAAAATCACCATTTTATAATCCAATTTAACTCTCAAATTTATTTATTTTTTTCATTTGGCAGATCCTTGTTTCTTATTTAACTCAAAAAATATCAACTTAAAAATTACACAAATGCTGCGCAACCTCAAGACCTTAGTAACTCATGTTTTTTACACCATCACATTCCTGAGAATAAAATTTTAAATTAAGATTCCAGTTTAGCTGTTCAAATGAAGGTGGAGGCACAAAGCACTTGAAATATTTATACGTTCCCAGGTGCCTATTCATTCTCGTTTGAGAGATTAGCACCAGAGATTAACATCACAAAACACGATTGCGTTTCAAACAACATTAAACATTATAACCTTAAAACGAGGTTCAGTAACTGGTAGAGTCAACAACATATTGGATTATCTTTATATAGAAAAAACAAAACGTATATATGGGCGGATGAGATCCAAATAAATTACATCTGCACTAACATGTTAATTTATTAATGCGTGTTAAAAGAAAGATGGTCCCACAATGCAATGCATCAGCCATCTGGTGGTGCTACTTAAAAGCAATTTCCTCTCGTTAATACCTTGTCTGTATTTTTATAGGTTTTAATTTTTTAATGGGTTTTTTTTGTTTTTATCACGACAATTACCTTCTTTTATACAGCGAATAAAAATTTACTTCTAAAAGTTTTAAGCTTTTAATTAGATGTTTTAAACAGCATTTTGTAAATTTATGAGAATATTTTTTATGACATTTAAACAGCAAAAAAATACACAACCACACAAATTTAACCTTCTTTTTACATCATGGCTGCTGTATTTTAATGCTTAAATGTTTACTAAACTCAACAATTCAATTATGAAAATCATTCTTAATCTTAACTAATCACGCTAATTTTTTTTTTTTTTTTTGTTTTTTGTTTTTAAATAAATACATTTTCAAACAATCCTGTAAACAAACGTCAACTCCATTCAAAAAAAAAATAAATTTTAAAAAAAAAATAACAAAGATGGGGAAAGCAGGAAAAAACCAATACCGTACCAGACACGAATTGCACAATAATCCACTATTTAGAAATACATGTGAAACTTGAAAAAAATCCAGTGCCACAACACTTCACTTGAAATCCACTTGAAACAGTCGAGTCGAGTTACGTATAAAAACCACTTGCGATATCAACCAGGGCACACGGCACCACACACAAACATGGTGGCTGCACGGAGCTCCCAGACCCAGACGAACTCACTCCAGACGCTGATACGGCGTCACCGACAAGCCGCAAGCTCGTGCGCCGGCCTCCAGTGCCTGCTGACCTCCGCCATACTTCAAACTAAAGGCCGATGAAGAGACGCAAGCGTCGTGGCTGCCACTCGGAAACATTTACATTGTATTGATTAACATGATCTGTCAGAAAAGGGGCCTCCAAGTGCCAATCACAAGAGCGGTGCTCGTCGTCGCCAGCTGCACCAGCGCCTACACCCAAATTACTAATGCCTCCTCACATAGAAAGAGGGAGAGCCGGCTCCGCCTACCGGGGACGCCGTGAACGCGGTGAGACCCGATGGAACTATGTTGGTGGGGATGTTTAAATATTGAAAAAAAATTTACGTGGCTTTTTAAATTTAATTAAACGTTTTTTTTTTTTTAGATTTTGATATTTTGAAATAATGCTATTTTTGAATTATTTTATTCTGTATTGATTTTAGAAAAAAAAAAAAATAATAATAATATTTTTTTATATTAAATTTAATAGTTAATGTTCAACCAGGTCTTTCATTATGAAGAAACATGAAAAACATTTCTTTTTTTTATTAGGGAAAAAAACCTCAGAGCGGTTTTGACGTCAATGAGCAGACTATTTACAGTACTTAAACGACAACACAATTATAAACAATGTTAATTGCAAGCAAAACCCATTTATAGATCGTATGACGCAAGCTTTCGTTTAAAAGGTACTATCAAATCGAAACTTGCCATCCCATAGCACAAAACAAATTCCCTGTATTTTATATCAAAATAAGTTTCCTGGTGTAATCAAACAAAGTACTAACCTAATATAATATAATATAAATAGTTCAATCTATTATCAGTTGTCAAGTATTTCAACATTTTACATCCTTTCTCACATGAAATTTATAAAACATTTTGCTACTCAATCTCATTCTAAGACAACATTCACCTAAAAACAATAAGAGTGGATAACATCACAGCATAAATTGTAATTTTTTTCCATTTTATCTGAAATATGAATCTGCTAAAGTAGATACCTTTAAAAAGAAAAGCTTATCTCTATTCTACCTTTGTGCTTATTACTTTCCATTGCAAATAACATTTGTCAGTTGCTATGATACAATTGAGGAAAACATCGAAAGCGAAAACGTTCTATGTAAATCTAGGCCTAATTTGTAATTCCATTCAACTCTAATATAAATATTTAAAGACCAACCCTCAATAAACAATTCAAACAAAATAATTACCAAATTTAAAAAAAATCGAATAATCATGAAAACACATCAAGAGTAAATTTAGAAAAACCAGCAAAAGAGGGCGTGCCAAAACAGGAAGTTGCAATTTCGAATCTTTCCCATCATCCTCTAAATGTCCCTAGTGCGGGTAATGTGCGAGAAAAGCTTGTTAATTTAATCAGAAGACCAATTAGCAAAAATGCATCCTCTCAAAGTCCAAATTAACACACTCTAAACCCGAAGTCTAATTATCTTTTTATTTGCCTCCACTTTTTCCCTCAAACAAACATCCCTTTTAACTCATTTTCCTGTCAATTTTTATTTTCATCACATTTTTTTCTACAAAAAAATATTATTTTTCACCAAATTATATATAATTTTAATCCAAACAAAACATATCCGGTGTATAATCCTCGCTTTAATTTAGTTCAAAAATTTAGTTTAAAAAGTTCAAAAAGAGCTTAGCGTGAATACACAAACACTTTTTTTCTTTTTTAATTAATTAAATAAATAAATAAAGAAATAAATAAATAAATACAAAGGCTTATCCTCAAAACAAGCAAATAAAATAAACATTTTCTCCCTTACCAATTAAGTGTAATCCACTCAAATGGGTTGTGAAAACTCTCACCACATTTCACTTTGAGGAAGTGCTCAGCAAATTAATTCCCCTTGCATTTCATTTCCTCTTTTAAAACTCGACGAAATCAACTGCCGCTTGTATATTTCTTTATATCACGAGAATAAAAGGCGGAACACGAGTTTCTACTGCATTCAAACATTGTTCTTTCAAATGCTTCGGCACCTTCTTGACCTCTAAACGCATTTATATTCACCTCACAATGTCTGACATCTTTGACTTTTAATTACTTGATATACGAGGCCAAACGGCTCAAACCGAATTTGTTTCACTCAATAAAAAAATAAGAGTTTTTGTAAATTATCACGACGAGAAATGTATTAAATTTTAGCAATAATTATTTAGTGTTTCCTCATCGGCCACTTAGAAATTGAATATGAAAAGTACTTTTGAAAATTACTGAGAAAAAAAAATTAGTGGTTTTTAATTTTTTGACTAGTGGTCCGTTTTTGCACCAGCTTCACCCAAGAATATATTTATTTAAATCGATCGAATCCTGAATTTTAAATAGATTTTCTCCACTTCAGTGGTCACGTGCTACATGAAATGCGAACAAAGGTAGCGGGCAAGCCAATTATTCAATTTAACATGGTCACGAGCAAACTAACTGTAATTGTCTAAGTTGTCCAATTGATTAGAATCTACTCACACCACAGGATGCGATTTAACTGAACTTGATTAAACTGTACGATTCCGATTACAATGGTCGCCACACACTGAAAACCTTTTTAACTATTCTTTTAGTCAATCCCGGTCCCCATCAAATACCCCGCACTGTTAAATTAAATCCCAACAGCAGTCGGTATTAAAATTTGATTTAAAAACAAACTTGACAAAAAGAAAAGTTAATTTTTCTTCTTTTAAAATCAAGTTAAGCCCCTAATGCCGAAAAAAAATCAATTATATATTCTAAAGGACAATTAATATCAAAAGAGTTTTTTTGAACAAAAGAAACAACAACCAATATGTCTGCCTGAAAACCCAACCAAAAATCCGTGTAAAGGGCGCAGCGTCTGTTGAGCCGATCCATTCGGCTGCACATTTATTGATTGGCTGTGGCTCGTTTCTCCCCCACGGAGCAGCTGATGATCTGATTAGGGTCGACACCTAGCGGATTTGGGAGGATCTGCACCATACTTGAAGAGGTAGGATTTGAAGCAAAGAAATTTATATATATGTACAACCATACACGAAAGATACTCGTTCATTTACACGTAAATCTCCTTTTATGTACTTTAAACTGCGAATTATGATCATCGCATTCACATAAGCGAATTACCAAATGCAAGGCATTAATCATCAGCCTTTAAGTCACTCCTGGTATTTAGAAATTAATGTCGGATGAGATTTCAAATATAATCCACTGCTTTATGATAAAACGAAGCGATTAGTTACAAGCCAGTACCTTTTCGACTGTATTTAACATTTTTTCTAAACCAGATTTTTTTTATTATAATTTATTTGACAGGGTTTTTTTCCTTTTCATTTTTAAACTCGCATTTTTTAAATTTGTTTAAAATATTTTTTCCAAAATTTATAAATAATCTACTTTGCGGTGCTGCCATAAATTAAATTGCAAATCATTAAATTTCAATTAAAATGTAAATTGGGTACACTTAAAAATTAGGTTTACAAGCCTCAGGGGTAACTAAGGGACTTCAAGTGAGGCCAAAGGGGTTCAAGAAGTTCCAAGGGGAAGCGCAGGAGCGAGAAAACTAGGGAGGGTTAGGTCCCTTGAGGATATCCAAAGAGACATAACCCATAAACACTGACCTCAGCAGCCATTTGTTCTGCTACAACAGGAAATATATACATCCACAGACAAATATAAAAGAAAACAAAAAAGGGAGCAGCAATGGCAGCACGCTTTCTAGACAAAAACAAAAACTAAAAAAAAAAAAAAAAAATATGAAATAACTGAATAAAAAAATAATGAATCAGCAGATACTATTATTAATAATAAAAATCTAAATTTAAATTAACTTATAAATTTTTATGAACTTCATACAAAAATCTCTTAACAATCATTTTCAATCCTTTTCTTTTAATAAGCCCCCATACAAATAAAATAAAGACACTACAAATCCAATTTACAAACCTAGCGAAACTCTACACCTGACGAAAATGAAATTTTGGACCCTTGCCATTTTTCAGACCACAAAACAAGATAGAGAATGAAAAAGAAAAGGAAAAAAAAAGGAAAATATTTACCTTTCAGTGTCACTCAAACAAATTCAATTAACATATGTCAAAATTAATTCCTTCCAAACACAAACTTCCTTGCCACTCATTTTACTACCTACAGAACCAATCCCTCTTTATAAATTCCCCTCACACTCTGGACAAACACACAAGCACCCTGTTTACATTTTATCTTATAGTCCAGCAGCACCAAGGCCTATACTATCTTCTCCCCTCACTCTATCACACGCCACAATGACCAATAGGGGGCACAGCTAATCCTGGGAAATTCAGTCTGGATCACCTCGCTACCCTCTACAGCTAACACTCAACACCACACCTCCTTATCGATTTTTTTTTTGCCTTGCACAACACCAAAATCTATTCCCATCCATTAAGTGATTTTTACAACAAACTCTCTTCATCTGCATGGAACACGTGTCAAACCATCAGTTTTATTCTCAAATACATGGTTCAAATTACAGTGCTTACACATGCCAAATATTATCTGGATAATCTAGATCCAGAGATGAATTTTGCGGCTTATTTTGGCATCTAGACAAAGAAAATACGCTTCACTGACCAAATATGATAGCGCTTCCTTGAAGTGAATTATTTTTTGGCATGTAAACACGTGTCCCACTTTGTCATGTCATCTGACGCTGCCACAAGCACAACTGAACACAGAATGCGAATTTAATTTTTCAAAATCAAAATGTGGAAGTTGGGTCCGACAGTCGTCACTAGGGGGACGAAGGGGGAAGGGAGAGACAACAACCAATCAGAGATTAGAAGGGATTAACATACCAATATAAATATTTGTAAAAACCGGAAATAAATGTCATTGTTACACTTAAACTTACACCTGATTTGTGGACCACGTGGGTCCAAGTTTCTGAGTTTAAAACCAACATTTACAAAAGATTACAAAAAATAGTATACGTCGTCACAAATACGGGCATTGCCAATTGTAATTGTAACCACAAACCCTTTTCTTCCACCATACAACTTCCGGTTCGTGTACCATTATTACGCAGACTCAGTGATGTCTTCTGGTGTGCCAAACCTAATCAATGTCCCCTCCTTCAACACACAATGGCCGAGAGAGATGCCTGTTTGATAATAAAACAGGGGAACCATCCATTCAGCCCCTAATAACCCCAACTGCTGCCAATGTCACATGGTCTAATCATCAGTTCATTACATTGAGTTGGTGGAAAGGGGATCTCGAGATGCATTACCCGTATTCTGTGCCATAAGCTTATATATGAGATAACCTCGTATAAGCCAGCTATAAAAGTGTATAATAACGTTAACACATCCCCATTTCTATATTTTATTTGCTATTATTTTCCATAATCAGCTTTGACTGTATATAAACAATAAAAAGACATAAATAATGTCTGGAAAAACTTCTAGTCACATTTCTTGAGTCAGGGCCATAACACATTAGCAAAAACATAAAAAAAAAAATCCTCTTTCAACTTAGAAGTTTAATGACTAAAATTGCAGAACTAGGCGGACAATAGCCGGATATTAAAAAGAGTTACATTTCGGAAAAATTGGCTAATAATTCATTCCAAATATATCATTACAGTCAAGTGACAAAATTTTAATATTTCATAATTCATTCATGGTCATGCTGGTGGGCAGAAGTGCCAGAATTGCAATTTATTTCGCATCGCTTCAAGTGCATGTACATAAAACGAAATTATCGCCCCAAACACGAGCTCGCCTTGACTTCCGGATCTGGTCTACAAATCCCTATTCATTTAATCTACTTACATAATAATCACATTTTAATAATCTTTCGCTATTACCTGATAATTGCACCTGTTGCAAAAGAATAATAAAGATAAAAAAACAAAACAAAAGAATGTGAAAAGAATGCATCATAAAATGATGTCATTAAAATGAGCAAATTTCTTTTCCCTTAAGAGCTGATAAAAAAAGTGCTTGAAAGCAATGTAGTTCATGCATTACTAACACATTGTAAATATGTAGCAATAAAACAAAAACTTTATAATTTATACATTTCCTTATCTCTTATGGTACCAATTTTAAAAAAAATCAAAAACATGGTGGCCGGAAGTTTGAAACAGAAACGCTGCTGGATAACGTAATGACTGGCCTTCTGCTATTTGTCAGCCAATTAAGTAATTAAAGCCATTTCCACAAAACGCACAGGGCTCAACGCGGTTAATTAAATTCGAAAACAGCCGAGTCCATTTTACCTGAGCTGGCAGGTGCGCTATTGTTCAAGTGGTTTCATAACGTAACCGCAGAGGCCGCCACCAAAATTAAATTGCACACAACTTATCAATATTTATTTTAAACACTTTCATTAGGCATTAAAATTGTCATAACAATCAGACATTAATCAATTTCTGCGTGAACTAAAATCGTGTTGAATTATCATTGCGTGCATAAATTATGCAACTTCAAATATGACGACCTACGTCATTAAAATAGGTACTCAGCTAAAATGTACTTAGCCACAAATTTGGTTCCTTTTCGTACTCACACCTCCATGAAAAATATTTTAACTTTTCAAAGATTGATGGATCTAGTGCAAATGTTTTAACATATTAAAAATTTTATTCAGAAACAAGAATTTTCCTGACTGACTCTAAATTATTAATAATCAGTAAAATACTCATCAATATTAAATTCCATAGCTCCACAAAATCGCTTCAAACCTACAAAACCCATCACGATACATTTGTACCCCTGAAAACATCACTTCCCTTGTCTACGAATGAATTCTTACTAATCCTTTTATACAGCAAGTAAAATGATAAAAGGGCAATTTCTTATCCCTTTTTTCAGTCGTCTGAGAGCATCAAGAGGATATTGATTTTCTGGGTGCATTATGGGCTGATTTTTATGGTAGCACCAGAAAAGTGCGAGCCTCTGGGCCAATCATTGCTGACACACAAGTCCAGCTTAATCAGACTGAGATCGTGTCCACAGCAGTAACCTCCTCCTCGTTCTTTCTTTTTAGCTCTCCATTACTGCCATTTTCTGCGTCACTCGAGTAAATTTATGAGATTTTATTGATTACAAGGTGTCTTTATGATTCCCTCATGACACAATGTCGTAATTTCTCTTCATAAAACTAATGTTTGTTTTTCCAGTGAAACTAACCTCTCTAAATAAATTACACAATTCCTTCCATGTTTAAATTCCCTGAGAATTAGACAAAATAAATCAATACCGGACCTCAAAATAATTAGATGCGTTCGCATGAGGGAAACCTTTCATTCCTATTTATCCAGCTAACTTTTTCCCCGACGTATTTATTTTTGTTTATTCTCGCCAGATGACACCAGATGAAACTGGCCCCCATATTATTCAGTCTGGCCAAAAAATTTATTGCCAACAGATGCCAACAAGTGCTAAGTTAACATACAAGCCAATTAGTGTTTTGCTATGTCTGGCAAGGCTAAGAAAGTGTGACTCCTCTTTAAAAAGAAAACGTGTTGTACTTTGTGTCGTGTTGCTTATCACGACTGTGCAAAGCATTTTCTTTACATGTCAGCTGGAAAAATGACATCTTAAGTGAGACGAAACATTAAAAAAATTGCATGTCAATCAAATTCCATTTTATTCAATAACTATATTAAATTATTTGCCATGAGAATTTCTCAGCTAAAAATTCACATTGCGCATAAATCACAAGAAAATTTTAAATTTTGACGAGAACACTTTGTATGTTCTTTTTTTTCTTTTTAATTATTGATGCATTTTCTTTATCTGCACTCCCATTTTTAGCTCAATTGCATTCAATATTAGTTGCTGTCCAATACAAAGTTTTTCTTCTAATATATACAACATTTGAGTCATCAATTCAACTTAATCCAATATTTGTTTATTATTCCTTTTAAAATAATAATAAAAAAAAATCTTAGCAACCGCACGAACATCGGCTTGTCTTTGTCCTGAAGGGCCTATCTTAAGTCCCAAGTGAAACCCCAGTGCTATGTAACCTTGGCAATTTGTACACGAGAGACTGATCGTTACAAGGACAAAAATTCATTGATTTTTGTTGTGAAGAGAAGGCACAAAAGTAACGTTCAAATAACTTGAAACATTTCGAGAAAAACATTAGTTGAAACTTTATGTTGCGGTTTAAACTGTAATTAATACACAGCCAAGCTGTATAATTCTGATTATTACAAATATGCGGTAGAAATTCCATTTGATTTTTTTAACACTCATCAATTCCAACAAATTTAATCCTAATAATTTTATTGAAATTTTTTAAATCCTACATGCCATCTTTTCAATTCAATTCTGATGTTTCGTTTTGTATTTTTAAATCTAAAAAACAATAAATACTGGTATATAAATAAAAATAATATAATTCTGCAATAACACAATTGCATACAGCTTTTTATTCAAGGTTATACAAGCAGATGCTTAATGCAGCCCCAATATAATAATAATTCTAGTTTATTACTTCCCCAATTGAACATTTGAAATTTTGAATACTAGATAATAAATCTATACTGAATATTTACCGTTTCGTTATGAAGTCGAAGCTTTAGGACAATTTCAACTCGTGTTATTTAAGTACCTAGGTAATAACATCAGTTAACCAAAAACCAAAAACGTATTGGTAAATAAAATATACAATAAATCAATTAGAAAATATGTTTGTTGTCTGAAACCTCAATAACATGACAACAACATCCGCATCAAATGGAAACCTCGATAGATTTTTCTCCATTACCCACGATAAAAAATAAAATATTTTCTTCACGAGAAAAAAAACAACATTAAAAACAAACAATAATAAAAAGGCACTGACCTGTTCATCTTCTGTCCACTTTTTATCCACGCCTTTGGGTACGGGATTTCGAACCAATGCTTGAAGTGCTTTGCCAGTATCGTAATTGCTCGCATGCAGCTGAAACGATTATAATAACATTTTAAATTTGCAATTAAAAGTAAAGCAGAAAACAAAAATTTAAGCCAATAGCAATAGTAAGTCATTTTTACAACTTCCTGTTTACTGAAATTGTCATGCTTATATAAAAGCAGTTTTATTACGCATAAAAAGGCGCATATCATTTGCAATAATGCCAATGTCAATTTCACATCAGGAAAAAAATAACTTCAAGAGTTATAACCAATATTATTTCTCATTTCCTAAGCGTTTTACATTTAAAAAATGACAGTGAGTATAAAATAAATAATAAAATAAATAAAACTGTCGGCGCCGCCATTTTTTTTCGCGCAACCTTGATTTTAATGATGGAAACCCGTTTCAATGTGCAGTTACAATATAAAAAAACAAAAAAAACGTTGTTTGTCTCTTCACGTTTACGACACAGTGGAATCCATTCCGATATTAAAACGAAAGAAACCCTCATCCCATCTGGAATAGTTGCTCAGCTATAGTTTTAAATGAATGGTTGTTTTCCGCTAGAAAACTGTTGAGACATGACTGATATTAACACGCAATGACATCAATAAAAAAAAGAAGATATTTCTCATCATAAAAATTAATATTTTGTCTTATGTTAACGTCAAACATTCATTTCCATCATAAAATTAGCAAAATTGCAACTTTAAATCTATTTTTCCCACTTCGAATCCGTCCTTATAGCAGATTTCTCGTTATCTCTAATCCAAATTTCATCTAAAAAGAATTCACAACATTTCCTGTTGCCTTGTGCTTCCATTTGAGTCTTTGACAAGATGGAAACGTAAGAGATTGAGAAAATAAAAAGCAAATCCCCTTGGTGCCTGGCAAAATCCCAAAAACTTTTTTTCTTCTTCTCTTTCTCTCGTGCCTCACTTGCTTCCAACGATGAAATTGGGTGTCAGAACATGCACATAAAGCACATTGTACCAAGTGTGCATTTAACTCCGCCTCATTTTCTCCTTTTACACACTTCAAAAAGTGTCCATGAAATGAGACTGAAGAAAGACTTTCAATTATTTTATACGCGTCTTTTCATTGAAACTCTCAACCGTGACTATTACTTAGAAACAAATAAACATCTTCTTTTTTAAAACAAAGTTAACACCTCTACTGGATATTTTCGCCACCCTAAATTCACGCTTTTAAAAATAGGATAAAAAAATTGCAAATCTAATCGACTTCCCCCCACAAGTCTCGACCTCCATTACCAAATCTGATTTCTATACTGACTCATACCCACGTAAATTTTATTATTTACCAAACTCTTATTACCTCCAAACCTCACCACAACTTACATAAATTGCATTACATATTCATCACATCCGCAATTTTTGCATGCAAAACCTACAACTAAGACTAATTCGCACACATAAAAATCAAACACCACAAGAACAACATTTTATTCTCAGGATACAAGCCAGGTTCAACATAAACTCAAATTTATGCATCAAGAGGTCACCTTAACACAAAAAAATACGAAAATAAAATGCCAGTGCTTGTCAACTCGTAAGACTTAATAAATTATTACCAGTACATTTATAGTGTATGCGGCTGGTGACCTGGCAAAAAAAAATATAGCGGAGAAATATAACTTAAAAAAAAAAAAAAAAAAAACAATGTGTAAGTTTTGAAATGCGTGAATGCGTGTTTACTTAAAATGCAAAACACGATTATTGACATCTTGTTGACTAAAAATAACTAACTTTTTCTTTTTGCAAACTGGAAAGTAATTCGCTTCGGTTAATCAATCACTACGTCTCCATGGCAAAAAAAGTCATTGATGGTTTAATTAGAAAATCAAACATAGCGCCCAGAATATAATTTTAATAAATTTTTGAGCATTTTCCCTGCCAAGATAAAACTTACAATGTCCATGGCATTGATAGTAGTATCATCACGAGAAGCAGCCAAACAGCCATCGTCTGCTGAACCACCGTCACACATCCCTGCAAACGCAGCCATGCTCCTAAAATTAGAGAAAAACGAATCATTAATGTAAAAATAATTACAGGATAAAAGACAGATTTCCAACAAAGTATGATTTACAATATTCACCAACCTAAAAAAATGAAATAAATTTCCCAAAGGTTTCAAAATGAACTAAATAAAAAAAATTGCATATTTCAAACTAAAACCAATATTTTATTTTATTTTTTCCACCCATTTTCTACCTCGATTAACTCCGTACCGCCTTTTTTGTAGAAAACCAAGAAAAAAATCCATATTCCAACCCGCAGTTTCCCACCCTCATGATCCTTCCACTTAAACATCAAACAAAGAAAACGTTGACAACGTTCTCAACATCGACACGACAAAATTGATTGGTATCCTCAGTTAATTGGGACGCTCCAATAAATATTTAGTTTAAAAAATGGTGAAAAGCTTGTTAATTTATTCACAATGGCTTCCCACAAGCACAAACGCATGAAGCGGCTTTAACTGACCCCCTTTCTCTCGTGATTGTAGATAGGTGATTCTCCACCTACTCCTTCAGATTACCGCCCCCGCATCCCTTTTTGAATTGTGTGAATGCAAGGGGAAGCTCTCAAGCACAGCCAACAGTTTGTGGAACCTTTCACGTGTGACTGTCATCAAGATATGCACGAGGGAGGACGGAAGAAGGAGTCAGATGACAACAAGACAAAAGCAATATTGTGAGGAAAAAAATGCACAAGATTATCTTCCAACGTAACATCTTCATTTTTTTTCTCTTCTAAATTACAATACAATGAAATTGGTGGGAAAAAATAAAGGTTTCCGTTTGTAAACACAACTATTATGTTGTGATTTACAGCTTGACCTCTTCAATAAATGAAATTTAACCCGATTCTTCCAAATATTTAGGTTGCAGTTAATTTTTAACATAATTTAACTAGATTGAAATCAATAAATTTACGGTCTCACTTAAAAACCTCAGCTTTATAAATCTTTTCAGTTGTAGACGATTTATGCATTTTTACAACATAATATTCGTCTTACCTGGCGGCTCTGAGGTACATAAGAAGGTCACAATCAGGCATGCCTGGTAACCATCGAACTTCCTCCCACTGCTGGCACTTTTCGGGCATTCCATCGGGATGAACATTTGGTTTATATTCGGGAAGGCGAGCCTGAAATTGTAATAATACAAATTAATTAAATAAAAATAAAAAATAATGTTAATATGAGAAAAAAAATATTTCCACAATTTAATATCTATTTCTAATTTTATATATTTATTTTAATATTTCATGTGTCTATAATTTATTTTTAAAAATTAAGTGCCAAACCGACTTATCAATTCAAAGTAAGTTTAAGTTTCTATTAATCTTGTATTATCTATCAAATGACTCAACATCATAAGTCTTTAATTCATCTTAAACTTCAATTTATCGCATCTTTCCACTTTTAAGTTATTAATAAATATACCTGATGGCTGGGTCCAACCCTAATCTCTCCCTGGGTGCTCGCCAGCCTTCTGGTTTCAGGGTTATAGCCAAGAATGTAGAAGAAACTGTCAGGTTTCGGAAGGAAATCTTTTACTGCAAAGATATCCTGATAATGATGTACGTCACACTGGCCTCTATATTTATAAGCAAAAAATATCAATCAATAATTTAATTAAAACTTCAAAGTATAGTATATACACAATCCAATTTCCAACAACTATAAAAGAAATAAAACAACAATTATATATAAAAATATAATTATGGTATATTATTTTTTTTAAAAAATACACAGGTAATTAAATTACGAATGTTGGAGCTTCTCCCCTGCATCTTGCGAAAAAATTATAGTTGTTTATTGCAAGTATTAAGTTTACTTACCTTAAAGTTGACACTGGGTACGTATCAGTAGCATCAGAAATAAACAATTCTCTAGCTTTCACAACAGGATCCTTAACAATTAAATTTTTCCCTGATTCTGAAACAAAGCAAAAAAAAATAATATTTTAATTACACAATTGCAATTATAATTAAAATATAAAAATAAATAAGTAATCAAACAAAGCAAATATTTGAACGGCAGTTGCCAACAACAAATCGATCACCGACACATTTTTTTCCCATTTTAAAAATCTGTGGTTTTTTTTGTGTAATCATAATTATCAAAAACGATATCTTCCGGGATTGTCAATATCAATCAGATAAAACAGAATAAATAAACTATTTAAATGTAAACAATAAGCTTGTGCCCGATATGAAACGCAAAAAGTGCGGTAATATTAAAAATAAATCTGCGGTTGCTTATTGATTTCACAAATTGCATGTTTAAGCGCAGGAGGAAAATGAAGATCGGAAATAATCAACAGCAGAAAAACTATAAAGAGTAAAAGGACAGAAGCGCTCCTATTAAACATCACTCACCCATCAAAGTGTGGGATTCATTCCCTTAATCCGAAGTCCTTGGAAATTGTAAGCGTTACTAGTTTTCAAGATGCGGCCGCCAAACCAAGCTAAAAGCTGGACAATATTCCTCATCTCTAAAAACACTACACCCTCATTATTGACTCGACGACTCAACACCGACGGCCATTACGTGCAAATCCCGCAGAAAACGCAAAGCGCTTCCCATTGGCCCATATTTAATCGGGTAGCTCTTTTGTTTTCTCATTTTTAGATACAAATAGTGACCGGTTCAAATGCCTACGTCATTAAATAATAGATTTAATTACGTTTTTTTGAATTTTTTTTCGCTCGCCTAAACACAACAATATTGAGTCAAATATTGTCAATTATTATTTCAGCTGAATAATAATAATAATAAAAAATCCTGTTAAGATTAAGAGTAATAATAATTTCAGTGACATATAATTCAAATTGAGGAAGAAAGCGTTAATACCTCATTAAACTTTAATGATGGCACTTTGTAATAAAACATTACTCTATCATTAGAAAAAATAACTTTTGAAACAAATTTTCAAGTGATTCGGTTTCGGTTTGATGGCAATGCAATGAATACATTCAAATTTACTAATAATAAAAAAAAATAAATTACCATTCTCGGTGTTTCTGTCTTGGACCAACAATTGATAAACAGAATCTGGAACTTCAGATGGTCTGTAGTACCATTTCACACTTACCATCAACGTCCCCTTTTTACTCTGCAAAGTTATAGAAAAAAATAAAGTGTTAAATTCTATACACTATAAAACCAGATGAAAGAAAAAGAAAAAAATCGTAATAAAAAGTAAGGTTCAAAAAATAGATTTTAATGATCTATAAATTTTTTTTATAAAAACATCCGAGCCATTTTTTTTTAAATGAAGGAAACTAAACAAAAATAAAAACAAAATCAATTACTGCAACTCAAAAATAAGTTTTTAATTTTTAATAAAGTTTATTCTTTAATTTTATTTTATAATTTATTTAAAAAAAAAAAACTATAATCAATTCACTTTTTACTAAAATATTTGCAACGAAAGGGGCAATATATATTATAGTTATTCACTCCCATTGCCACAAAAAACACGACATGGGTTGGAACCGACACAATTTTAAAATTGAGTGTTTAAATGGTACGGTTCAACATCCAAATGACTTCTTTTTTTTATTGGCAAAACGTCTCCATCTTTTGGCAAGCTGCCTAAACAAATATGCTTGCTATTTTTTTGTTTATCTGTTGATTGTTACATACAAGTGAGCACACATGGCAATCACTATGTAAATACTGATAACTTTAATTTGGAGAAAAAGGTTAGTTGAGTAAACATTGACAGAAAATGTCAATTCATTGGTTTATTTAATTTAATAGAAATTCAAGAAATTCTTGTTTCGTTTCATTGTATAAAAAATATTATGTTATTTTGTAAAATTCTATTTCGTCAAAATATCTACCGACTTTACATTCTCATCAAATCAAATTAGGTACCCATTTCAAACCTTAAATATTTAATTCTATTATTCTAACGCAACACGCCAACACATCAAGAGAATCGCAAACCGTCGATATGAGAAAAGAAGAAAAAAAGACGAACATTACATGCTTAAAAGCTACATGAAAGCTAATTACATTCGCTGCAACCATTGCGCCCCCACATAACAATAACAACAACAATTTCCCTTTCCTTCTTGATTCAAATTCACTCAACTGCTCACTTTCACGTTATTATTATTGTAATAAGCCAGAGTTGCCAGAGTAGCCAAGCAATAAAAAACCACCCAAAAAAATCAAGAGAAAAATAAAAGAAATAAAAAATTTTATTTAACAATCCATTTTATAAATCCTTTTTGACCACTACAAAAGAAGAAATTGATGCCTAACTGACTCATTTCACTTGCGGTCTTGCATAGTCGAATTTCATAGTCGCTTTAGACCAAGATAAGCTTAATAACAATAGTTTAGGTAGAATAAAACCTTTTAAGCGGAGCTGTATCCATTTATCTTTTAATAAGTAGACTAAGTAGAACGGGATCGATAAACTTTTGTCTAATTCAAATCGTTAAACAAACACAAATTGCCAAAATGTTCGTCGAAGAAAGTAAGCTTGTGATTCTTGTCTATTTGCCAAAAATGTCTTTTATACTCATTGAGTGGCACTTTCTCTGGTGGTAAAATACCTCATATAACCTGTGGCCCAAGGTTAATGTGTAATTCCGAGTGGCAAAGCCAAGCCATTAGGATGCCACTGTGGTAGTGGGCGAGTCATAAGGTGACAAGAGCGGAAGTCACATCCAGAGTGGCTGCTGACCTGTTAAACTCTGCCTCGAGGAACCCCAAGGAGGGGCACAAAGCCAAGGCATTTTTTATCACACAATGGATTGAAAAGGAAGGAGAAAGACATTTCGCCTTTACAAATGTAGAATGTGTTCGACTTGGAAATGGGCTTTGGTCTTTACACCGGTTAATTGCGCTACATGCACAAATGAAAATCTCGTCTAGATTAAAAATGAAAATTACTACAGGGATTTAACTGGGACTAAAATAAGCTCGTTATTCAGTAGCAATGTTATATAAAACTTCAACTTGGCAGAAAGCTTAATCTAAGCTCTACATTTGCTCGTATCAGTTACATCAATTGCAACGATATCAAATCAACTGTCGAGAAATTCTAGCATCATAATTCAAAAAAATATTATTCTTTTTGTTAAAAAAAAAAAAAAATTTACTCCAGCATTAAGTCAAACCTAAAAAATTAAATATTTTATGAGATCATTACATTTTCACTCTTTTTTATTTATTTCCGTAATAACCTCATTAATTTGTAGGATATTACATCCACGTTCCACTTCATAACACTAGGTGCGTTCAATATCGGTAAGTTTATATACTCGAATAAAAATCGATTTTAAGTTTTTTTCCATAAAATAGGCCTATTATTTTGTTTTATTCGGATAATAAAAAAAGTCAATTGTCACTAATTGACAGACTACCAATGCCCCAGGTGAGAGTAATTACAAAACCATATCACAATTCTCTTCTGCAAAGAGTGACAGGTGTGAAATATGGAGCTTATCAGAAGTGTGGTTGCACACACCTGTCATCTCTATACATTCTATTTATCATGAGAGAAAGGAGAAAATGGAAGTGTGGGAAAATTCACTCATTAATATCATATGGGCCAATGGTTTCCTTCTGTCACCTCACTATAATTACCAACAATAATTTATCCTAATTGTTGGGCGTAGGACCCATCACATGAACCATAGGTGATGATTTAGTCAGTGACCCTTGTTTCAACCTAAGTCTCTAGAGATGGATATAGATAGAAGATTTCCTTGTTGCCATGGAAACAACATAAAAGTCTTATATAGTATACTTGATGATCAAAACACTTTTTCAATGCTTTTAGTTGGTTTATCTTCCTCCTTGGTTTTCATTTTATGATTGATAGCAGGACTTAATTGAAGGTTTGGAGTGCAATCATATTTGTAATGAAATGAATTAATGAGACATTTCGCTTTATAAAATAAATAAAAAGTGATTTAAATTAAATTCATTTTAAAGGTAAATATTTACGAATGATACAATTTTAATTAATTTTAAATTACCACTACCAGTAGTTGTGCTTAGTAAATTCAAATATTTGTTTCATTTCCTTTTTGCATCCGGCGAACTCCTTATTATTACTCAACATGCTATTGAACGACCTCGTTGTACACGTGGATGAATTATTAACTCAAAACCGTATTTTCATTATTTGATTTAAAAAAAAAAAGATATTTTTTTAAGATTAAAAAACAACAAAAAACCTATAAAATTGATAAAATCTTAAAATTTAAAGTCAATAACTCATAAAAAAATTCATAATTACCAGTCATACATTTTTTTATTTCATTCGTTTGAAAATAGGCGTAATGATAGTGTTTTAGCGTAAAATTTTTAACTCCCTTCCGTATAATGCTTGCCTCTTGTTTTCTCCTCAGCAAATTGCATCGATCCACGTGAGGAAGGAAAAGGAGGCCACATGTCGTCATTTCTCCCCTTCTGTTAATGTTACGAGCTACACATTTCACTAATATCACAATGAACGGCCATTATATGGATCCTATTACAACAATACTGCAAACATCTTCAACTTTAATAACTACATTCGACTTTTTGACTTTTCCCATTTTTCAACCTGCAATAGCAGAAATTTGTAATTCACAAATACACTGAACGTGCAATTAACTTATTCCGGTTTATTTTTCATATACAGGATAAATTATAAATATTAAAACACCTCATGCGTGCAAACTAACAAAGTAATATACGACCCTTTAAGAAAAAAAGAAGAAAATAATTGAGGTTAAAATTGAAGAAAAATTCACGGAAATTCTCGTTTGTTTACAAAATAAACTAAAGTCTACCCTTACCGGTAACTAAAACAAACAAACCCAAATAAACGATAAATAAACGAAAATATTTGAAGACACCTTTTTAAAAGAAGAACTAACAATTACAACTTCTCATTAAACACTCGTCTGACCTCAAAACCTTTCCTCAACCTCCAACAAATAACAATTAGCACTCATAAACAATAGCCAATTAAACGTACAGGTACATCCCCAACAACAAAGACATTTGACACTTAACATGGCACATCACCAGAAATATTTCATATTAAAAATAAAAAAAAATTTAGTCGCATGAATGATAAACGCAAGTTCAAATGCCCCAAGTATATTGAATTCTTGAAATTTCTGTCACATCTCACTGCACTTTACCTCACATAAAAATGTGTATTGCTATTTTGAATGACGCCAGCAGTTTATGACGTCATCTAGCCATGTCTTGCTTGCACCCTCCTCATTCCACCATCTTGCCACCCCAAAGCATGACATCCAAAGCTAATGTTGCCTCGCCAGATCCTTTTCAACCTTGTTTCTGCTTGCTTGATATAATGCAACTGTAGCAGATGTGCTACAATCCCCTCGATGAAAGCTATCACCATGGCAACCACACAACTGCTCGCATCACTAAAACTGGTATAAACCCGCGTTTTAATCATACAAAAAGAAAGCATAAAAAAGATTTAATGTTAATTTGATTTATTTGGACATTTAAATTGTTTTCAAAAATAATAAAACAAAAAAAATAAGAATAAACCAGAAAACAAATGACAATCTTCAAACTTGTAATCACATAAAAGCCCCTTGAAAGCATAACTCAGATTCTTTGTACTCTATTTATCGCTGCAACCATGGCAACTACGTTGTTGCTATGGTAGCAATAAAAAAGGGGCGATTTAATTCACATCTCTTACCACCGCCTCTCCTTACTTGTAATTTTCTACTCCATTTGTGAGAGCTGTCATGGCAACTATATTCTTTATAAGAGCTGTCATTTGCTAGAAATTTGCAAAAAATAGTTTTGCATTTTCATACTATTATTTGAAAGAAAAAAAACAAGTCAATTCGAAAGTTTAAAAATAACTTAATTCAATCAAAAGCAACGTGCATTTGCTTTCACTGGCTACTAGTACCTAAATAATCACTTAATGAGCTCAAGAGTTCAAATGAGCTCAACTTGTGGAAAACGACAACTAAAACCATTTTTTAAAAAAAATATAGTTTCCATTAGAAAATATTACAATGTCTATGCTAAAATTTAAATTTTTGTCATTGACAAGACAATTCCAAGTCCATTGAAAATCTCCGTTGACCCAAAACGAACCCTTTTTTCCAAAACTATTTTCATCCTTCACAGCAATCTTGCCATTTTATGGCCCCTTTTTCACATTGCCCACTATATACGGCGGCCATTTTGACACAAACTAGCTCATAAACATGGGCATAAAGCTCATCTTAGAAACAAACCTAATGTTTACTTGAATAAAGGGGATGTTCTCCTTCAAGAGGCAGCAACGAAGATGGTGATGTTGTTAAAGGAAGTGAGGTAGGAGGTCTGCCATTGGTATGGCCTCCAGCAGGGCACATGTATGGCCATAATTCAAATTGTCTTCAAGAGCTTTAGTCAGGGCACTGCGCTTGTGGTTGGGGGTAAAACCAGAAAAGAGGGGGTTAAGGGTAGAATGAATCTTTTGACATGAGTTGAGAGAGGTGGAGTTGCATTACAACAAAAAGAGATCCCCCTTTATACAATTTTTACTACATGGCAGTTAGACTTGAAAAGAAGGTTAAAGGATTTTTTTTTCTTTCAAAACTATTTATATAATTTATAATAGTGCTGAGAAATTATAGCTTTAATTTAATAACTAGTTCGTAATGTGTTGGCAAAACTTATAATTAAATTCTGAGGGAAAAAAAATGTTCAAGCTTAATTAGAGATTATTTTACATTTAAGCAGAGGATAATTTAATGTTAATGCAAAATGCATTTTGATTTAGAATGTCAATACACTTTATGGTTCATTTCATCTATTGCTTAGGAAAAAAAAATACCTTCCAGACATGTTTTTATCTTTTTTCCATACACGCAATACAAGAGCTAATAATTTTTTTATTAATTTTTTTTTTTTCTAAAAACAACTTTTTGACAACCTTTTATCTATTTAATATTAGAGCCTCAATTCAAGCTTAGCCAAATATGGCGCCTGTATGAATCGAATGTGTAATCTCATTGAATATTAGAGTGAAGCAATCCAATTTGCAAAGAAATTTATCTGACTTGCATAAAAATAAATATCAACTAAAATGAATGGTTCCTCAAATTCCAGCTTCACCTTAAATACAATTCTTGACATTCTTGTCAATAACCTCTAGTAGCACATGTGATGTTAGCTCTTTAAAAAGATTACTTCTTTCCTTCCTTCAAGCTTTTTGAACACACAAAAGTTGGCTTAAAAAAGAAAAAACAGATAAGGGACAAGAAAACACTTTGACAAAAGCAACGAGAATTTTTCTTGAACTAGAAAAAAAAAAAGTAAAATAAAAGAAAAGATTTTTCTTTAACAGCCATATGGGTCAAATGTCAATGATCCGAGGTGTATATCTTTGTATGCATACACTTAAGATTTAAATAATAAAAAAAAGTGATTAAAAACATGCATAAAATTCTACTAAAAAATGAGAAAAAAAACTGATGTTTGGGTAATGTTAAAAAGAATGAAAAAAAGATGATATACAGCCCACTTTTATGTGATTATTCACCCAAAAAAACTGTTTACACATTCATTACTTTAAGTTTCCATGTTGTAAAATAATCCCTGGCACAGTTTTCTATTCACATAAATATTTACTACCTAAAATTTCTAATTACCCCGAACAAAGAAATAATAAATAATCTATTACAGAATAAAAGATGCATTCAGAAAGAATTATAAAATCGATAATTATAATTAATAATTAATAATTAATAAATTATTGTAAAACATACCAAAAAAATTTTAGCTGTAAAATCCACTAATCATCTTCTTACCCCAATCTATGTCGGATTAAGGACGTAATCCAAGGTGCGCTCATCATGTCGTCACGTCAACCACAAGTCACGTCACACATAAAAATGACATACGCCGTAATAAAAAGTCAAAATCCAATTGATGACATCTGCAAATGTAGGAGGGGGAGCTGTGTTGAATTAAGGAGCCACCAGAGAGTGTGTGGCTTGGTTCTCTCAAAACCTGACACCAACAAAACTCCAGCGTTCGGTCAGGGAAGGCGAGACTAAAGCTCTACTCTCCTCCGCAGGTTAGCAAAAATTGGTGTAAAATGACAGGAAAAGCCGATTAAATCAAAAAATTAAATCAAGTATCAATAGTGTTGATGATTAAATGTGTCACATGAATTAAGCATCTTTAATTTAATCAAAATATCAAATGTTTGGAAATTTAATTTTTTAATCATTAAATCCTGTAGTTGCTTCGAAGCAAATTAGTTTCCCTTCATGAATACATTTATATATGTATTTTCTCTCTGTATACTGTTTTTGTATAAAAAATTCATACATACGACAAAATTTTTTTTACAAATTCCCAAAATAAAGTTTATTAAAATTAATTTTAGAACTAATAATTATCTCTCTATTTTCCCAATTTTTTTAGATGATACTATAAACTTAAATTACACTAAACTTTCCTTTTTCTGAGAAAAATTTTTAAATAAATACATTTTAATTATTTACATACCACCCTAATTACTATACTTCCTATCGATTTAAATCATAAATAATAAATAAACCGTGAAACATGCAATTAATCCATTTAAAATAATACTGCACTTCGTTGTATCGAGTTAATTGATACGCCTCATTATAATGAACCTCTAGCCTCCTCAAAGCCTCAAGAAGAAAAAAAGTACACACACCTGGGTCTCTTAACAACGATCACCTTCAAAACAAAATGGACTAACCCCTTAGTGCCACAAATCACCCAAGTGTATAATGAAGTATCATCTGGCAATTTATACGCCATTCAAAGCCCATTCAAGCAAAGAAAATAGTAGGAAAGGGTAAAATCCTATCAAAAAATATCTTATTTTTAAAAAAGATTGCGTACCGGTACCACTTTGTTTTCCATTCTTTAAAAAATTAAAATGTCTGCTGATTCAAACTAGGGGAGGAAGTTTGAACAAAATAGCTTTTATCTCTATAAACACGCATAGGTAAACTAAACTGTACAACACCGGAAGCAAGCCAACACTACAATTTCAAACACGTCACTGCGTTTGAAGGTATAGAATTTCACGGGTTATCGGAAGACAAAAAAGAAGGGGAGAAAAAGGAAATTTATTTGGTAATAGTAGATGAAAATAGGGGGTATAGTCTACATGAACTGTGAAATGTCGAACATTGAACGATTTTCAATTAACAGTTCATTGCTACGAAGTTTATTAATGGTGCATCAAGAAATGTTTTGTCTTTATTGCCTTTAAGAAAAGTAAAATGAGCATCGACCTTTTGCATGTTGATGTTTTTATGCGAGTGTTTACATAAGATAAAGTCTAATTCAAGTGTATTGAAAATTTACTCAAAAGAAAAGAAAAACTAAACGAAATTGACGCCTAATTTCCTACTTTTTCCACTAATCACACACCAATAAAATAAAAATCATTTTGCACTTAACTTCTGTCCTGTATTAATCAACATAATGGCTTTCTATTGACAGAGAAACTAAATCGAGATGATTAAATTGATACTGATTAAACAAGGAATAATCTTGTTATATATTAATTTCACTTCAGCTGCCTTTAGTCATTGTTGCAAGTATTCTATCAAAGCGAACAAAAGTAATTAAAGAAATCTAATCAATGATTTATCAACCAATTCAGTCCTGTATACGAGGATGAATAGTTTAGCATTAAGAATAGTGGCTCCCACTCTCGTCGATCTTATCAAATAACCAAGATAACAGTTTACTTAGAAAGAACTTTTGCCCTTTTACTGTATAAAATCTCCTATTTACAAAACCAATGTTGTTTTTCGTTTATTTCCAACTGATGATTGCTGACAGGTCAAAACAAACGTAAAGTAATAATACTTCCTTTTTATGCTATCTCCCCCACAGTGGTAGAATTAATGTATTTTCCTCCTACACGTAACATTTATTTCCCGACATTAGCATTAGACATTATTTTAGCAGCGAGTCAAAGCCTCAGGAAATAAATTCAGTGGAAATCCCAAAAAAATGTGCAATTATCTGCTTTTAGTTCTACCTAGTGATGTGCAGGTTTCATAGAGGAATGTTGGTTAGATTAGTTCGGGTCCAAAATAATTGGATTTGTCAATTCACAAAGTCGTAAATATAAGTATAAGACGCGAGTTATTTTTATTGGAAGAGTAAACAGAAAGCTTTCTTTCCACGAGGAAATTTTAGATACAATTCTCCAATTTGAGATACGGTAAATGCGCGTAGCCGATTGATTTTATTTCAGTGCACCATGTGCACAAATAATGTACCACGTGTTCATCAATCATTGAAAGGAAGTTATTTAAATTAAATTCCATCCAAATAAATAATAAATAAATTCATTCGCTTTGTTTCCCAAATAATAAACAACTAATTGGCATTATTTCATTGAGCTCTTTTATTATGCTATCTTTGTTAGTCCTTGCGAAACCCTCTTATCTAAGCGGACCATTGTGAGCAAATTTACGCTAGTTGCATCTGCAAAGTCATCTGATTAAAACAACATTTTTAAACAAGCTGATTTTATATGTTAATCCGGTTGTTTTTTTGTTTTTTTTTTAAAAATGTTTGAACAAGAAGTTCTGCTTGTTTGAATTGAATTTTTTAAAAAAAAAATTTATTGTTTGCTCTGCTGGCTAGTCTCGTTTAGGTTGGTTCGTTTTTGCTCCTGTTCAACCAACCAACAAAATAAATATAAAATTTAATCATTTAACATAAATTTAACATCAAATTTAACATAAAAAGAAATAAAAATAAAAAATAAAATCAAGTTTAATTGATCTAAATTTTTCCATTACAAAATGAAATGTATCAAACAAACATTCGATGAAATCGACCTGCAACCGAGAAAGCAAACATTCATGTTAAATCGCCTCGATGGATATTCAAATCTCCTTTAAAACTAAATAAATTTTCAAAAAGTAGAAATTTTATCCGATTCATTGAAAATTTATGAAAATTTCAATCTTCGTAAATCTCTATAAATCACAAAAAAATCTAGGAATTTATAAAACAAATTCTCAGCTTTCAACCGACAACAATGGTGGCCTTCAAACGAGGAGGGGTCAAACAACATACTGTATACCAACGTATATTCATCAAAAAGATTTATAATTCCTTAAATTTTCCATTGTGATTCATCTAGATTCTAAATATTCATCAAATCACGAAAAAAATTAGAAAACAATCACAAGTGATCAGTAGTGAATAAAATGACACCTTTAATTATTTTTAATTAAAGAAATGTTTAAGATTATTAAAAACTTGAATAATTAATAGATAAAAAAAAGATTTAAAGATCTAAAACACGATTGACAGCTAATTTAAATAAGCTTTTGCATTTTAAATTCATTATTAAATGAATCAATGTTAAAAAGTAATTCATTTGGACTCGTTTAAACCACTTCACATACTGTCCAGTCTAAATATTACTGTTAATTTTTTACACAGGTGCGATCGTTTTTGTCAGGGTTCACTTGCTATTCTTTTTCGCTAGGGCACACCTATATATTCACATCAATGGCGTGGTGCACATCACATTGTGGGGCCCAAGCGCCCTCAGACTTGAATTATTGCACAATTCACCAGTCGAATAGCAAACAGTTGAGAGATCAGATACCAGGGGTCGTTTGATCGCTTAAAAACAGTATCCTCAGCACTTGATGGCAGGATATGACCTAGTCTAATCACTCAAATCAAATCTATTGCTATGACAACCATCAGTAACGAGCTCGTATACACTTAGAATGTTGACTTAATCTAATTACGGAGCTGTGCTTGATGCGGAATACAAATGATAACCGACTGGCGATGCAATGAATTAGTAAATCCTGATTTACTGTAAGACCTTGTTTGCAGCTCTGTAAGTCTCCAGTCTCAACTTCCAAATCCCTCTGGTAAAATTTTTAAAAATCTCCGCCTTAATATTTTATTTCTATCTCTATCCCTTAACGCCTTCAAACATTTCACCTTTCTCGTTTCAAATAAATCAAATAAATAAACAATAAAAAATAAAATATAAATAAAATATAAATAAAATAAAATTTATTTCCTTTGAAATAATAATAATAAAAATAAAAAAAATTGAAGTTAAGTTTAGTTAAAAGATGCATACCACATTTTAATTGAAACATTTGATTTGATTACTAAATAAAGTGTGTTCAACTCATTAAAAAACTGGAGCTGACCTTTACAGCTTCATTTACTCTGTAATCGATTGCTAAATATCTCTCCTAATTTTTAACATTCCTTCTTTTATTGTGCACATTAAATTGTTCCCATTCATTTCAATATAAAACAACAAAAAAACACTAAATAAAAAAATACCAGTAGCTTTTAGCTCGTTAGAACATACTCTATTCGATGTTCCATTGCCGTTACAAACAAGCATCAAACCGCAAATAGCGATGGAACAATAATCTCATCATCTTTCCACCATCGAATCTCATCTTTAAAGAGCATTGGCGAAGTGAAAAGAGAAAAGGGAATAAACTGAGATTTGCACCACTCCTTTTCATTGCTTCTTCCGCCCTTAAATCCGTGTGCAGTGGGCGCCAACAATCAATATTTACAAGAACAAAGTTGAAATCAATGCCATACTGGCGAGCAGCGCTCCTAACGAAAAGAGTAGGAAATGTGTTGTTTGCTTACCCGTTGGAAGTCTAGTATTGTGCAGATAAAGTAAGGTTGTTCCGGACGTTGGCTTTCAATGTACACAGAATCTGCGAGAAGAAAAGAAAAGAAATTAATTGATTAAAGATACTTTTAAATCTTAATTTAATACCAAACACCGCACCAACTTTTCAAGCGCTTGTTTGCGGTTTTCCAATTTATGAAAAGCAGCCATCCGGCCAAAATTAAAGTGACAAAATTAAAGGTTTATCTACGATTACATTTTTCGGGCAAGATATCTACTTTAAAGCTGAAAAGCGCCTTGATTAAAAATAATACACAAAATGGGCGTCGTGGATTAGTGTGATATATAAAAGTGCGGCCCCTAAAATCTGTCAAATTTTTCACGAATGATGTTAAACAGGCATCAGGACCACAAGTGTTGTCTATGGCAACAGTGATAACAGTCGGCCGGCCATGTTGCCATCTGGTGCAAACGACAGGAAGCTTTTGCTTTCGCTTTTCTCTACCCCCTTGCGCAACAATAACTCTTTGTCAGACACTAATGGCGCCTGTTAACATCCCAGTTGGACTTACATAAGTTTCTTTGATGCTTTTATTACATGCCACAGTTGGCATTGTTTATAGCTCAGTTAACACTAGATACTATGTTGCGTGACACCCCTACTAATGACTGTATGTCTCCTCTTTGTTACTGTTGAAATTCTCTTCAAATTTCAATCACACATTTTTCCTCAACTCATTTTAAATTGAGATTTCATTTTCCTTTTTTCAATTTTTTTTTCAACTAATAACAGTAATAATCCAGCATTATTAGCTTTCAAAGTTAATCAAAATTGAGCCCAATCTTTCTGTAAGCCCAACCCAACCTACATCCGGTAGAAGCGTGACATCACATCCTCAATCCAGATAATCATTTCCTTGGAAGCCATTTTCATTTTCACTACATTTTTAGCCAATTTTTTTCCCTTCCCTTGGTTGTCATACCTCCAATTGACAACTTTTTCAGTTGGTGTGAAATTCACTAGCAAACTATTAGGTCTACATGAATATTACATTACTTGCCTCCATTACATTCCTCGTTCTCTCTCTCGCCTTCTAGTTGCTATTGATTCACACTCCTGCTAATCCACACGTCCAATACCCTCCCTCCCTTGGAAACACACTTTTCCATAGGGGATATAGGAAGGGAGGGGGGTAAAGTCAATAGATACCATTTCTATAACCCATAATCAACACCCTAACAACCAAAAAAACCTTTTCGTGCTCAATTAAAGCGAGTAATAATTTGATTAACGTAACAGGACTACTAATTTCCAAAATTATTTAGCAAAATATATCACTAGTTCCTGCAGTTATAAAGCACAGCGTTTAAAAAAAACCGCTAAGTAAAAAGTGGGGTTCCTTCGGGCTTTCTGTAAATAATAATAGACCTAACATGTCATGTGAAGCTAATCACAAGTTAGACCTACTTTTTTTTTATCCTGTCGCTGGCAGCCACAATCTGAAAACTCTTCTTACATTTTCTCATTTTCTTTTCTACTTTCTCTTGCCAACACACCAAATTAAACAATAAATTTGGATATTGTTGACCAAGCCAGACACAATCAATAAAATGCATGCACTGCGTGTACAGAAAGAGTTAACAAAAAAATAGAGTAAATGGGGAAAAATGGCTCATTTTATACAAACACCCCAACCTAAACTCGAGACATGCAATGAATTGAACACATGTAAAGCCTTTTTTTTGCTTTCCTTTTTTATGAAAAATAAAAAGGAAAAGGTGGTGAATATAAAAGCCATATGGTATAGAAGATTCTATACCCATATTGAAGTAGCAAGCGGTTAACAAATCAATAAAATGTTATTTTTCATTGCTGAGTTTATTTTCTCGAATACTGTATTATATACTGTATATATAGTAAGAAATACTTCAATAAAATGATTTTTCCTCTTAAACTACATTCTATTTATATATACTTATACGTTCAGTTTTAAAAAAAAATTGTTGTAATCATTATTTTCCCGCTAAAGGTTGATATTGGTTTTCAGTTATTAAGCCTGCAGAATTTTTTTTTCATGGAACAATTATACTAACAGCAATGATATGTATAAAGTAAGAAAACATGTGGTAACCATATGGAACATCTCAAGCACACTAAAATACAAGGGGAAACTTGTGATGTTGTGTTAAAGTTGATAAACGTTTACGCAGCACTAAATAAACACTTGCCAGGAAATGTGATTAGCTTTTTCTAAGTACTGTAACTCCAATAATAATTCTACCCAAGATTATCGACTTATACATAATGCAAGTTTCAAAAATAACTGTATATAGATTATACCAAGCCTTTTCAAAGTATATAAATAAATGAATGAATAAATAAATAAATATCCGTTTTTTCTATAATAATAAATACCTTGTTCCCAGTAAATGAAAAAATTGCATGCACATTTACATTTTCAATAATATTAATGCTAAAGCAAATGATTAAAGCATCGTCATTGAAATGTGGTTTTTAACTAATATCCATGACATTCTATTTCCTTCCACGCGTGCATGATGAAACCACAATTACGTTTAACGAAAAAACATGTATTTCCTAAACACTCAGAAAAGTGGAATAAATGTTCTATACGCAGCTGCACTGTGTGGCGCCACATATACTTTTTGCCAGTCTACAAACCTATGTAGTTTATTGTTTGCCAGATTTCTGCCAACCCTGACATTTTTAAGAATTGAAAAAAAAATTTTAAAAAAAAATAATAACAAATTTTCAAACAAATTCTAAAAAAATTAAAAAAATTCTTTCTGTCCAATTGCACCACAAAAAATTGTTACATATGAATAACTAATAATAAATAAAAAAAACTCTAATGAATACCTCACCAACACTAATTATACGACTAATTAAATTTTACCATGCAACTGGAGTTAACTATGTATCCCCGACGACATATATAAAGAGCATACTGTATATGTACCTGTAACATTAATGCTCGGTGTAGTATAACAACAATGCAGTCAATAACTTGAACCTTTTTAAACGCCTGAGAGAAAATTACATTCTCCACATTTTGACAGATTGGCACTAACTCTCTAGGTTGTGTCACATCCTTTGGGGTTAACAAAAGTCCAAAAAATCTCTTGTCACCGACATGAAAATATTATCAGTGTCCTCTCTTTCAACGTATAGAAACATTGACTGTGGCTGCCACTGCATCAGGGGACTCATCCATAACAAGATTAAGTGCATGTGGCCTCTCCTCTTTCTTTACTCTTATGTTCCTTGGTTACACACACCATAAAGCACATGATAAAAAGGTAATCATATTTTTTTCATCTATCATATTATACATCTAAAATCTTATTGCTTCCATATGTGGTCTTTACTTGAATTACGGCCTCATATGATAATAGTCTTTATACGGTGCGTGTTACAAGTGCCTTAATCTAATATCAATTTTACTGTTATTTTTTGGTGTTTATAAAATAAAATAAAAAATCGTATAACAGTCCATTTCTGTCTCAAATATGCGTTGGTACACTATAAATTAGATGTGACAACTTAAGGTACCTACTACGGTATCAAAAAATCAATATCAATATTATTAAAAAATAAAGTGGCGCTACATTAATTTTTTTTCTCTCTTTGTCAAGACACATTCTCAGTCACCCACGCACAGTTTCACACTAAAGTGTTTTCAATTTGTACAGTCAATTAATTTACGATTATGGATATTTCGCCAGACACTTAACACCATTTTCAACCAATCAACAATAGAGGTCACATCATACTACAGTAATTTTAACCCCTCGGGGTTTAATTCAATACTAAAAAGATGGCTCGGCTGCAATTCTCTCCATCAACCAATTTGAATGGCCACTGGATTCCCTTCAGGCTACCCCCTGGGCTCTCCTAAGCCCCCTTAAAAATGGAGGGATCGGGTGTAGGCTCGAATGGGGGAATAAAAGACAAAAGACTGGATGGTAGGGGACACCTGGCAAGCACTTTATTACACTGAGGTCTGAAGAAAAAGGGAGAGGAATGAGAGTATTATGCAGCTGACTGCCCCTGGTGCAAGTGGAGCAGCTTTTCTGCATTGTTTTCATGCATCATGGATGAGAATTTTATATATGCTGATCACCGAAAATAAATAATTTGACAGTTCAAGTGTCTACAAATAACGTTGAGTTTGAAAAAGAAAGCAGAGAGCAAAGAGTTGAGATTGCGATTCGTACTGTCACTCAACTTGTTTGTTTATTGTTTCTGAGTATCAAAGTCTCAAAGTTGAATGAACCTTTAGTTATTGTGTTTCAGTTCTACTTATTGATTCGAAGCGAATACTTGCAGCTAGTAGTTTTGGAAGGTTAACGGCGTGCAAAAATATTGTCAATATTGTCAACTATTGTCAAATATTGTTAACGACTGGAACTGAAATTGAAAATAGCTAATGTTTTTTGTTTTTTTTCATGGCAAAGCGCATTTTTCACATAGTTGTAATTAAAATAAGTGGCCTAAAATAAATGGCTTAAACCTAACCCAATACAATCAATAAGGTTCAGAAAGACAAAAATAAAAATAATATTATTTGTTCAGTGTTACATATAACTGAATAAATTTTACAATTATCATTATATATCTTATTGAATAGAAGAAATATGATAAACGCAGCGCCACTCTATATAGCTAAAAAGCTAATTCGACCTGGTCTTGGCGAACACTGTTTATACAGGGTGATTCAAAATGGATCAGGCAAAATTAAAAAAAATTAAAATAGATTGAATAATGGCCTTTTGGTTTCTAAGTATTGAGACACGTACCGTAACCATCAATTGATTGCAACAATGCGATCCCAATAGTTCGAAATAGTGTATAAAAATATAATATTTTTGTCAAATTTTACTGCAAAATCTTTTTTTGCTGATACGACAAATCAAGGAAACTGTAAAATTCAACACTGCAATCTATGGACTTTTATACAGACCTATTATTTGTGCTGAAGTGATACTTAGAACTCCATATGCCAAAAAAATTTTCAACTTGTTTGTATAGTACGGTATATAAAGTGCTAAAAATAATCGATCAGATTCCTTTTAAAAATATTAATCTATAACGTAAAACATAATTTTAACTTAATTACTCTCAGTTGCAGCAGCAGCAGGCAGTTTATACAGAATAAACCCAAATGAAGTTATTTTTAAACTTAAAATGCAAGAGGGGGGAATTTAATAGGCATATAAAAGAAGGGAAAATAAGCCTATCCTTCCCCTCCAGCCTACTCTTCTATTAGACCTAAATGAAATGCACAAGTAGGTTTGGTGAAGCTTCCAAAATGTGAATTGAAGGCTTAATGGCAGAAGCAATCCTACAATAGGTAGAATAATCCTGAGACAGCAGCTTATGTAAACTGGCAAGATTGAAAATCAATGACATCATACAGCAGCAACAAGACAAAGAAACCATTTTGCTGATTTCCAAGACCTAGACTCATTCCATTTAAACAAGATGTATATTTGTGCAACTTGTAAAAATGCAGACTGAGCACGCATTTTGCTCGGTCGGTCAGCTTTAAGATTCCTTTACTTGCATCAAATAAAGTGGCATTAAAATTTCATTGACAAAACCTAAAACGATACGGCAAATGTCTCGAGGCCATTAACAGAATTAGCAGCGTGAACAGCCTACTGAACCTGCATCTGGCTATGCTGCTTTGCTGACTCAATCTATTTTAGCACTTTTATGTAAAAATTACATAATTATAGCTACTATATAGTTACCGGTAAGAGTGTATATGTTAAGTAATAAAAATGTAAAAAATTTTTCTTTGATTTAAACCGAAATCAAGTTCATTTTAATTTTTTTTAGCTCATAAACATGCAATTTAGAACGGTGACAAATTTCATGTGAAAAAACATTTTAATTTCCGCGCTACCACACTTCTAATTCCTAAAGGTCCTTTCAAACTTGTATGTCAGTAGATTTCATCATTTAATGAAGAACTGAACTATCTAAACGTTGTAAGAAAAAGAGAATCCTTCAATTCAAAGAGAAGTCGTATAAAAATATAATACTAAATCGATTTAAAATCATCGTTGTCGGAGACACATATTGGAAAAAAATATTCTTGTGAAAAATGGATCAAACTATGCATGAATGAGGTGTTCAAAGAATAATTTTTTTTCTTTAAAGAGAAAAAAATAGAAAGATATTAAAAGTTGTGCATTAAAATGCATGCTCTTTATATACCTGTTAAATAAATTACCAAATATTATGAGATCAAAATAAATGCCATTAAGAATAATTAAAATTCTAAAATGTAATGATAATTAACTTTAAAACCCTTTTTTCTTTCAGGAAATAACCCATACTCATAAATCTCTTTAAAAAACTTCATTTGGGCATCTGGAAAATATTTTAAATTACAAAATAATTCAAGTTAAAACAATTTGAAACAAAATAAATTGTAAAAAAATATTATACGAAATTGAAACCACCACGATATACGAGTATATGTATATAATTCCTGTATATACAGTATAATGTAAAATCATATTTTCAAATGTATTTATTTAAATTCAACATTACTTTTGTTTGATTTCTCAAAGTGCTTTGTGTACAACTGTATAAGTCATCTTCCTTTTTTAAAATTTATTGTTCAAAGTTTATTCACACAACAAAAGGTAATTTATTTTCCAGACAAGAACAGGAAAAGAAGCCATCTAACAACAAATGAGGAAATTTCATGCATCAGAAAAAAAGCAGGCAGAAATTTGCTGTCTTTTCCCACCCACATTCTCTCTCTCAACCAGAGCAGAAAGAAAATAACAAAATCATTTCTAATAAGTTCATCAATTAATCATGGCAATCAAAATGATTTAAAACATAATTAGTCCCTCAAATTTCAATTCATTTAAGCCTGATAAATTCATCTCTTCTATTTTCTATAAAAAAGTTAATCTTATTTTTCATAAACTAAAAATTTCAAAGACAAAAATTTAATTACAATTTTCAATGTAAAAAATGTAAAAATTGTGCATTTTTCACCCATAAGTGATTATTACTTTTATCTACCATCTTCTCAAGCATAATATGGGCCTAATAAATCCCTAGTAATTGTAAATTTCAAATCCCAGAAGGTCTAATCAGTTTTAAATATAAATTACAGTGCTAGATGAAGGAAGGAGGGGATTCACAAGAGAGAAAAGAGGGAGGGTTTACTATTTAACCACAAGCAACCCACCCCTGGAATGAGTCAGCAGGAATCAAGGCTGGTTGAATCACTGCCCCCTACTGAAAAGGGTGGCAGGGGGTAGGAACCACCACTTGGGTATCAAATTTACACATCCATTTCTTCCTCTCGTCCCTCCATCTTGGTTTGTGTAGCAGGGAAGCCTCTCCCTTCTTTTGTCCCTATCTTCCTCAATCAGTTTCAAGCGTGTAAAGGTGTTAATTAGATCTGCATTTAGGGTTCAAAAGGTCATCCATCTGCCATTTTAAAACTTCATATTTAAATTTACATCTCATTCATTAATGTTGAAAATGCTCGACAAAATCATGGTCTTTATTTTACCCTTCTAATTTATTTTCAGACATAATTTGTAATTATTATTATGTTTTTAGTTGCTTTAAATCAGTTACCCAAACATTAGTTTAATAATCACAACTGTTACATGATTTAACTCTTCATATCCTGCGCTATGACATCACCGGATGATCATGAAATTCCGAGATTTAGAGATAAGATAAAAGGAGTGTTTTTTTTAAAAAAAAAATAAAAAATAAAATAGTAATATTTACACAACTCAAATAGAATTCCGAGTTTTATATTTTATTTTAAAATAAACAAATTCTGCAACTATTCCCTAGCTATAGCATACACGCGTGTAACGATTGAACAGTCATTCATGCCATAATTGCATGTTTGTCGGCTTGTTAATAAATTGAATATGATCGCAGCGCATAAATCAAAGCACATAGGCTAATTAACTCATTCAAATAAATAATAAAAGTGTAGAAATTGATCATTTGATAATATTGTTATTGTATCCTCTCAATTACACGTTAAATTAATAAATAATTGTTTATATTCTCGTTCACTAGGGAAAAAATAAACCGTAGAAATGAAAATCGAAAATGTAATACTATGTAGATATTTAGTCAACAAGAACTTAAATATTGATTTTCAAAACAACATATTAAAAATAAACCGGAAGAGATAAGTAAAAATTAATCAATGGAAATTATATATATGCAAGATTAGATTTCATTAACTATCCCATAATTTTTTTTCTTTAACTTTGTCTAATTAACACAAATTTGTCTAAATTACTTTTCATTTAAATTAAAGTTTTTATAAAATAAATAAAAATATTTTCAACTTTGGTTATTCCAACTAATTGACATTCCATGTGCGCATTAACTGATTATGGAAATAAAATAATCGACATATTTCTTAATCGCCTGCATTCACGGCGCTCCAGTTATAAGTATTATTCTATTTTTTTTAAAAAAACTAATTCGTTCTTGTGATGTTTGTTTTTTCCTTGTATTTCCGATGAAGTAAAAAAATTGATTTATTGCTGTGTTTGATCTAATTTCCTTTTCAAGCATTTTAAAACGTTGACCAAAATCCCAAAATAGGTGAAAAAATCGTTATTTTAGACAATTGCACCGCAGAATAATTCAATAGCAAAACTATTATGCGTATTATTGGCGAAATCCGGGCAAGTGATGATCGCCTGCCTCGCATAATCGCCTGGGTTGTGAGAATCATGACATAATCGACACATTATTGCAACCACAGCAGTGTGGCTGAATACAACTTTTCCCAGAAATTCTTCCCTCATCCAAAACAATTGATTTGAGATAATGATTTTTATCACCAAAAATACAATTAATGCAAAAAACTTATAAATTTTCAAAAACGAATACAAACACATACTTTAATAAAGAGAAATGTAGTACCGTAGTGTATTTGTGTAAACTCGATAAGACTTTACACTATATTAATAATTCAACCAGCACGAAAGATGATAAGCAAATACAAGTTTTCTTACCTCCAGGTTTATACTTGACTTTCTCCCCTACGGACACATAACAGATGTACTCTCCTGTATATCTCCTTATTGCTCGTCCTCGTACAGCGGATCCATTTCTACACCCAGACTCGAATAACACATCTTCAACAATGTTATTTTTAGACCAATTAGCCATATCCTCGTCTTGGTAATCACTGGGTTCGCTATTTCGTAGCTTTGACTTTTTTCCTGATTTACACACAACCCTCGTCTCTGTTTGTTTGTTGTTGCTGTTGATATTATTGTTATTGTTGCAATTACTATTCCTAGTCACCATGTGCTTGGTATTACTCGTGCCGTCAGCCATCTGCCTCCTATCCTCACTTTTTCTCGTTTCTACAGGCATTTAAATTTAAAACACACCAGCATTTGTTCGTCTCATAAACGAGCACGTTGTGAAGATAAGACATGTGCTAGAATAACAAACATGGCCACTTTGTCATTAATCTCCACTATCATCGACGATATATCCATTAATTGAAGTCTATCTGCAAGTAATCAATAAATTCGGGCAATTAAAACGAGAAAGTGACACAGAGGGCAGTCCAAAAGTCATCAGAGTTGCTAGCAATTATTTCACATCACTAAACGTCATGATCAATTTTATCTGACTAATAACAGATTTGGATAAAATTAAGTGATTTAAATAAACTCGACCAAATGGATAAAAAAAATTCAGTAAACCGAAATCCTAACAGCTGTTTTTTAGACCTAACAAAACTTTAAAAAAAAAAAAGAAAAAAGAAAATAGATAAAAATAAAAAAAAAGTAGAAGTTCAATTTTTTTTTTTCGTTTTAGCGTATCATAACATAGGGGGAGTTACATGTGGATGATTTATCGAGACTTCCTTTTATTTTTTTCTTCTTTTTTTCCCAAAAAATGTGACGTTTATTTGCAACAGTGTTTTCATTATGGTATTTCGTAATATAATTAGTCAAGTGTTGATAATGTCCTCAATTGGGAATTGGCCCCTGACATGATTCACTACATCAAATCACCAAGTGTGCAAAAGATAATACACAAAGAACATTCCCCTCCCCTTATCACTTGCATACAATTCAAACCACAATTGCCTTCTATTGTGAATGTCATTTGCAATGCTGTCTAATTCAGCAGAGAATTGCACATTTTAAAAAATTAAACATTATGCAGCATTAAAAATTAATAAAAGCAAATTACAAACACAATTTACTTTGCAAATCATTAAATAACATCTCCAATTCGTTCTTCATCAATGCAGTTTTATCTCGTAGAATGATAAAACTCAATATTGAAATATCGTCATTGAAATTTGATAAGCATTTTTCCCCAACTTGTAACCACTAAAAATGTTAAACCTAAAGCTGTTGACTTTGCGTCTCTATGGGCTTTAAGCTTTAAAATATTTTTCCAACCGACTTATTTAAAATGTCATCAAAAATATCTTACATGGAACATAATTTAATACATCAAAATAATTTTTCATAGTCCAGTGCGTGCTTGAATATCAAATAAAATAATAAAGTGTATAAACTTTTGTAAACATTTTAAACAATCAATAATTACCCGCATAAAAATTCATTGCTCCAAATAAGACACCTGTTTAACGTCTATAATGATAAATTTTGGACTTGTATGTGAAAGAAAAGAACAGCAGTGTGAAAATAAAGTCATACACAATAAAGTCACAACATTGTTTACGACACTGTCAAAGCCACTGTTGGCTCTTGTTTACACTCCATATAGCGAAGATGAGTAAATTGCATCATTTGCCATAACTTACTAAGAGGTTAGAGAAAGAGGACAGTTCACTGACTCTAAAGTGAGAACAAATCAATAAAAGATAAAGCCAAGCTTCACACCAATACTTCAACATGCTGCAACCTCAACGCACAACTTGCCAATAACAATTAGGAAACTACTTTAAGCCTAACCAAGAGGTTAAGTATTTTGTTAGGCACAGTACATTGAGAATAGATCGTGACCTTTCAATGTGCGTAATGTAATATAAAAATTCCTTCATTTTTATTTATTGCTTTTCGCTTCTATGTTTGTTATTGTTGTTGTAAGTGAAAATTGTGTTTTCAGTGTAATGTTCTGCATATAAAATTGATGTTAACCTCAGCAATTCATTAATGTCATATTACCGTATGCAAACAATAAAAATTCATCTGTAATTCTATGTATGGTTCAACTGCTAATGAAAATAAAACAATCCGTTTAAAGATTACAATTGAAAGAAAAAGAATTCTGTAAATGTTTTTCTTCACGTTTAATTATTTTGACCTTCACCCACTGTTTAGTGAAGAAAGAAAAACCTTTTCAAGAATGTCAAGAAGCAGAAGGGGTCAACAGACCAACTTGAGTAGGAAGAATATGTTTAAATGAATTCTTCATGAATGTAAATACATGATTTAATATTTATTCGTCGTTGCCTGTATGTGGTCTTGTTTTTGTTTGCTTTTGTGTAGTCTTTTTCTTATTTTATCCTACCTATAAGGGAAAATAGATTATGATTTTTAAGAACACAGAATACAGTAAATAAGCACACACAATATACAAAACAATAAACATACACACCTGCTTGGATGGCATGGCTTATCACCACCAACTTCCTATATGAACACTTGTGATACCAAATTATCACACATTAATTAAATAAATAAAATAATCTCTTTAAGAAAAGGTGTTTTTTTTTTGCTCTATCGTTCGACAATTAAAACATTTTGCCATAAATTCCGTGTTTTAACCTCGAAACAATGCATCATGAAATGAAATACTCTTAAACGATGACTCAATTTTCGAACGCAGCTATTGTTTACATTCTGGGGAATATAAACATGGATAGAATTTAAAACTCAGACCCTAAAGAGCCTAAAATAAAGAGGATAAGAATAATAAGTGAACTGCGCATAAGCCTACTTTTTCAAACATGATTTTATAAGTAAATTTAAAAATTCTTTTAACTTACTTTCGCCTAATTTATTATTTATGGTTTCTTTAATCACATTCTAAAGCTCACACAACGCACTAATGACAATTTACTAATCCTATAAATCTATACCATATTTTATAAAACTCGTTTATATATCTACATATATCCATATACGGTTTTAACATTTTTCACAAATAAAAACTTCGACCAGAAACTTCCTTTCTGAAACCAAAAATTTTAATTGGCCACCTGCTACAGTCTTTCGTTAAGATCTAACTTAGTAAATAATATTTTAAAAAAAACCTATAAAGTTCCAATAAAACAAATATGTTTTTTTTTTTTTTTTTTTTTTTTAAATTAAAACAACAATTATTATCATTATCGTTATTTTGAAATACATCAACAGTACGCTTATTTTCATGCATATAAAAATGTTCAAGTTTCAACTTGAGATTCACTATATTGTATAACTTTATCCGAAATCAATAAAAACCTTGCACTTAACTCTATTATCAGATTGCAGTTGCAACATGAAATTGTCTCCTTTAACAACATATTCATGAAACAAATGTTTCAATTCAAATTAATTAAGGTCTAATAGACGGCTCTGTGACTAATTTTTAATATTTAAATCAAGCATAAGTAAAATAAACATTAATTACACCGTAAAACACCAAACAAAAAGAAGTTGGCAAATTATCTATAAATAAATTTGACGGATTTGAATAATATCAAAATTTTTCATTTCATAATGGGGTGTAAATAGCTTACGGATGAAATGTCTCTTTACTCAGATTGATTGAACTTCCAATCAAAAAGATTAACTGAAAACAGTAATTAAAACGGAAAAAAAAAAACTACAAATAAGAAACCAAAAAAAGAAACTACAAATAAAAAACCAAAAAAAAACTAACAAAACCAAAAAAACTACAAATAAAAATAAAAACAGTCATGTCTTTCATCAGCTGCTCTAATTTTTAAAGAAAAAAAATACTTTCTCCAACTTCAAAGTTCAAAGTGTGATTAACTTATGGTTTGTAATTATCCCTGTTCACCACGTGCTAGGGATTTAAAATAATTAGTGATTGTGTTGCGCAGAAAACAAATTTTTAACCTCTTGGGTCACTCACTAAATTCTTCCCACAAGACAAGAAGAAAAAAACAGAGAAACTGTTTTCCAATCCAATTACAACTTAAACCAAAATTCTTTTAATTTATCACACAATTTAAGCCATTCACATCTTAGCACATTAAGAGAAAACCGAAAAACAAACAAACAATAAGCCTAAAAACTAATCCTGATGATTCAACTTATGAACTATCAAGTAGCAACCACAGTTTATCAAAATCCAAAACTAAACCTAATTCCTGTAGCACATTTATCTGATCGTTACATCCCTTCTACCTTTTCCTCAGTTGGGGATTTAAAAGGAAAGAAAAAGTGATTGAGAAGTTGAAATTTAATAAACAAGCATTAAAACTAAAACAAACCTTTTACTTTCTTTCATTCATTGCATCTCCTCTAGCCACTTCTCAAATTCATTTCTGGCACGTGTTATAAAAACACGTGGAGGCCAATGGTCATGGTATCTGCACAACACTAACTAACACTTCACAAGCACAAGCCCCTTTATGCCCTTTTTTTACAATCACAATCCAAACCTGATAAAAACGGAGAAACTCTCAACCAAAACTTACATGCAAACAGACTTGATAATTTTTCTTATTCACGCTGATAACTTGGAGAAAAAAAATCCAGCACAAAGTGGTTTAAATGGCAACAATGTGCTTAACTGTTTGAGGAGTAGTCCAACGTGGCTTTCCCGGCCTGTGCCCAGTTCAAAGTGAGTGTGTTTCAATTTCCACCCCTCTGTATACGTAGTGGAACATGCCTAACGATCAGAGTGTAGTATAGAGCACACACACACAAGATTCTATTGCCAACACATGTAGACAGGGATTTGTTTGCAATATCATACAATAATGAATTGCAACACGTGAATATTGTATCAACAAAAGCATTTGCAATTAAATTAACTTGGTATAGTGTTGGGTTTTGGTCAGGAGGAACAGGTATGGGTGGGTTAAAAATTCAAATGTTATCAAGACACTTAAAAAAAAGACAAAAATAAAGATTTTTGTCTAGATAGTGTTTCGTTTCAATCACAACAATTACACAGCGATTTTAAATGCAGGATGGTTTTTGAGATATAAAATAGTCCGACTGATAAATTATAATTGAGTTTGACTTTCTTTCAAGGCACCGATAGCCCGATAGATGTGATATGCTACCTTTTATTACGAGTCTAGCAATTTAAAACCTGTTATCTTTATTTTCCTTTCACGAAAAACGTACTAAAGTAAATAAATGATACTTGCAAAACATTTCGAATGCATATTTTAGATTAACATTTTCCATGCTAAAATTTTTACGTTTCTTCCCCTCAACCGAAAAAAAAATTGAATCTTTCAGCATGTGACAACATAAATTTTGCATAAAACTGTAAACATCATTTCATGATATTAAAAAAATAAAAACAAGTTAACTTGTTAAATAATAAATAAAATGGCCATGTACCAGTTCGAGATATCACCCAGTTCCAACACAAAAAAAATTTTGAAAAGGAAAATAAAGCATAAATTAATTAATCATTAATTGTAGAAGAATGAGACATTGAAAACTGATTCTATAATGATTCTATAGTATTACGAATGTATGTTCTAGAAGTTTGTTTTATTTTAATTTTTCCTGGACACGCTCAGAACTTATTATTGCTTTCAAACCTGTCATGAGTAGGAAAGAGGGGAGGGAGAGATGTGGTGTGAACAATAGCACTTCTATAAACTAATACTACCCTCATTCTACCCTCTAGGGCTAATTATACTATCTTTGCAACTATATACCATATAGGGTGGGTGAAATTTTCACAAAAAATTCATGAAGGCTGAGTAAAGAGAATTTTAGAAGGAAGAGAAGAGAGTTTAGTTGGTGGACGGTGGATGTCCCTTAGGGGGTTTAAAGGAGTCATAAAACAGATCGATTTATTACTGATAGGGGTAAAAAAAGAGAAGGTCAAGCAATCTTCTAGTTGTTGTTAGAAAAATAACGGTGTCATCTATTCATTTTTGGTTTAAAAATAAATCTTCTATTTGTATATAAAATATATATAAATATAAACCGTAATGTAGTGAAGAGTTCTTTTGGGATTGAAGTGATTAATGACGAACACCAGAAAGAGCAGTCTGTCAACTTATATTTAAATGCATAATTGTTCCCAAGCTGGATTTTTTTCCTTCTCCTTCACAAGTTACGGTTACTTTAAATTGTTCTAGCTGCTGAATAATTTAAAGAACAAAGCACAGTACTGTGCGAATTGTGCAAGCGTAATGCCAAATTTTAATAGAGATTTTTCTTTTCTTTGCTAAAATTAAGATTAATTTTCAATAAAATTGGGTTTCATGCAGTTTGTTTCACATTTTCCCTTGTTGTAAAAACCAGTTTTCCCATTCTAACTAAAATAAAAATAAAAATAAATCACTTCGTATTTCCTACTTTTAGCTAAAGTATATTCATGACACTTTAATGCATGGCACTTTTCATAAACATAAATTACATAACTGTATGGCTTTTCAGCCCAGTTCATTTTCTGCTTTATACAAATGATAATGAATGAAACAAAATATCTAATTTTTTTAAAGATAATTATTATTATTATTGTTGTTGTTTGTATATATCAGGGTTCAAATTACAAACTTTAATCATTACTAAATAATTTTTTATATGTGGTAAAAAGACTACATATTGAAAATCTAATTTATATATTCAATTTGTTATGCACATGCACTTTAAGGGTTAATTTGTCTGATGTATATGAATCAGCAAAACGTATGCATTATCATCTAAAAACGATTTATGTGAAACATTATTGTTTTAAACACAAATCCTATAAAATAAACTAAGAATTTAATTATCGGTCAAATAAAATAATTTCAAGTAATATTACATCTAATATTTTTTTCTTTGATTATGCAATCTGAGAATGAATCATTAACGTTTAACGCTTTTGCAAAACTGGTTTTGTCATTGCAATCACTCAAATTTAATTTCTTAAAAATTTTATCCTTCGCGCAATCGATAATGATAACAGTCTTCACTTAAGAGAATTACTCCTTACTCAGAAATCACATTTTATTCATACCGTTGCCATTCATTCATTCTAAATCAGCTGTACTTTTGTACAAGCCAAAAAAAATATAAAGAGAAGGGGAAAGGGTGTATGTTTAGGGGTTGTGTGATGTATGAAGTAAGGGGTCTTCCAGTGCCACCACATGGTTCATGGACTGGGGGTTGTTCATTCTTGTGCGAGTAAAAAAATATATTTTTACCAGTGAAAATTGAAGCCAATTTGTGTCTTGCTAGTATTAAAAACATTTTCTAACAGCTGATACTCGTGTGTGGAGGATATAATCCCATGATTTAGTTCATAGTTTCCTATTTCTAATTAGAAATGGGAGATGATGTAAAAGTTTGAAATTTCTTTAATTAGATTGATTCTGCTATTTAGAAATTTAAAACCGGTAATTTGCATTGGTCTTATGCATATTTAATTTTTTGTGTTATGTGACGACCTTAGGTGTTAGTATTCAACTAAAATTTTACTCGCTGCGGCGGTAAGAATGAAACTACACCCCTAAAACCATATATCTATGAATATTAATCTAAATAACAAGCTTTTGCATAATTTCTAAGCTGAAAAATTGTAAAAACGTTTTGTAGAAAGTGCTTATCCGAATAAAAGCTGAAAATTTTAAACCTTTCCATTTCCCTAGCCAATATAATTGATTGATTTACAATGCTTCAAACATTCAAAAAAGAATAAGTTTGAATGATTTATTGATTTAAGATTTACCGATTTTTCAGCCAACTATAAAATTGTAAAAATTATTTATCGATTTCGACTTTCGTACCGGCTAGATTTACTTTCAAATTGAATTCATTGATTTTTATGATTTAGTTGAGTAAGATTCACAGCTGATTACATTCGTGACATAAACTGATTTATGCCATTAATTCACAACCAGTACACAATAATAATAAAAAAATAACAACAAAGGTTGAAAAGCACATATGTAACAGGAATTTAATAATTTATCAACAATTTGTAACTGTAAATTAATTTAATCTCGACCAACCAACGTGTTATACCGTTATGCCTTTGGCTGATTTATTATCCAGTGAATAATTGACTTTTGAGTAGGACAAACTATGTAATTATTTCCAATGACTGATAATCCCAAAGCCACACTGCGATACAAATAAGACAATTTCTCATACTGCGGCACTCGCATATCAAATTGACTATTATCTTCAAGCGAAGCGAAGCTGCTGATAAAAGAATAAAAAGAAGAATAGTTTGTGTGTTTTGAATTCTAATCACTATTCCACATATTACATTCTTAATAACCATCATCCAGACATTTATCTTATTTTTTTCTCATGTGAAGGAAAAGCGAATAATAGAAAAAAACAGGTGCACCTGGATATATAAAGGATATCTATGAACTGAATGAAATGGAGGGGAGGTTGTCAAGGCCAAATAAGTAATGCAGGATTAAATTTTCTTCAATTTCAAAGACAATTATGTATCATATATACATTCACAAGAAACTATTGTGGGCTGCCTGCTGTGCAAAGCAATTAAGAATCTCTTACACAAGTTGTAATGTAAAACCTTCGCTTAATTCATACTGAAACTAGGTCCTTGTTCCCATGAAATTAACGTTTATAGCTTCTTAACAAGTATTATTTCCTCCATTATTGCTCCAAAGCCACACTTCCTTAGCCAACATTTTTCACTGTAGTGACACGTGCAGTTCTAGCAAGAGTAAGGCCCTGTACGGTGGTCAACAAGATCCGTTTGAATTCTAAATTTACCTCTTATATCATTAATTAAAAACAAAAAAAAATAAACAGATGTTTCCTATGCAGGTAGTTCCATCATATTTCCAGGAGCTGTTCCGTTAATTTGAGTGACTATGTAGAGCCTCAGAAAGGGGTTGTCCCTGCAGGCCATAAATCCGCTACTGGGTGACATTCTTGATTGAATGTTTTTGTAGCCTAAAAATCCATGGAGCAATCAATACCACTTATACACATCAATGTAAATGGTCTTTTTCCGTGTTTATTTCTAAACTAAAGATCAAATGAGCTGAAAGCATCCATTCGTGAACTATTAGGATTCTTAATATATTAAAATGCAAGTTTTAAATGTAAAATGCCCACTTTAATAAAGAAAGTTATTTCCATTAGTGCTACAATTTGACATTAAAATCTTACAAATTATTCAGTTAAATGAATGATGCATGCGAGTTTAAACCTTAAATTAGTATTTCTTCCCCCCTTCAAAAAGCTACTTGTTTTTAAGTCACTCTTTATCCTTTCCACCAGCTTTTGTTGCATTTTCCCCCTCAATAACCTTACACAAATCTGGTACGGTGGTATTTTATACAAATAAGCAGTTTTATCAGTTTTTTTTCTCCTATAAACAACATCATCCCGACAAGAAATAGATTATTTTGATTGCAGATATTCCGATATCTTTCCCATTCTAACAGCACCCTAAACCGTGTTCCCTTTCCATTGATTCAAGAACAGCTTCACTAACGTGGCTCAAATGTCACAAGCAGTAAATTGTTGCTACATTAAAGTCCATTCGTGAAAAAACATTTTCTTTATCGAGCACTAAATAAAATATCGACTTATTTTTAATTATTAAATAAACTGCGCAGTTGGTTTCCTCTGCATTGCAGACCTTAAAGGGTTTACGACATCAGATATTTTATAGCTGAATAATTTCGCCATCTCTTAAAATGACCTAAATAATTTTTATTTATTTTTTAAAGTTTTCAGAACACCTTTAAAAAAATTATTTGCCATTTCCAAACAGCTTGGTGAGGGACATTGTTGGCCGCTGATGGCAGGGCGCTGTTTCTGATGTCATAGTTGCTAGTTGGTATTAAATACACAGGGTTTATGTCACAACTGGTAACAATCGCGCAAATTCTTGATTTGGTCTCGCTTTCATCTCACTTTTTCATATTGTCGTCTGCTCGTTTTAACAGCGGTTTAAACTTTTTATATTTTTTAAAAAATCTCTGAAAAATTATTTAAAAGTTTCAAATGATGCTTGATCCAATGGACCAATAAAAACTGTGAAGTCGTAAACCCAAATCAAAATAAAAAATAAAATTTTTATCACAAAAAAAAATATATATATATAGATTTAATTTATCTTTCAAGTTGAAAATAAATAAATCCGAAATACATTTTTTAAATAATCATCCCACAATTATTTAAACTCACCCTCTAATTCAATTCCAGGCTACTTGCACAATCAACTAATCACGTAATTTAAATCAATACACTCCCCATTCGCTAATGTATCAAAATTAAAATCTATTAACTACCTGCATCTACAACTTGTTGTCTGGAAAACCCGACGCTAAAAATGTTTTTGCATGAATAAAAAGCAAGCAGTTGGATAAGTTGTCATGAACAACCCATGGACTATTTCTGAATAAGAGTAAGTAAGGGGCCTTGACAATTGTATAGGGATCAATATAAACTACACAGCCATGTGAGTATACAGGAAAAAGGAGACATTGGTTGTGGAGGGGGAATACGAGGCTAGCCAGAGGGAAAGAGAGGGATCTTCTGGAAAGGAGGAATCTTTTCTCTCCTCCCTTTGCTTGTTGGTTTGGCTCTTGCACCTGTGTATTGAACCTTACATTTGATTATTCCTCTACGAAAGATTTTCAATTGATTTCTTCAATTCAATAAAGACGTAGCAAATATACTGTTGGGTTGTATGTGCAATGTGCCTGTTCTGATCAATTTATTGGAAAATTCAATTTTTTTTCTTCTATTAATAAATTGCGGTTAATTTTGAAAGACAATATTTGAAAAAAATTGATTTTTCGAAAATTTTCTTTGCAGTGCGATTGTTTTCGTTTGGATTGTGCTGACTCTGTTTCTGGCATTGAATTAATATCAGTCAATTTGTGATATTGATAAAAGTTAGTCAAGAGAGTTACAAGGTCGAAAGTAAAATATTTGCTCAGTTTTGTTGAATTGGCAAATAAAATAAAAGCAAAACGTAATTTTCTTTTAAAAAATTACAATTCATATATAGAAAAAATAGTTTGATTTTCAAAACTATAAGATTTAATTTTTTAAATAAAGTACTTAATCCTATCGCTTCTAAATTCTAATAATAGTTAATTCTTATTTTCTTTGCGTCAAGAATTTAACGCATTAGTTTTTATAGCTTCTTCAAAGTCTAATTTTAAGCAATAAGCCAATAATAATAAGATTAGCAAAATAAAAAAATTAAAATCTCCGCTAAATTTAAGTATTTTCATAATTTTTGTTGTTGTATAATTTTATTAGCTAAATAGCATTATTCGATATTATATCTATTCAAGTCGAAATTATCAATCTTTTTCGCACGAGAAATCCAGCATGGGAGATTGTAATTTGACACCCTTTTGGAGTGAGGCGATCCCAGTGATCTAAATCAAAGTCAACTTTGATCTTCACTCTGTTGGTTCCTTGATCAATGGAGTCAGCAAAGAGAAGAAAAATCTGCACAGAATAATCCATTTACACTTGAGTGAAGATTGGTGACATGGAGTGCCAACTGCTATCACAATCACAAAGTCTTATGCTTCATATCTTAATCCATTCCACCAATTACGCTCATTTATTATTGAAAGTTAAGAGTTTTATAAAACTAATAAAGCATGTGGGGTTTGAGGCATCATTTCGTTTGCCATGCTCATATTTTTCACAAAGAATTTACAATTCAAATTAGATGAGTAAAAATGCAGTAAAAACATGAAACGTTTATAATTCGTTCATATTGATCAAACAATCAAATTTGGATCTCCAAATGTTTGCTTATGATAAAAAGTACAAAGGAATTCTTGCATACCTATAATTATGTTTTCAGTGACTTAAACATTTCTAAGCGGTGTTTCTGAGAATCTGATCAATTCATCAAGCTAAAGTTTATTTTGCTTCTATCAAAGTAAACAACTAATCAGTAAATTATATTATACTTTCACAACAAATTATTAATAACCGGTTTAATTATAAAAATCAACTTAGCGCATGTTTCTAATTTAGTACCCGATCCCCGGAATCTTAGTGACTGCATCTAGATGCTTCATGCTTGCTACGGGTATGCTGCCTGATGCTTGTTATAGATCTATAGCTAGATGTATAATTGATTAAATACAGCACTAGATCCGAGAATTAGGTGCTTAATAAGAAATTTAGAACGCATCTGACAGCTGCAATTAAAGTGGCACCCACAACATAAAGAGAAAACATTTCAACTTTTATTTGTTTTTTATACTTTGGGGGTTAAATGTGAATCAGATTCATAAATTTTTTACAATCTTGATTGAGCCAGTAAACACAGCACAAAAGTCGAATTACCGTATTAAGCGCCCGGGAAGTAATTAGTAGATTCAAGTTTCAAGGTCATCATGTTGAAACTGAAACTTCAGTTTCTCGAATTAATTCGTTACTATTGGGCAAGAACAACAAAAGCAAATGATTAATAAAATTAATTTATCACACACTTACCGCTTTAAAAGGGTCAATATCGAACGTTGCTCAAACTTTCGTGTTTTTTTAGGTTACCTTTAGTTCTGTGTGTGGCGTGTGCCAAATGTTCCTGTGAGATACTAAATAATTTATGAGCTTCATCTAGCTGAAAATTATTAAAATTCCTTTTCCAAATTGAAATATTAGGCTTGTTTGTTCTAGTCCAACCACGAGGTTTATTACTTTTCTATTCCAATTTCCAACTGTTGTTGCCATGCCGGCGTGGTTTATGGGAACCGCATGTTCACCATCGTTCTTCTTGTTCGGGTATTTTAAAAAAATCTAATCTTAGTGTCAAAAATTAATTTCCTAATATATATTGATTCTTAATATTAATTGTAAAAATATTATAAATATATTTATTTAATTTTTATGTAAATAAAATGTATTTAAGATTAGTGTTCGAAATCACCACCAGGTTGTAATGCAAATGTCCGTTTAGACAGGTGTTTGGAAATGTAGGCAGTAAAATTCTAAAATTAATGATATAGAATTTCATAAAATTATATCCGAACGAAACAAAATTTTAAAAAAACAACAAAATATTAAGTTCAATTTAAACAAAAATTGTGAATAATTGCAATTTTTATTTACAAAAACAAAAACAAAATAAAAATCCAAAAAGGAAAGATAAAACCAAACCAAAAAATAACAAAAACTTTGACAGCCAGAATTGAAGCACTACCAATAATTAATGAATAATAAATAAATAAAACTACCCTTATCCAGAAATGTAAAGCCATGTATAAGTACAATGAAGAGCAAATAGTTTTTTTGTTGAATTCCATATTAAAATCATTTGAAAATGATTGTCCACAAACTGAGCGATTTTCACATATAAGAAAACAATTAAAACTACTAATTACTTGTATGATATGTTAGGGCAAGGCTAAATTGCTAAGATACAATTTAAAATATAAATATAAATAATAATTATAAAGATAACAATAAAACACAACCAAAAACAGCAATGCATTTTCCCTGTAAATGCCACATGTAACTATAAAAATCTACATTAAAAGCAATTAAAAGTTCAGCTGCAGCTTAACTTTAATTTTTCACTTGTCTAGAAATTAAATTTGAAAACAGCTGCTAGTAATTCATTTCTTTTTATTGAAAGAATGAACAAAAAAATAATTTGGACATAAATAAAATCTAAAAAAAGTAAAAAATAATTTCCTCGATTTAAATGTGTTCATTAATTCTTAATATTCATTTTTTGTATTTAAAAAAAATTACAAGAATTTTTCCCGAAAACAGAATACAAAATTTAAAATTTAAAATAATATTAGGTATTTCATTGTGGTTTTAGGCTGTAAAAATGTTACAAACCTAATCCATCACGCACTGACAAGTGAGCTTTTCTTCAAAATATTTAGGTAAAAACAGATTTAGCCGTCTTTTCACTCCTTCGATAGCATGATCTGCCAAGCAACACTATAAACATTTTAAATTCTTTATACCATTATTATGTTAACACTAATAAAAGATATTCTTCCAATTGTTTTGAAAAACCTGTGCTTAAGAAAATTAGGGCTGCATTGATAAAGTTCTAACTAGAGTAACTACCCAAACATACCAGCATTTTAGTTAAATATCTAGGAATACGAATGCAATTAAATGTGGCTAAACACGAGGCACTGTGGCTTCTAATTTCACATTTAAATTAATTTCAATTTAATTAATTAATTAATTTAAATCAACTAAAAGTTAAAATTGAGGTTACCGCAATATATTACAATTAGAAGTTTATCCGTCATAACAGCCATCTTAAAAAAAAGTTAGGAATTCAGTATTTGTTTATAAGTAGGAAACTAATTCTAAGGTTTTTAAAATCTATCTATGTAAATTGCAACTATGGCAGTTTATAATAAATATTTTTAAAAAAATTAACTATATAAGTAACCATTATTTATTACTGTTATAAATGATAATTAAAACAATTAACAAAATTATAAATTATGAATATGTAATTAAAGTGACTGCAAACATATTTTTTAAATGCAAAATAAATTTCACTGAGGAATGTAAAAAAAAAAATTAAAACTTTCCTATTAGCCCAAAAAAAGTAGAAAAATAAAAAGTAAAAATCCAATTTAAAACAATAATTGGAAGCCTGGTATAGTATAAGTTAGAATTCTGTAGAACCATCCTCTTAATTTGCCATAGTAAATTTCTTGCACTCGCTTATAAATTTCAACTTTGTACATTTTGTCAATAAACAATTTCATCCCGGGCACTACGTTAATTGGGAACATAAAAACCAACTACGATATCATTTCTACAAATAAAAATTCTGATTTCTTTTCATTTCATTCCCTGAAGTTAAGACATTGTTACAATCAATCCATTTAACCCGCTTCTACATTCGCTTACACACTTCACTCATTCATTTCATTCAGTTTATGCCTTGGAGTCCCCATTTTCATGGATTATTGTTCTTTCTTTGTAGTAGATTTCATCTGTTTCTTTGTCGCACAATAGCAAAACAATAGCACCAAACAGAAAAATAGCTGCTCCCCATCCAACGCCGTATGCCCAGCCAAACTCCCAAAGCTGCCGGTTCCCGTAATCAATTTCCGCCGCAAAACATGCGGGATAAATGACAAGAGCAATGAGAACACAAATAACTAAAAATTAAAAAAAAAAAAATCATTATTATTTTTTTAATAACTCAGTAATAAAAGCTGATATTGTTAATTAATGCATTGGGCGTGGTGACGTCAGACATACTTGTAGTCTCCTATCAATTGACCCGTAATCCTAATCATACCATATTGGTCAAAGTGCTAAGCAGCTTTAAAATTTTCAAATTACAGATTTTGTTGTTTGATACCGAATCAATGAAACTTTTTGACAACAAATATTTCAGTAACGCTCGCTATGCCTCCACTAGTGCTAAATATCTTATTACCATTGACAAAATTTCTGAAATGCTCAATTTCCCACCTAAGTTGTAGCAAATACGGTTTTAGAAAATTTTAGCAAATAACTTTCTTATTACATAGATTATATCGTTGCTTGATCAGAAAATATACACCAGGTTTTATTGGGTGCAGATAATTTTCCTTTGATTATGATCAATCTAGTTCAATTAGCATTATACAGAATAGTGTGAATAGTAGTAGAAAATTTGTTTGCGTACCGTACACTTTTACCTTTAGTGCCGAAATTATAAATTATATATTAACTGAATTTACTGTGGAAAATGCATTCAGCATGGTTCTCATGGCAGCTAAAGCGATTAACCAATCCAATCTAGATTGTAGTTGATTAATCACTTTACCTTTACCCTCAGATGGAACTTGAAGAGTTTTCCACCATACTTTATTTATGGCATAATGGAAAATTACCTGCCACAAACTCTAATAAAACCGATAAAAAACCGCAGGTATATTTGTGAACTCATGGTATAATCATTATCCAAATTATTATTTTGAAAAAACAGGGGAAAAATGTATTCTTACGTGCAAAAACCATTACATAAACTGCGATGCGGTAAAACAAATATTTCCTTTGCGGATCTTTACTGCATAAACCAAATCCCGTGATAAAAGTTGCGAAAACATCACTAAGAAGACAGATTACACACAATGCTGCTGCAGCTTGGATGTAACCTGAAAAGGAATAATTATTAAAATAAATTTTTCATTTGATATCGATAAAATACCCATGCTCCGCGCCCTGTAGCATCCCGGGTCATCCGTAATGTTAAAAGGCAAAGGAGTTGGAGCATATTCATCCACGCAATGTTCCCATAAGCCTTGACGGAATCTGTCAGCCGTAAGCCAATAGGAACTAGCAAGGCATAGGATCATAAGAAGGATGACGATCAGGCCACATATAAATGCAATCACCTAAAACAAAACAAAAAGAATTAATATTTACACACGTAAATAGTGGTTTACAGGTGTCATATTCTTACTTTTAAGGGCCTCACAATTGTCACTGTTTCAATTGTTGTTGTGGGCGCCATTTTCGTGTAGAAATGCAACCTAAAGTTTTAATAAGAGAAAAAAAAATGAAAATTCGCAGTAACTGACGTTTAAATAGAAAAGAAAAATGTGCTATTAAAAAAATTAACCGTTTCATTATCAATTTACATCACTTTGGAATGAATCAGCGCTGACTGAATTTTTTTTTTAAATCTGAAATTTAACAAAAGGTGACATTTAAAAACTAAACTTGTGCAAATCTGCTTCTCCATCTCTTAAATTTTATTATTATGTAAAATTATTTTACAATATTAACTTCGATAAAATTCCTCAGCTCGACATTTTTTTGCTCGTAATGGCATTTGCGGTTGCTGTGGCACTTTTTATTGGTTTAACTGATTATATGTTTTTTAAATTCAAAAGAAATGACGACGTATTTCTTTCTAGTTCATTTCTCGCGGGTTAAATGAGCGGTCATTCCGGGTCAAGCTCAAGGTGTGGCCGCTTTAACTTTTTTTAAAGAATTTACGTAAATATATTTGAATCAAGTAGAGTTAGTCTTGGCCACGCAACATTGCGTATTGTTTATCTGTGTGCCATGTATTATACATCATTCCTCCAGCAAATTTGCTTAGTGATAAGGGGAAATGATATCAAGAGTAAATTAGGCCTAACAGATATTTTAGGCTTCTAGCATTCATTTTTTGGTTTTTTGATTTTGATGCGTTTTATTTAAAAATTGGTTAAAATTACTTACCTGACGGTCGCCTAAAACGTCTGATTTTCCAGTTTAAATCGTCGATAAATTGTCGTATCGAGCTGAAAGGTGCCTCCCGTTCTGTTCCAAATTCCCGATAGGCGGCTTAAACGAAATTACCAAATAAGGAAAGTATGCTATGGTGCGCTTAGTTCCGCTTCCGCCTATGGTGCACAACCAATATAAAAGCAAAATAAAAACCAACAAAAATAAACTTCATTTTTTTTCCATTAAATTTCATACATCATCATGAAAATAATTATAATTTAATATATCAACTTATATAATTTAAAAAAATTAAATAAAAATCTCAAACAAGAGATAACTTTTTAGTTCCACAGGTATTTCAAATAGTTGTATTTTGCAAATACATGAATACATAGAAGGTGGTTTTCGATTCATAATTGAATTTCTGATTTTAAGGCGTGAAAGATGAAGAAGCGAATGCGGTGTACCTGCAATTTAACAAAAATTATATTAATGATAATATTGATAAAATAAAAATAAAATTATCTTAATCCTAGTCCTTCGTACCAATGAACGGTGACCAATCCATTTCGCAAAATTTATTACTCAACGATTTAAAATACTTCAACTGCATTTGCCAAACATGCAACTCTTCATATTTCCATAAAATCTTTAATACTTCAGCAACATAATCCTCATCAAAACCTACTGAGAAAACCAAACAATGCCACAGGTCAGTTACTTCCTTGCTTTCAGCATTATAAAATGTGACATTCCTCATTCCGATTTTGAGTAGAAATTCCAACATATCCAAATAACCATTCGCAACCGCACATTGCCCAGCTTGGGGCACATAGCTCTTGTCATGGCAGACATTGACATCACTTCCATAATAAATTAATAACTTCACTATTTTCTCTTCATGGCGCCGAATTGCAAACGACAACAAACTAAAATCACTCGCAGTCAGCTCATTCGGATCAACACCGGACTTCAGAAGCAATTTTAAGCTCTGATCATCGCTTAATTGAATAGCTGCGTACAATGGTGATAATTCGTAGTTTTCAAAACATGATAATGATTCAAGTTTTGAGTAAACGGGAAACGCCATTCCAACTAAACGCTCTACAGTATCGTGTCTGGAATTAAAAGTGGATTACATTACTGCAAATACAAAACTTTTAAAATAACAAATGTAATACCTTTTTTTCTCAACTGCAAAATGGAGAATTGACATACTGCAACGAACTCCTAATTTTTGAGGATTCATGTTATCCAACAGTAAATCTATAATTCTAAAATTAAAGAAAACCATTTCTAATACATTTCTAATATTTTTGTACAACAAAATAAATTACTAAAAACAAGTTATTAGTTTTTATTTATTTCATGAAATTGCTTACTTGTTAGTAACAATCTTTTTGTTTCATTTTACAATTTTACTGATGATATCCATCGTTTAATCAAGACTACAACAACTAAAAGCAAAGGCAAAATTAATTTCAAAATTGTATTCACCTCGAAGGTGCTGACCGAGCAATAGCAAAGTGTATAGCAGTTTGTCCATACGGTGATATATGGTTAGCATTTGCTCTACTTAGGCTGATTAAACTTTCTATAACCTTAAAATTTCCACATTCAGCTGCATTTATCAGTTCGTTATCGTAATCGCAGATGCCATGCGGTAATAGACAAAGTTGCTTTAAAAGTACATCATCTTGAGACGTTTCAGCGTATGATAAAGCATCGCTCAAACTGGCTCCAGACTCAAGTAGCATATGAACGCATTCATCGCTTAAGCTTGATCTCATTGCTGAAAATATAAGTTACGTATACATAATGAGTATTATTTTTATATTAATATGATTATTAGTAATGTGTGTGCTAAAAATAAGAAATTTAAATATATCAACCCCAAATGAGTGCCAATTGTCCACTGTCATCATGGATATTTGGATTGGCACCGTGTTGCAGTAGTAATTTAACTATTTCGTCACGTTTGTGTTTACATGCTAATAATAATGCTGTTTCGCCTTTGTGTGTCATCCAATTTAGACTCGATTTCCCTGGGGAAAAAAATGCAGGCTAAATAATATATAAAAAACTATGATAGAAATGATAGAATGAAATTACTGAAAGTTAACAGCTCTTCGACACATTCACTGCGATTGAAAAAAACTGCCTCGTGCAACGGAAACCAGCCCTTGTAATCGGCAAAGTCAATTCGTCCTCCATCTTTTAAGCATTTTCTTAATTGTTGGATGTTACCAGCTGTAATTATTGATACCAAACTATATGCCATTGAACATTTGAATCAAATCGTATACGGTAGTTGCATCAGAGAACTTCAATTTGCGTGTTTAACGAGGAGTTTATACTTTAAACCAATGCGCATCGACCTAAAAATTCATTGCCATATGGCGTCATCTACTGGGAACCTTATTAAGTGTATTTGTGCTGACTTGATAATTTTGTCTTGTCAGCACAAACCTTTTGCAAATTGCTAAAATGCAAGTATCCATCAATAAAATGCAGTTTCCATATTAAAAAATGCAGTTTCCATATTAAAAAATGCAGTTTCCATATTAAAAAATGCAGTTTCCATATTAAAAAAATGCAGTTTCCATATTAAAAAATGCAGTTTCCATATTGAAAAATGCAGTTTCCATATTAAAAAATGCAGTTTCCATATTAAAAATGCAGTTTCCAATATTAAAAAATGCAGTTTCCATATTAAAAATGCAGTTTTTATATTAAAAATGCAGTTTTTATATTAAAAATGCAGTTTTAAAATCGTTAAATGTACATTCGCCAATAAAAATGCATTTTCACAAATAGAAAATCCAGTTTCAGGAATAAAAAATGCAGCTTCACAAATAAAAAATGCAAAAAATACACATTTCTAAACAATTTGAAAACTAGTAGAAATTAAGCAATTGGTCCTTCTGTGTAGCCATTCATGGGGCCTTATGAATTTATTATGCAATGTATTCATAAAAAATTTAAATTCTGGGCTCCTCAGTTACACAGGGCCTCACAGTAATATTAGGTTTCTGTAAATAAAAAAATCAAATGCCAAATAATGGGGGCCCATGCATATGGATTCATAGGTTGATATAAAAGTTTGCCCAATGCAAATTGGGAGCCCAATGCCCGAAATTTAAATACAAGAGTAGAGCTTCGATTGGATGTGCTAGCCATTTGCACATAAGAATAGGGCCCCATGGGCCCTACTCTTGTATTTAAATTTTGGGCTCGTTGATGCATTGGGCTCGTTGATGCATTGGGCCCCCAATTTGCATTGGGCAAACCTTTATTTACTGGAAACCTATTTATTGCAAACCTATGAATCCATATGCATGGGCCTCCATTATTTGGCATTTTATTTTTTTATTTACAGAAACCTAATATTACTGTGGGGCCCAGAATTGAATACATTGCATAATAAATGCATTTAGGGCCCCATGAATGGCTACACCCCATTGCTTAATTTCTGCTAGTTTTCAAATTGTTTAGAAATTTGTATTTTTTGCATTTTTTATTTGTTTTTTATTCCTAAAACTGGATTTGCTATTTGTGAAAATGCATTTTTATTGGTGAATGTACATTTAATGACTTTGAAACTGAATTTTTTAATATGGAAACTGCATTTTTTAATATAAAAATTGCATTTTTTAATATGGAAACTGCATTTTTTAATATAGAAATTGCATTTTATAATATGGAATCTGCATTTTTTAATATGGAAACTGCATTTTTTTAATATGGCTACAATGGCTACATTTTTTAATATAAAAACTGCATTTTTAATATGGAAACTGCATTTTTTTAATAGCAACTGCATTTTTTAATATGGAAACTGCATTTTTTAATATGGATATTACTTGCATTTTAGCAATTTGCAAAAGCTGTAATAAAGATCAAAATTTTTCCACCACCAGAAGTTGGTTAATAACAAAGTTAAAAAACAATACCAATTCAGCATATTTCTCACAATTATTTATTACTGTACAAGATTTTCATAAAGTATAGTTTAACAAGTTTGACCAATAAAGAAAGCAAGACGACATAAAATATGTGACCTTGTATGTAGGCCATTAATCAATATTTTTATTATTTACCATCACAAATTATCCAAATTTTGGAATCCCACCATATTTTATTTGAATCTAAAATCTAAAATATCATTTAATAGAACAAATATATTGATTTAATTATAGATAAAGCTCTTACATAATGATTGGCAATGACAAGAATAATCTAAGATATGAAAAAAATCTACAAAAATTGGACAGGGTAGGTAATTCAATTATGTATCTACAGTAGACTTGAATTTGTGTGTGAAATATCTGACCAGCAGCAGTATTCTTTTGATTAGATTAGTAATGAATAATTTTATATTAATTTATTATATTGCAGTGAACACTCTCTAGACGGGCCTCCCTGTACACGGGACACATATTCCTAGACCCGAATCGTTTCAATCAATTTTAATACTAAATGCGCTCTGTACACGGGCCAGCCCTGTATACAGGACATGGGACACTAGATCCCAGTCCCGTGTATTCAATACCCGCCCTCTAGACTGGCCAAAATCCACTGATTGGGGAAAAAAATCATTACTTTTACACTTTTTCATTATTTTTTTTTTTGAAAGAATTAATGAAAAAAGTGAAAAAGTAATGATTTTTGTGGGTGACGTCCAGAAGGCGGAACACAAGCCAAGTGTCCTGTCTACAGGACGTCACCAACAAAAATCATTACTTTTTAACTTTTTTTACAAAATTTAATTTTTTATTTTTTTTTGAAAAATTTCTGTAGACAGGACACTGTCCCGTCTACAGGACGTCACCCACAAGGCCAGACACTCTGTAGACAAGACGCTTTTTTCCGGACCCGATGGTGTCCTGTCTAAGAGCGTTCACTGTATATAATTTGTCATTTAAAAAATACTGATAAAAAATATTAATCCTAAAAAATCTATTGCCTGTATACTAGTACTGTAAGTATAATTTAATATTTTTACAAAACAATTGATTTTCAAACTAAGCAAGCATTAAACCCAAAACAAATATCTTTGGCAGTTGATTGAAAACTATCTACAACAAAATTCGAAAAACTAACAAAATTAATTTTATGCACTCAAATGATTAGAAAACTTCTCGACCAGCGAGGAAGATCAGAATAAAATTATATAACAAGTTCCACAGTCCAAATGCCAAATCAAGTTCGATTTCTTAGAATCTTCGCTACAACTATTAATTACCATCATTTTCAGCATTGCACAAAAATATCGTCAATTTTATCTCCCTGCAGTTTTTGACAAATTGCGATCATTTTTTCCATTCTTATACTTACACCATTCAAAGCAGATGCAATGAACCCAATTTTAGTATCTCATGAGTCTGTAGCAATCAAAATGCATAAAATTCTTTTGAGTTTATATTGAATTGCATATACATTGAAGAAAGTATAAACAATCAAAAATTAGAAATTAATTAATGTATTTATAATCGCTAGAAAACTTATTAACAGAATAATATTTACATGAAGTACATCAAATAATTACCGAAAGTTAAGTACCGTACTTCTCATTTTTCTATTCTACAATTGACTCTTAGCGGGACTTCCTGTGGAACATCGACAAATTTTCCAGAGGCAAATAATTCAGCAATGGTAACCGTGCATGCTATTTATCAATAACTTCAGATATAATATAATCAATCATGCTCTCATAAGATAACATTGCGTTTTATCATTGCCAACAAACCTTTTGAATACTGCTGGCCGCAGACATTTTTTCTTATAGATAACAAGTATTTCCACTTCCCCAGACTCCTCACCTCATCTGCATTTTTTTTTGCACTTTGACCATTCACTTTCACTGACCCGTTATCGGCTAGAATCCATTTTCAAGTGTCAAATGACTAAAGCCATCACAATGCTTGATTGATATGTCTGTTCACTAGATGAGATCATTTGAAAGTTTCAGCACGCATCGTATACTTTCATTCATTTTAAAGCCAATTTTGTAGATGGAACATAAATTTGCTAAATATGGCGTCCAACTTGTACAATGGGTGCTCTGTGATCAGTAGAGAAAAACTTACTTAATCTGTTCTATTTACAGCTAAACTTATTCTAACTTATTTTATTTCTTAATTTCTCATCTGTATTTATATATTGTATAAATTAATGGTTTTTAATTTTCGCTATACAATGTCTGCATCACAGATTTTTGTCTATTTAAATAGAAAAAGATAAAGGAAAAAATACTTTCTGATAAAAATATACCCTAAACTACTCTGTGCATGACTATTACTTATTAGAAGAGTACGTTTTTTTAATACTTCATCTTGCCCCCTAACTGCATTAAATATTTAATTAATCTTTCATTTTACTTTGTTGATTGCTTCTTTACAAATTAATGCATACAATTTTTTTTAATCTTATTTTTTTTTTAAATCACAGGACCAGGCATCACCCTTTTGATTTTTTATCAAAAAAGAAATTTTTTTCTTTTGATGCTTCACAATTTCTCCAATAGCCCGACTTGGGCCTCACACCGAGTTGTGCCTGGTGCACGCGTTTGAGACTTCCTAAACGGTGACCAGATTAGGTGCCCAGAAAATAAATGAAGATCAATCCATGGAAACTATGATACAATTCATACTTCACTGTAAATAACAAAAATATAAAAAAAAATTCAATTAGCTATTATAAACATGCAATATTTAGAGGTTTAAACAGACACTAAAAATTAGTTGAAACACCAAGTGAAGATAGGTAAAACTAAAATAAACTAAAGTAAAGTCAACTGTTATGTAATTTAGGATCTACTAAAACATCTTTTTAAAAAAAAAAAAAAAAAAAAAACAAAACCAGCAACTATTATCTTCCGACGCAGACAGATAAAATGCAATTATATACTTATGTATGCATTAATGAATTAGCTTGAATTAAACTTAATTAGTGATTTTGTTTGAAGATGTGATCTTAAGACGAATACTAGTAGTATTCGTCCAAGTATTTTTAATCCCTTATTGTGTTTTTCTTTTTTCAAAGTTAAACTCCCAACTTGCAAGTGTTCGCATAATTTCTGTAATAATTTACATTGAGCCAGCAGTTTTCCCAGAAAAATTTTTTGAAGTGTGTTAAATTGCAAATTCAATTAAGAAATTATAATGTAAATAAGAAAAAAGTTTTAAAAATATATTTGAACCATTTTAAATCATTCGAGAACAACCTTAAAAAAATCATGTTTAATTTTAATTTTATTATGATTATATATCAAGCAAAAAAATAACGTGAACTCAAATTTTGCCAATGGTAAAATATTACTTTTCTTTAGTAGATCCTAAGCATATAAGAATAAGTTATCAGAAAACCATTAGACCAACCACATAACCATAAATAAACTAACTTGTAAGTCTTTTTTTAAAACTTTATCGTAAATCTTAATTGTTTGTGTTACGCGTTTTATGACTAAAACGAGCAGTAAACATTGTCACATTAAGGTCAGTGGAGTCCCACGCGCTGTGGGGTGTAAGTCCCCTACTGTTTAAAATTTTTTAGCTCCTAAATTATCATCAAATAAAATTTTTCAAAGGTAATGGTTTTCTAAATAACCTTTTAGTAAATAAATAAAAATAAATATAACTCAGTCAGGTATAAAAGAAAAATAAGAATTTTCAAAACTAAAGTAGTACTAATAAAAGAATAATGCAAAGAAAGACATTGGGGTTAATATATGTTTCTAAATACCTTTACCAAGGGGCTTTATCATTGGGTTTTCAAAGTTAATTTTCAGCAATCCAAAGTCAGTGAGTGATTTCAGCTCGGGTGCTGATTGGATGTTATTGAATAATAGAGCAGCGAAACCAGAGCCATCACCAGTAGCGCCGCTCTAGTGATCAAGAATAGGAACCATATACTACAAAACCCACTATTAGTTATTTTTGAAACTGAATCTCATTCTTGTTTACAAACGAGCTAAACCCAATGTCTGCAAAAATAACAATTTTCGTGTCACACTTTCTGCTTCATCTTTTCACATGTTGAAGGACGTTAAAATGTTTTATAGTTTTGTTGATTTAGGTCAAATTTGATCGATCATTATAAATGATTGACGTTATTATAATAAAAAAAATTCTACATTACGATTATTAAGCAGAAAAAATTGCTATCACCGTGTTAATTCTTTATACAATTTGCAAGACTAAGATCCAATTTCTAGTCATTTAAATAAACAAATAACAACTACTAAGGGTACAAAACCATGCTGTTTAAATTACTAAATAAAAATTAATTTAAAAAAAATGAATCTAAATAATGGTAAATAAATCAAGAGATACGTACGATGCTTCAAGTAATTTATCATTCAAAATAAACTCCTTCATTTTGGTGTAATCTCGAGCCACGGGCTTGTTTCCATCTTGAATTTTAATCTGAACCGAAGAAATGCCGTCTTTTATCTCGCTCACGTCTACCTGCATAGGTTGCCCATTCGTGGGCTCATTGGGCACTTGCAAAGAAGCGAAAGTTTCGTACCATTCAACGTTATCCTCCATAGTCTCTGACAAAAGTTCATAGTCTGTGCTCTGATGAAGTGATCCAATACTGCTCACTCCACTAGAACTGTACATAGACTCTGAACTGGTATACTTCTCCGTCGGCTTATTCTTAACCAGTTTGTCAGAAGACGAATTAGGCGGATAATTAAGCGAAAATCTTTTATGAATATTGGAATCCTTCTCACGTTTCATGAACTCTATCGAGTCCGCCGTGTGAAACCTTTTATCCGTTCTTGAAACTCGCTTCTGATTTAATTTGCTTTTTGCTTCGTCCTCCTCCGACTCCGGGCAGAAAGTAGTCGCTGCGGTAGTTATGACTGGAACGTCAAAATCAAAACTCGCAACTTCAGGTGCAGGCGAGTTTTGTTCCCCGGATATGTTTTTCGTTTTGACAAGAGGCGGTTTGGGACTGACAAGAGGTTGTCCTCTTTTCAAAAGTCGCGGAGATACAGGCGGGTGCGTGACACTTCGAGTGGTTGGTGACAGTGTTTTAGGAGTCGGAACAAGAAGTGATGTAGGTGATAGTTCTGCACAGTCGTAACTCTCGCTATACGGATAAGAGACACTGAGGGTGTTTGGTGAATTGGATCCGGAGTTGCTTTTAAAAAACTGCTTGCGCCTTTCGGGTCGCGGTGATGATGGTTGCGGAACACGCATTTCTAAACTCCGTGCACGCTAAAAAAAATATCAAATTTAAACTTTACATTTTCAAAAAAAATTCAAATTAGTAGTCTCTTATAATAAAAAATGAAAAAAAGAACTATTATCAAAAGTAAATAAATACATATATGCTACTAGATTGTTGCCATGCCAAAGAGATCGAGCATTCAAATTATAAATTTTTCTTTGATGTCGGGTGATGAGCACGTGCATGGCAGTTCACAAAACTTTCTTTATAAAGGCAAGCAAACTTCAATTGATAAACATTGCTGTGATATGTTCAGCCATTTCGAAGTTTGTCACTGCGATTAGTGTCTTTACTTCTGTGTATTTATTTACTTCTGCTACTACTATGAAGAACACTAGTAAGAGGCTTTGTTAGCAAGATTATTGAAAAATTAGTTTCTTTTTCTTTCAAATCAGTCATTTGAAATTATACAACAACGTGTCGTGACTAGGGGTGCATCCATCAGATACACACCTTCAATGAAGTTATCCAGGACACTAAACGTGAACTTTTTTCGGCAACTGCTGGTTGAAATGTATTTGTAAGCTGCGGCATGAAAAGTTAAATATTCAATTGAAAATAAAACTCCAAACATTTCATTTCACAGCTGAAATGTGTAAGCGTAAGCCTAATTATCTCACTACTGTACTACTTCCTAAGTATAAATAAGTAATAAATAATATATCAACCTGATCAGCAGCTGATCCCTCATCACTACTGGCACTTGATGCTCTCATGTCTGCAAATTCCAAACTGACGGCTCTTCCATGACTTACACAACCAGAAGACGGCTCACTCATGTCCATACTTCCACTAAAAAAAATCTTTATAATTTACCAAAAAGAAAAATATCTAAGTAATTTTTACCTATGGGAATGTATCAAACTACTTTGACTTGACCGAGGTGATCTGGCTGTGAGCAAGGCGTGAGTAGGAAAATCCAAATCAACATCTACATCATCGGTTGTCAAATAACCAAGTATTGGCGTTCTTTTTACAGATATTTTAGCATCAGAGTACATTTCTTTTGCCTTTTTGATGCATTCGTGCCAATGCCTTATATCTCCTCCCCCACTTAAAGCAAAGACCGTAGTAGCCACATTGAACTCATTTAGGTAAACAAGAAGTAAGGTGCGCTCTTTCATTTCGTAAACAACTAATCTATCAACGACGTACGGTTGTCGAATAATTTTCACGCGGTCTCCTTTTTTATTAAGAGATTTGGTGATAAGAAGCATGTCGGTGAAAAGAAAACAATGCACATCCATCTTAGATAATAAAAAAATAATTATTAAGTGAATTATTTTGACGAATTTAACTATACTTTTGTAGCATCCTTAAGTTTTAAATCGCCTTCTAACAAAAGCTGCCTGGTTTGATCGTCTTTGCAACCAGGCATTGGGCAAGTAAGATCCAAAGAAATGTGGTTTTTCACTAACTACAAACGTATAAATTAGTGTCAGAAACAGTTGCTGTAGGTACCTTTATTTACCCGTTGAACTTCTTCATCTTTAGCCTCTACCACATCATAACTTTCCACTTTATTGATTATATTAGCTAACCGCTCCTGTTCGTGGCGTTGTCTCAACGTGGAATTCACATTAGTTACAAACGTCTCTACACAATTTACCTTAGAGATATCAAAACAATGTAAATAACGATTCGTATTTGTTAATACAAAGTAAACTAACCATAGAACTGAGTGCAAGTTTGGCTTCGTCATCTTCAGTGTGTTTGAAAACTGCTTTCAATAGCAATGAATATTTTGTCAATCTCTGCATCGGTTTCACACTTAAATCGTTGAACCTCTGCCGGTGACATTCTTTTTGAGTTTCACACCACTGAAAATGCAATTTATTTAATTTAAATCAAATACCGTACCGGTATGTAAATATTTACTTACAGCTATGTACGCTTTAAATAATTCGTTAACCCTTTTCTTGTCCTTAATGTATTGCAAACAAGGAGCACGATCAAGGCAATATTTAATATATGGATGAAACAAGTTGGCAAACTATAATTACAACGTAACATTTGTTTCAAGAAGTCATTTTCAAACACGATTGTAATTTACCCCGGTAAATCCGTCCTTAATTTTTAGGGGATTCAGCGGCTTATACGTGGCTCTAGATTCATCCAACATGGGCTTAAGGTTTTCCAACCAAAATAATCGATTAACGGCTGCAATTTCATCAATATTGCTGAAAACTCTGTCCACTTCAATCTTCAAAATCATAAAAATCAAATAAATTATTAAAACTAATCTATACAAGCATGAAATATTGCACTCACTTCATTTAAAACAGCTTCAGATTGCAAGTTGCACAAACACAACTTGAAACGCTATAAAAAAAAGTTAATAGAATGTGTAAATATTAGCTCACAGTTTGCCAAAAACTATGCATAAACAAACATTAGTTATGACTTGAAGTTGGTTAATATAATTGGCTTCTGTCTGTAAAAGTTCCCATAGAGCCATCTGCTGTTGCTGCACTTTCTCTGGCAATTCCTTAAAAAATAAATAGCATCTTAAATTATAAATATTATTTTAAAATGCGTATAAATTTAACCCTTACTTCTCCATTACGCACTATATCATTCCAGTGATTCTCTAATGAGTAATTAGATTCGTCAACGTCATTTGATTTAAAAGTCGCAATGCAATTGAGGTCAGGAAGACCCATTTGGTCATAGTTAGCAAGCAGTTCTGTTAAAGTATCAAGTTTTTCCTGCAAAGAAATTCGGTTCAATTAGAAAATTTACACTTCACGCTGCTTTTTTATTTTTTTTTTATAAATTTAAAAGTCATATAATTAGTGAATTCATGCAAATCCAAACCAACAACCCAAAAAAATCAATACCAACTACCAAGTGCCGTGAATAAACAGAAATCTTACACTTTTAAATGTAGGGAAAAATCCTTTAGTTCTTCGCCTGGAAGTGCTATCAGAATGCCCATGTACCATTCCCTGCGCGTCTTCTGCATTACTTCCCGGTCCACTTCCTCCTCGCTTATTTTTCGAGCCCTGAGAAGACAAAACTCATATAACCATGGGCTGAATTTACACTCGGGTTCACCCACGAAAGAGCATCAATAGAATTTTAAATGCACACTCCCAAGTCAACACCTGATGCACAGCACTGTTACTATGACAACTAAAGGTGATTCGTATTAATATACTCGAGACAAATGAGTTTCTTCATTTCTTCTTCATGTGACGCTACTCATGAATGGAAAGTGTTAGATATTCACGCCTGAGTAAATTAATTAACAGGTGAAAAGAGCAAATTGCAGATGCAAAATAAGAAACAATTTAGAATGTATTGATAAATGAAGCGGAACGTCCCCATATGCAGTGGGTAAAATAAAATCCCCTTTGCATTTTAAGTGAATTTTAACAACCAGTTGGCGATTCATTTTGTATTCACTTTGCCTTTCGTCTCTGCATTTGCCTAAAATATTTTTTCTCTTCATTTTTTTTATTCAATTTATTCTGCATGTACTTTTTCTCATACTTGATATTTCATTAGGGGTTGAAAAGGTTTCATAAGGTTTGAAAATGTAGATTGATTTATATGTACAGGTTTTATATTTCTGCCACTTTCTCTTTTTTCTTTTTGTAAAAATGTTTTGCTAACATGGATGGATGGATGGATGAACACCATCTGGTAACGTGATTAAATTTGAAAATGGCATTATCTTCCAGAAAAATTCTTTTTTGAAATTGTAATTAGCTTTGCGATTTCATTAACAAAACCTGACAATGAAATCACTTTAAATATTAATACAAAGCTCATGTTTCCGCCATAATTATAATCATAATTATTTTTTTTATTTCTTTTACCTTTTTAGATAAACTGAGGAATGGCTTTTCGTGAATCCCATTTTCTTTATCCCAACTGCTTGTAGATGTGGGTTTAACTAAACAAAAAAAAATTAAAATAAAAATTTTTTTACTATGTGAAACAATTCAACATGACTTGAACTTAAGAGATAAGTAAAGTTCAATCACACAGTCGACTGATCACAATTCAATTCCAATATCCGATTTCCACACGAAAGTAATCTAATTGCCCATCAAAGGGTTAAGACAGTAAACAAAGCTGACGGATTTCTGGAGCTTAATATGTCGATATGACTGCAAATGTACATCAAAACTTCCCATAGGCCAAACTAAAATAAAAGCATTACATAAATTTCATATAGAAATTGTGTTTGCTTCCAACTACTTTATGCGTTTGCTCAGCACTTTGCTAAAATGTGTTCACGAATTTAAATTATTGCCACTTTGGCTCATTTTTTCCTCTATTCGTATAAAACGTCGAAAAGATAGTTGAAGTAACATCTTGAAAACTCGGTAATCATTAAAATAAATCTACTGTATTTAAAATAATGGCATACTTTTCAAAGTCTGCATCTGGTTTAATTGCCTATTTTCAATTCTAATTGGACTATTGCTTTAACGTTACAATTGAAGACTTTCTCGTTGCCGTGACGACGACAGCATCGATGAAAATATGTTTACATTGTCCTACTGTGCCATTCGAGGTACCAGCTGCAATTGTGAACTCTGTTGTGTCCACGAATAAAATTGTCAGAATAGCCGCACTTAAATTACACACAAAAACTGCTTGGATTCTCAGAGCTATAACACTGGTCGAAATTTACCAAAAAATGGCGCCACCGTCTGTATGCCTCATTATTTTTTAAACATGTAAACCTGTAATAAATTTTGATTTCGAGGTGTATGTTTTGGAAAAATTCCATCTTTAAAAATTTATACGAAAACGTATCTAATCTTGTGAAAACACAAAATTGTTTTTTTTTTTTTTGCTGGAAACAACTTTTGATCACTGTCAATGTCAGTGCCATAAAGCTTAATTAAGCACTGAGAAATTCATTCATCATTTAGTCCTGTTCTCATGTTTTGAATCAAATGAATACGGATACAGTACACTAAAGCGAAAGCCTTTTCTTTTTGCAGCCAACAATAAACACTATTTTATTTCTTTTAATAAAATTGCAAGTGAGTGGCTATAAAATATTTGATGTGCTTACTTTTCAGTCGTAATTGGCATCCAGCTAAACGTGATGTATCGCAGAAAGGCAGGAAAGGAGTATTGGAATATTCTTGATAAAATTGCACAGAATTGACATCGATATTACGGTGATCTAACAAGTCACGTAGAGCGTCCCTAAAGAAATTCAATGTAAACAAACAAATTTGCTATTAAATTTCAATTTACTCGAAAGTACGGGTTTTGAAAGATGAGTTTTAAAATTCTTTTTCCTGGTAATTTTACGTTTATGCCTTTCAAGCCCACATATAAAGCTACCGCACATTAAAAAAGCTACCGTTCCAAAATGGCATTGCTGGCTTGCTGCTATAGCAACAACCTCGCTTATTAAACAAACAAGTTTGCTGCGATTTGGAACGTACTTTAGAAAGTTATTTATAATTTCCATATTGCTTTATGTAAAAAAATGTAAGAAAAATTGTGTAAGAAGTTTTGCTTTTATGTTATTTACTTTTAACTGATACGTATTTTAAAAAATTCGATTACGTGCGTAAAAAAATGTACCGCGGGACGTTTTAATTAAATTTCAAAAATTCAAAACATCTTCCCTTACCTGAGTGTTACTCCTTGACTTGCAGGCAAATATTCCTGAACGTGCTCATCGTTGTAATCAAAACTGACTCTGAATGTTTCATGACTCGAAGCCTAGAAAAAATAAAGATAAACGTGTAGTAAAGCATCTTTAAGCAGTTGATTGATTGACGTATACAGATCAATCATCATTTCAATTAGGTCTAAACCATTTTCGAAGGCTTAATGAACATTTTACTGAAATGAAGATGCATTGCTCAAGGTCTACCATAAAGTCACGGTCAAGGTTTTCGATAGCATTAAGGCTGTCAGTCAATATTAGGAAGTTATTAACAATGAATATCATCAAACTTTGAGATCATGTAGCCCCAAAAAGCAATGTCATTAAGGTTTAGAAAATCCTAAAATCCTTTAAAAGATTTACTTTCAACTTGACTGCAACTTTTCATCGGGTTCTTGTAATCTCTACTTATTTCCATCTAAAACTTCCCAAACAACTGAATTTTTCACACCCAGATAGTTCCTAAAGGTCACAACTCTACATAGGGTATAAATAAAGTACACTTGTATCGAGCGCTTTTACTTTCTGAACGTGTTGAAGTGTTTATTTTGCACGTTCCTTGTATGTTTAATAGCTCTGTAGATTATTTCTCTATCACATTCCTCGTTCTTAATCTTACTAATTGAGCAAAACATTGTAATTAATGAATTTTATTCAAAACTTAAGACAAACTCAGCGTCTTGTGTCAACTATATCGTAATTCGCAGGTCTAGAGAAGGCAAAAAAAGAACAGGAAAAAGCATCTCAACAACAGATTTGCATTTCTATCGTTGCGGTTTTCAAGATACTCGCAATACCAGTTTTCTCATAAGCTTTTGAAAATAAAGTACAAATTACAATGTCAAAACTGTATTTAAATTCCATTCCAGAACTCAAATTCACACACATTTAAATTCAACAAGCAGTCTGCAAACTGGAGATTTCAAGAAAATTTTTACATACTTTTATTTTTTTTATATAATGCTCAGTCAATAAGTAAAAAATAACACTCAATTGCTCTCAACATTCATCTTCAACTGGAACTCTTGTCAATCAAATGCAAAGTCTTTAACTTTGAATGACACTAAAAATCAATAAAAAGAAAAAGTTTTCTGACATAAAACAGACAATAATTGCAGTTGTCAAGTTTTTGACAAACTGTGTGTCTTCCAGTATCTCCAAAAGCAATAACACTTTAAAACGATACGGTCTGATGATAGACAAGACTATAAGACAAGACTATAAGACAAGTAGCTGCATTTGATTTTAATCTTAAAAAGTTACCGTATATACTCGCGTATAAGTCGAAGATTTTTGGACCAAATCTTTTATTTTATTATTTTTAGTTTTTTTTTATTTTATTTTTTAAAACTTAAAACTTTAAAACTTAAACCCGCGTATAAATCGAACCAAATAAAATAAAAATAAAATTTAGGGGATCGACTTTCAATGGTTTTTGACCCGTTTTAAGTCAGGGTCGACTTATACGCGAATATATACGATAATTTTTTCTGTTTCTTTACAAAATTTCTTCAAAAAAAAAAAAAAAAAAAAATAGCTACTAACCAATAACGAAACAATAGGTTAAACTCGCTTTTTGCCCTTCCATTTATTCGAAAGACACTTCCGATTTTTTAAAAGCCATTTTTCGAACAAGTGTGAATCAGGCATTACTCAGGACTTTTTTACAAACCGGCAAATTTAAGAAGCATGAGACATTTCTTTCAGACTCGTCACTTGCTTTCATAACTTAACCAAACACGCGATGCAAGATGCTGAGTTGGTCTTTTCCTCTTTAAAACAGAATATAACCAATAATATGAGATTTGAGATTTTGGCTTCTATAAACATATTTGATTTTCAACTTTCCAACATTTACACCCAAAGAGTTTCAACTTTACAGCCATCATCATCACCCAGTTTCCTGTTATAATCTCCGAATCTTTCAATCCATTATGACCATTTACTGTCTATAAAAAGCAATGTTGGGACTTCTTAAACAACAAAAAATGTAAATAATTTACCGTAATCGAAGAATTTTAACGCAGTTAAAAGTTTGTTCAGGTCAGAGTCACATACTGTATTACTGTATATCTGAAACTGCACATTACATCTAGCCAATCAGGATGAAATTAGATAGCATGAGTATTGAAAATTAAACCTCGCTAACACAAAGCAAAAATCAGGGAAAAGTATGAAGCCATGCCGATTGGGAATTGGCTCCACAGGCAGTTTCGTTTTACGTTCTCACATTTCCTTGCGTTAAGCTAAGTTCAGTGTGGACAAATCTGTAAATCCTCGTTAATGCAATGATAATTACCATTGCCGTTATAAATTTATAGAAATAGCGTATCACCCCTAATAATAAGACTCGAGATCGATTTCATGTCGACGTTTAATCATAGCACACATAATAACTCACCTTGATAGATTTTTGTAGTTTGCCTCTGCTCGGATCAATTTTAGAGATGTCTCCCATACTGACTGCCAGATGACGTTGACTTACAAGTCCGGCGTCTGCAGAAGATGAGGACACATTAAATCTGGCCAAATCTTGTTGGATGTTATCACAAATTGCTTCTTCAACACATTCAATGTGCGTTAAACTTTTACTTCTTTGAGTCTAAATTTAAAAAATTTAAAAATAAAAACATTGTTTGAGTTTATTTAGTATTATAAAACAAGATATCATGAATTCTCATGGATTTTCATACATTTTCAAAAATGATGTTTAAAAGTTTATCAGATAAAAAACAATAATAAAATATCGTAAAATTACAGTTTGTTGCACTCTATGGTTGTTATAGAAATTATTAATTCATTTACTTAAACAACCGTAAGAACCTGAGTAAGAAAAAGCTCATCAAAGATGAAAGCAATCAGACACGATAGATGCTTTTATGGTTTATAATTTTATCAACCACCCAAAGCCCCTTTTAGTAAATTAACCAAAATGTACATAACCATAATATAAAACAATTAAAAATAAAGCTTCCCCCCTACTCATGTTGTGCAACTTAGCATAAAAATTTCACTTGTTACTCAAACCTCTGCACTTCAAAAATCAAAATAACTCATTTTTTTTCTCTTCATTTCCAGTCCAATTACAAATTGCGTGCAAATGTGTGTGGGTAAGAAAAAAAATCTTCACCCACACGAAAGCCTCATCAGAACTTGACAATATATTTTTTTGGAGAAAAAATGGAAAGAGGAAGGAAACAAATGAGGAAGACGACATTTGAAGGTTTAATTTTTTGTTTTCTATCCATTTCTATTTCCTTAAAATAAAAAAATAAAAATTGAGTTATTAAACTTCAAATTTCATTTCCATTTCAACTGATTTTGTAAAGTAAAATAAATTTAGTTAAGAATCCCTTTTACTCGTGCAAAACTTTTCAATGCACGAGAAGAGAGAAAGCACTCGTCTGTATAACCTTTTACGTTAATTAGGCGCCTAATCAGGCGAGGACAGTAAAACAAAGCAATTAAACTTAAGTTAAGACTTATTTCAATTGAATCTTCGTTGCACTTCAAACTGCCATTTAATGTCTTCAATGTAAGTTGTATAAATTAATTCACCAATTAAAATTTTCATTTCATGCTTAATGTCAAGTTTCCAACTTGTTAAAGAAAAAAAAAATACAAATTAATTTTCATTAATTTTGTTTATTAATTCACTTCGTCATGCCTCATCGAATTGACTTGTTTCTGATGTAACACCGCACCATATTCGACATAATATTTTCTCCCTTTAATTTATTTACCATCATACTAGTGCACATTTCTTACAGAGCGCTATAAATCTTTTTGGCATATTTGCTGATAATCAACCAATCTCAAAATAAACAAATTATATTTTTTTTAAGAATTTAATATTTTTCTCTAGAATCTTCTAATTTATTTGAATTCATTGCAATTTGTAAAAAACAAAATCTAAAAAAGTAAGTCATCGATTTGTTTTAAAGCCTTTAATTATTCTTCCAAAATAGCTCATTGCTTTTAAAATCCAATGAAGAAGCATTGTACTGCAGAGAAGCACATGATATTGACAAGTGGCAATCCCATCAGCATCAACATGTGACAACTGTCTTCAGTTGATTCAAGAAAGGATAAATCGTGCTAAAATAAGACCATTAGTGGCAACAATTCTCTTTCAGCAAAAAATCAAAAGTTTTCAACAACTCAAGTATTTTTTTCGATATTTTTTTCTGTTTCCTGTAAAACCAATCTTTCAAAAAAGTCATATTGATTGACAAACGCACTTATTCATATTCCCTTCATTTCACATATTCCAGGCTATTCAATCAACGTTTACTGCAACTTTATTAACCAACATTACTAGCGTTCTGTGAAGCATAAAACTCTTGGTTTACCTATAAAATTAATCAGATTACTCGCTGCGTTTATATATCGAAAATTGTACATTTAAACACCACCCATAAAAACAATGCAGTTAATATTGGATCATATCAACTGTAATTACATCCTGTTGTGTCAATGGTAAAAACCCAGTTAAGAAAATTTATAATAAATATTGACCGATTAATCAAAGGTGTTGCAAGCTGTTGTCTCCATTGGTTACTGCAATTTGTGCAATAACAAGATCAATAAATTGATGTCTCAGACTAAATCTACACTAGGCATTTACGAGGTATTCAAGTAACATTATTGGCATTATTGGATAGTTGCAGTTAAACGCAAATGTAATACGGTAATAACCAAAGATTCCTTTCATTCACCTTCTTAAATCTAAACCCCACAAAGCCCCAATATTTGCACTTCTTTTTACCCGAGCAAAACATTTTTGTTTATATCTACAAAAATAAAAACAACATATGGACCTTAACTGCACGCTTTACGATCAAATTCCTAATTGTTATGTGTCGTCACGTCACCTCTCTTCCAGATATCGGTTTAACAATGCAATTGTCCAAGGTTATTTCACTGCCGCCCTGCAATTTCACCGATATACTTGGCTGCATTGCACCACACCCAAAGTTGTTAAATGCCTATTACATTTAACTACACGTGTACATAAAACGACATGTTTAATAATGCATGAAATATTATTATTAACTAATTGCTTATAATCTTTGTTTTTACTGGAAGACAGTTTTAGTGGAATTTAAAAAAAATGAATGCAATGATAATTAAAATTTGATACGAATTTCCTCCTTCATTTGTCCTTTGCTCCCCCAATCAGTTCCACCTACTGTTCTGCTTACCATTTCAACGCGAAGAAAAGAAATAGGGCATGGCCATGTTGAAATAGGTCACTTATCTTCATCCGCATGTAATTCCCACCTCACAGCGCCCCCAAGATGTATGAGTATCGTTTAGAGACATGAATTTTAATATTAATTTAAACTGCAACAACAATTGTACAAAATATAGATAAGAATTTTAAAAACAAGAGTTTTAAAACAATTGTCGATTGTGATATTTTAGTTGAAGTTATTAGAGAATTTTTACGGAAAAAGCTGAAACGATGATTAACGATTCAGAGAAAAAGAAAAATTAAATTTCTTATACAGCTGATGCGTTAGTAGAATTTGTTTTGTACTTCCTAATTTCAGATTTAATAAAATAAAGATAAAAAATATTGTAGCTGATAGGAACCGTTTTTATATTTTTTAATTAACAAAAAATCTCATTTACCGAAAGCTAATTGCTTTTACGACAGATAAAGACGAAGATTATGCGATGCATCGCGTGACTAAGTGACGTCACCAAACTTGGTCACCAGATTCAAAGTACTAGATTTCAATACTTCTAAATTCTGATCCGAAAATAAACAGTAAACACGACAGATGTTAAACAATTGATTGTTTTAAATTAGATCTTCGCATGTACACGACAATTAACAAACTTTTCATCTAGATGTCGCGCCAGTGAGTACAAATAATCATTTTTTAATTTTTTTTAAAAAAAAATGTTTTCTTTACATAGGCGACAGGTGAAAACATAATTTGTAATATAGCAATAAAATATCCGTCAACTGTCGAATTAATCAATGTTGGCCATTTTTTTAAAAAATAAAATTTGCTAAAAAAACGACAATTTCAAAACGTTCCACATTAGAGATGATCAATAAAGTTTGTTTTGCCAATAACCACCATAAATTGACAAATTTTTGAAAATTTTAACTTTGATTCACTTTTAGAATTTACGATTTCGTCAACCAACCTAATTAGATTTAAACAAACAACCATTTGTAAACAATTAATATTAGAACCAATCTCATATCTGCATTAACATTACTCAAATTCATCTCGAATCCAAACAAATCACATTTCATTAACCAATTTCAATCTTAATTACATGCATAATATTATAAGTCTACCTTCAACAACATTTTAAATTAAAACGCTTCTAACATGTCAAAAAGCACAAACAATAAACAAAGAAAAAAATCTTAACTTCAAACTGGATGCTGCAAACCATGTGACAACATCCAGAGTAAACAACAGACTTAAGCACTTCCATATTAAATTGTTTTTTACCTGACAAGTGGCAATGGCCCAAGGCAAATTAAGACACAATCTCATTACACTAAAAGTAGCCCTTGAGCCACACATGGCGTCTTCAGGCAACGGTAACGCGTCCGTGCGATCGCGAGCCAACATGAGCGCGCACTACTGACTTGTAAGTTTGCTGACACTGCGCATGCGTCAATCACACCACACACACACACACACACACACCAAACACATATACCCTTGCAATCGTGGCACCTTGATTGAAATTGATTCTGAAACCGCTTGGACCAATCACCAGAAAGAACAGTGTAAGGTTTCAATCTCACTCATTAAGTGACGAGAAAATTATTTTTAGTAAGCAAAGCAACCCCTAAAAAATCAAGGCTGACGGCACTGCTGAGCACAATCATAATGTGGCAGTCCAAACTTTTTTTTTCTGTTTAGTAAATTTATTAAGAGAATGGATATAATCAACAGATTTATCTTCATTTTGTGCTCCTTTACGCGGCAAATTTTCAATATCGAAAATTTCGAGCACCAACTAGACACGCGCTGCAAAATCAAATTCTCAACTTCATCCTCCTTCATATTGATCTTGGCCGCCTTACAAAATCGCAACTCCAAATAACGTCACTAACCTACGTCTCTAATGAAACTCAACGTCAAAGCCAAGGTTTAAATCTAGAGACAAAAAACTAAACCGGTAGTAAGAAATGTCAGAGAGGAGTAAATCATTTTCTAATAATAAGATTAATTTATCGTAGACACGCAATACGAGGCGGTTATTAATTATCAGTCATTATCACCAAAAAAACTCCTTTTTATTAATCTCATAAGCCTTCAGTTACTCCAGGGAAGGTTAATATTACCAAAGGAAACTGAATTTTAGGTCAGATTTACGCAGGGGAATACAGCCTGACACAGTTCTCAACTTTTGAACTTAATTAGACACTTAAAAAAATTATTAAAATGAGCTAGGTATTCATATTTCAACTTTAGTCTTCAGCCCGCATCCATTTTTTTTTCACCACTAGGGTATTGCATGTGACAGAGCATGATCCATTCATGCAGAAATCTTCTCGTGGCAGTTTCAAAGTAGATTTCGATCGACCACAACTGATGTCCTTCCTACAATTTAAGGTTGTGTTTTAAGATTTATTGCAAAAATCTTTTCATTATTTTAATTTTTTTGCATTCTTTTTATTTGTATTCGCAGTCCACAATCTGGACATTCTTAAAAGGTCAAGGGCAGTCAAAATTTATCTTGTATTTTATAAAAGATAGTTATAAAGCATAAGTCTATTATTTAAAATTTTTTAAAGTTTTATTTTATAACAATTCCAATATTCCTTGTCTACAATACCACTAATGCATCATTGTTCAAACAAAGGATTGCTCGGCGTCACCAGTTCTGATTGTTAACAAAATGATCATCTGAGCATGTGCATGGATGAGTACGTCATGCTCAGAGAGTTGATATTCATCCAAACCTGCGAACTAGTTCTGGATCGTTCGAATTTTAGAATTCGAAACGTCATTCGACTATGAAATTGCATTTATGAAAAGGAATGTTATAAAATAAAAAATATGTATTGTAACATTTTAAATAATGAACGTGTATGTTATTTTATTTTTAACAGACTACACTTAACCTTTATCCTTTGCTTCTACTGTAAAGTTTTGCTGTGTATCACAAACAAACAAAAATTTTACTTCACGCCTTAACAAACAAGAAACTTCCCGTTTTTGTTTTTGTTTTTACAACATTTAAATAAGTTTTCCATATATAAAAGCATAAACTACAAAAACTAGGAAAAGTTTTCCATTCCTTGAATGTAAATGTGATGTAAATCTGTAGTTATAGAAATAAAATAATTGCTAAAACTTTTAGTTAAATTTTAAAAATTAAATTTAATAATTGATTGTTTAAATCGTTAACAGAAATCGTAAAATGCTAACCAATTTTCAAACAAATAATTATCTATGTTATTCTCATAATTATATAAAAGTAATATAATATATATTAAAAAACAAGTCCATTTTCAAGACATCTGGAAATGTCAACATTTCCTGATATTATATAACAATAAAGAATGCATACCTACAGTAATTACAGAGTTTGATGTTTGTTTGGATCTTTTTTTTTTAAAAAAAAATACTAAAGACTAATTTTACTTTGACTTCATACAATTAGCAATTTAGAATTTGTTGGCCAAAAAAATTTAATTTGAAAGACTAAAAATTGATACAAAAAAATAAGATGAAAATCGAAAGCAATAGAGCTTTTATGCAATACCAATATAGCACAGCAAAGCAAACTAACTTTTTTTTTATGAAGTATATAACTTCGATTTCATCTTATTTCTTCACTAAAAACTAAGTTTCTATTGTTTAAAATATTATTGCATTGCATGCGTGCGTGCGTGTATGCATTCGGTATTGTATTTTGTATATAAATTAGTTGCATATTTCACCAATCAAATTAATCGCAAATTCCAAGAACTTCATAAAAGCCATTCACATTGATTTATCGACGCGGAAAACGCCGTTTCGTGCAACATGCACTTACTTTTTCCTTCGTGGTAAAACACTAGATATAAACTTAGACATTTGCATCAGTGGAGAAATTAAAACCACTCATGCAATAATCAGGGCATAAACACGTAACAAGTTTATTGAATTAGAAAAAGAAAGAAAAACTTACCTCTAGAATTTGTTCATCAAGTTGTAGGTACCGTTTCGTTTTCACATTTTCAGAGTGTGACCGCTTGACACTAATAAAATAATAATAAACTTGTTAAAACTCTTTTCAAGTTTCCAGAAAATATAAACACCAACAAATCAACAACCTTATCAAATTCGACTTTCAAATAAATCATTTAAAGAAAGAAGTTAAATTTAGATTCAACCTTTTTACTTGCATGGCACAATCTTTGACATTCGTATTTAAAAATTCGATAAAACGAAACGGCCAACACAACCATCTCTTTATGTAAATGTAGCTGCTTATAATTCACAAACCGAGGCACAATGTAAGAATACCAAGCGAGTCTTGCACACCTGCAGAAACTTAAAACTCATACACCAACTTTGTTGTTATTGCAATGTCCCAATATACAGTACAAAGTAAAAAATTTTCTTTTTATGAAATTAAAAATTTATCAAAATGACTTTAAAATTTCTTTTTTAATCTTTCAAAAAATATTTATTGCCAGTCGCATTCTTTAACTCCAACTTGCATGCGTAAGACAACATTACGTTAATTACACACGCATATCGCCATCTTGCTAATGACAGCCCCTATCCAACTAAAGTCTTATCTAATGAGCCAAACAACTGCCTCGGGAACCTGGAAATGAGAGAAAAAATTATTTGTTACTCAGTACATAAACCTTCTATATTTGTCATTCCTGTGCAAATAAAATTTATTTCCCTTGAGTGATACTTAGATGAAATATAAATATTGCATTTGCATTTCTATATAAATTTGAAGAAATAAAATTACAAAATAAAACAAAGAAAATCAACGGGGTTCCTTATTTCGTCGACACAACGTTTCGCCGACCCTATTTTTTTTTTTTTTTTTTTTTTACTTTTTGAAATGGTCGCTTCAGCGAACACGTTTCGTCGACGATTCATTTCGTCGACGATTCATTTCGTCGACGAAACGTTTCGCCGACGCAATTTTTAAACCAAAACTTCGCCTCAAATAAAATTTTCAATTTTTATTTTCATTTGTTATTTTCGGGTCCTTATAATAAGCGCGAATATGAAAATCTCATTCGCGCTTATTCATATTTATCATATGAATAAGCGCGAATCGAAATTGATGTCGACCATTTGCAAGAAGTTGGTCATTTTCATTTAGGAGAATTTATTAATGTGTTCCGACATGGTAATTATGAAATATTAATCAAATAAGTGATTATTCGTGGGTTCATGATTATTTTTAATTGATTTCTTAATAATTTGTAATAATAATATTCATAATTTCCGCATTCGCGAAAATTTTTAAATTTTTAAATTTTTAAATTTTTAAAATTTTTAAATTTTTTTTGGATCAGTTCAGCGATCCCACCTCATCGACGGGTCATTTCGTCGACACCGTTTGGTCGACATCAAAAAAAA
>JH432105.1:349716-370770 GCA_000239455.1 Strigamia maritima
GTTTTTTAAAAAAGCAACAAAACAAACAAAATCAATAGAGTATCCTTAGGTTTCAAGGCCAAAAAAAAAGAAGCCATTTTAAAACATCACATGACAACTGACTAGAGGGCAAATAGTGGAAGATACTGTAACAATAGCAGGACACGACTTGTGGATAACAAACTTTATATTTCAAAAAAGAGAGACGTAATTTATAGTATATCTAACAACCAGAATAAAAACTACCTGGCCGAGTTTAATAGGACATTGTGCTGATACAGTGCCCATCTCTATCCCCATTTTTTATTTTTTATTCCTTCCTCAGTCATGTTCACTGACTATGCATCAGTTAGAATACAATATAGGAATCAAATACTGCATATTTTAGAAAGGAAAAAAAATCGTTCAATATTTTATTTCTATAATCAAAATCTGTTTATGATTGGGTAAAGCTCAGCAAAGCTTCAGAAGGAAAAAATAGACAACTTTGAACAATTGTTCAAAATATAATAATAACGAGTTGAAATTGAGATTTGGAAAATTGTAAGTACGGTACATTAAAATTTAAAAAAATCTATTAGTAATTTTTTTAACCTTGAAATGATATCTTTAACAATGCTTTGCTGTTCAACCGATTGTTTTAACTGAAACTTCCTCAGAACATTTGGTTATTTTCATTATTATAGCTAGAATCTTGTGGTTGAAGGCTAAGCCAACAATAAATCTTCTAAACAAGAAAAGGAAACAACTGGCCCAGATTATGGTCGACCATAAACGGAAGTAAAGGCTTGTGGAAAAAGAGCGAGCAAGTTGTAGCGAAAAAATCAATAAAGCAATGGCAAAAGCCAAAATGATGCAAAGCCTTGTACTAATTTTCTGGGTAAGGGCATTAACGTTATAAATCAAAACAATGTTCTCCGACATTAATTTGACATTTAATGAGACACCTAATTAACCGGAATTCGTGCTTACTGCATGTCATCAGCAGATATGTTAGCCGCGAGGAAAATTTAAGACCCATATTTTTGTTAGGGTTAATTTAAAAGCTAAATAAACACGTTTAAAACTTTTCTTAGAATTTTTTAATTAATATTTTTTTTAAATAAACGACCCATCTGGAATTTAAGACACGGCTAATAAATAAAAAAAATACTCTTTAATTGAAAAAAAGCTTGCAGCATTATATCATGTATACCATACATAAACTTTTTTAAAATAAAAAAGTTATTTGCAAAGATTAGACTTAAAATACCATATTTAGGGCGAATTATTTATGGGTGAGAAAACCAAATATATCTAGGCTTAATTACTTTTCAAGAATAATTTGTCATAATCCAATCAATAACCACTCTCACATTAATGATAGATAAAACCATTCAAGATAAAGTCTAAACCCTCTATAAAAGACTTGTATATCCATCAATTTTCCATATCAGTACCGTACTCCCTAATCTTTTAAAACTCTTTTCTGGAAAAACCCGTGGCACAATTTAATTCAGACGCCTTTTTCGCTACTTTTTCCTTCCTCATCATTTTTTTTCCTGTAAACATTTTTATCCCTCAGAGCCCTATTCAACAATGACGTTTTGTTTAACACACGCTTGGTGAAACCTTTCATGGGTTTTTCCTTAGGGCGCCATACCATTCTATCAAACTCTCTGCCAAACTCCACAGCACCTGAACGATTAGTTGATCAATAGAAATTTTAATGGAATTTCCTTTCTTCGCCACTAGAGGGTGATTGTGGATAAAGAGGTTGGTGTTCTCAAAAAGGAAACTCAACTACCTAATTGATGAAATTTGAAAAAGTGAATTAATATATCCTCTATGGCTTTTTTCATTTAATATTTAAAATCGTTATGAGAAAAAGTGCAAAAACAGTTTTTTTTCCTTATAAAATTGTGAAGGTATAAGCACTACAAGTACAAGTACAATCTGCTTTTTTTGGCTTATGATGTTTGAACTTCAAACTTCATAAGCCAAAAAAAGCAGGTTAACAATTACAAACCTGGTGTAGGGTCTTCAAAGTTTGAAGACCCTACACCAGGTTTGTAATTGTTTGTAACTGCAAAACGCATAGTGCATCAAAATGCAAAACATTTTTTTAGTGATTTTAACTGAATTGAAATAACTTCCTTTTGACCTTTATTGGTGATATTTCATTTTTTTGGTAAGTGTTTATACAAATTGATGCCCATTTATCACTGTTATTTCTTATAGTGTTTTATTACTCTAAAATGTATCAAAATGTTGCTCTTTCACGTACTTATCACTGAAAATTAATTTCTTTATGTTTTTTAAGTTACAGCTCGAGTGATGGTCTTTTTTTATGATAAGTGAATGTGCCTTTGTGCGTGATCAATAAAATTTTGATAGTCTAATAAATAGTTTACGGTTGGCTATGATTCAATATTTGGTAGTGCCGGTATGTGACTGCAATTTTCTATTAATAATTAATTAAATTACCATAATAATACAGTGACACAAAGATATAGAACAACATTATTATTATTATTATTGATTCAGACATTTTTGAAATATTTATAGAGAACTATAAATCCATAACTATTTCTTGGCGATAAACACCAATAAATAATAACGGCAAACATACTATATAATGTGGGTATGTACTGTAACTGCATTCAAGTTTTTGATTTAGAAGCTTTAAAGGTTGCATTTCTATATACATTTAATACTGCGAAGTGTGTCAACAATAAAATAACTAAGCTATTGCCATATAATTATGTATTCTCGGTCTATGATTCAAACATAATCATCATCCAACATATTTACGTCAGATAATGATAATATTGACGGAGTGATAAAATAAAAATTTAAACTGACATTAAAGCACTATACTAGGTGCGTTCAATTGGATTTTGAGAAATTAACTTAGTTGACTTAACTGCTAAGTTGACTTAAACTCATTACATGTGACGTTTTGGACGTCATAGTTATGGCAAATGTCTCACTTAAGTTGCGTTCAATATTGCCTGAATAAAATTCTTAAGTGTGTAGTTGACTTAAAGTGGCAGGATGTGATGTATTTGACGTCACATTCATCTAAAACCTCCTACTTTAGACATCTTTACTTAAGATACGAATTGGGTAACTTAAGTAAAGATGTCTAAAGTAGGAGGTTTTAGATGAACATGACGTCAAATACATCACATCCTGCTACTTTAAGTCAACTTCACACTTAAGAATTTTATTCGGGCAATATTGAACGCAACTTAAGTGAGATTAATTACCTTAAGCGAGTCATTTGTCATAACTATGACGTCCAAAACGTCACATGTAATGAGTTTAAGTCAACTTAGCAGTTAAGTCAACTAAGTTAATTTCACTAAATCAAATTGAACGCACCTACTGTAAAATGCCCTATACTTTGTGGAAGATACTTTTAACTTATTTCCCAAAGGGTTCTCAGGTCCAAATGAAACAATACAGAAAATCAGAAAAAAAATTGTTGAAATGAATTCTCATCACAGCAAAGTATATTTGTTTTTCTGACCAAGTAATTAGCGCACGAGAGCTCTTCTCATTGGCTCGAGTTTATTACATCATTCCACCGTGTACTAAATTATACTTGTGAAGCAAAAAATTACTTACCAAATCTTTGTTTGTGAAGCAAAAAATACTTACCAAATCTTTATTGTTTGTGAAGCAAACATCTTACCAAATCTTATACGTACCAAAATCTTTGGCTATATAAAATTAACTATTAGTTGTATCAAAATTATACAAAAAAAATGAGAATGAAGCTCCGAATAAAGAAAAATGACCACCAAAAGGATCCTTAAAAGCTTTCTTTAAAGTTAGGCAATCGTACATCCATGAAAGATGTGAAAGTGCAGTTATCTTGTGTACCATAAAGACCTCAGCAAGAGCTCCTAAGATGCCTGCATTGGTCCAGGTCTAATCACGGCAACTCTTCACGCCCTCATAGAGAAGAAAAAACTGGACATTTATTATACCTTTTATAAGATTTATCTGCAACTGCATATATTTAGCTTCAAACATTGCTTTGGTCTAACATTCTTAAGTATTTCAAACCACTGCACATTTAAATGGTAATTTAATATATACGTCAAGCAGAATAAAAATGAAAATCAAATTTAAATCTTTAGCACGTATACATACCGTAAAAGTTTAAAATAGATATATGCTAAACAGAATTGAATTTGAAAAGCTAGTAATTTTCTCCAAGAAATAATGGCAGTTTTTGCATAATTTAAGACATACCAACTAAAGTTCTACTACTTGCTTTTTATAGACATGTTAAACGAAGCAGCTGAAATTAAATTGAGTCTGAAGTAAGCATAAATTCCATACGGTATCTGACACATAACTGTAAAAGTTCAAAATGCTGTCATGTGTAAAGTGATATTGATAAAATATAAAATCATGAATTTCTAACTTTTCTTTTGTTAAGTAAGAGTGCAAATCATGCAGATGTATTTTTTTCGGTCGCATTCGCACTTGTCGCAAGCTTAATTGGCATTTTCCCCGACATGCACATTTTTGCCGCATTACCTCGCACTTATCTAGTCCACTTAAACTCCGGCAAACTTTTCAGCAAAACAAAATGTAATTACTCTCATTAAAACTTAACGCAATATTGAACGTCAATCATAATAATACAAATTACTCATAATAATACATCAGAAAGAAAAATTATACAAATTTGCAAAACTAATTGAGTTGCAAAAATGTTGCAAAGACTAAAGTGTTGTCTCAAATGAGCATAAAATAATAAATGTAAATGACAATTTTAATCACACTTATCATTAATAGCATTGTGTTTACGAGTTGTTAATTTTGTTGATTTACCAGTAGATAACTATAGTTATTGAAGTGTCGTTACATCGACTAAAATAAATAAAGTTACATTAATCATTTTTTTAATGAAATAAAATAAATGCCAACGTTGCTTAGTTTTAATTTAATGAATTGCACTAACACTATTGGCCAGTTAAATTAATCAATAATTTTCGGGAAATAATACAAACATTCTTGCCTGAATAATTCCCGAGTGCTCAAAAAGCTGGTGGGGTTTATTGTGGCAAGAGTTAAGCCAAAATATCAATGATAATCCACGCAGCACGAGTGGTATTTGTAATGATTATTATTTCGTAAAATAAAAACTAAAGCAAACTTTGAATCAAAAGCTTGAGACATGTCACATGTGCAGTGATCTCCTAATATATATTTCAACCTTCGGGGGCTAAAAGTGTTGTTCAGGTCAAGCATTATGACATTTGGAGGTTTCCACAACAATTTTACAGTACTAGATTGGAAGGCAGCTTTTCACGTTATCTTAATAAATACCACTTTCATAGTAACGCCAATGAAATTTACATGAAACATTTATGCAAATTTAATTTTCTCCGTCAATTTTTGAAACTTTATACGACATACCCGTAATAGATTCTGAAACTTTTATTGGGCTCATCGTATTTCACGCCAATCCATAATTTTAAATAAAATCCTACATCCCAAAAAATCTGTTGCCACCTTTAGTTAACAATCTTTTTGCAATCATGCGCACACTTCCTCTCATTTTATGCTAAATTCACAACCGAGAAAAAATAAAACACCATTTCTTTGAATTATTCAAATCAGTACCACGGTAGTAACGAAACAAATAACTTTGAAAATAAAAAAATCTTTTAGATGATCGTATTTCAATACTCGTGAAGGACAACCAACCATGTGCGAATTGGCACAATCTGCGACAACCACAGTCCATATGGTAACAATTTTAGCAAATGTATCCACCATTTCCTCAAAGCTACGGTTTTATTACTACATGTACTCGTGTAAATTACGCAATAAAATTTTGAACAACTATTATTTTTCATTTGATTTGGTTTTAAAAAGAAACTATCCATCCCTGCACACGTGACTGACTATGTAGTGTACAAATTACCGTCTGGCTGATACTCCAAAATGAAACCAATACACTCTTTCGTCAGTCTAAATAAAGATTTATTGATGTTCGAGTTCAGTCAAGATACCTTTCGGCGCATGCGTAGTTTCTATTTTTATTTCTCCTTGTGATAAAACCCAAATGACAAATTCCAAATAAATTAGCAATTAGATTACCTTAAATGTTCTCGATATTACTTTAATTTGATTTTTTTCCCTCTAACTTAAGATTTTTGTTCAATATAAAAATCAATTAAATTTTTAAATTAATGCTTTAATCAAATATATGGTGTACCAATTTAATGTTTAATTATTATGATGGAAATTTGCCCCATTAATAAAACAGCATAACTTAATTTACTAATTGTTTTTGTCTTTTTGATGTCACGAAATGCAATTATTTAAAAAAATGTTAACAGCCCTTTTTTTCAATTGGTGATTTCATTAATAATAATAAAAAAATGCTCATTTTATCAAGTGCAACTTGCCAAATTTAGTCTTATTATGTCATATTCACACAATATGTCTGAAACAATTATCTGGTTGAGATATTTTACTTTTTCTCTAACTAATCCAATTAACTAACGTCATTGTACAATGTCACTTGCAGATTTACAAGTGTAGATAACAAAACAGATTCTAACTAAAAAAAAAAAATTAACATTTGACTCTAAAAATATATTTAAACTGAATTTTTAGTGCAATTCAGTAATTACCCCATTTCATTAAAAAATAAAAATATAATTAAGAAAAAACTTACTTAGGACTCGAATCAGGTCTAGCGAGCGCTGAATGTTCATCTTGGAATTCAGTGATGCGGTTCAGGTGTGCGGGCATCGACTGGATGCTGATGGATGTTGTCTGCTCGGCAAGACCTACAACAGAATGGAAATTGCCAATATCACATCAGAGTAACGTCAAAAAGATTCCGCATAGTGTTTACATTTCAATAGTAAAAAGATCACCATAAAAGATCGAATAAGCCCCGTGAACTGCAGTTGACATGTTTCAAATTTTTTTACGATTTTTACTAATTTCATTACTTGTATTAAAAATATTCCATTTATCTTTTCAAAAAACAAAGCAATTCGACCTTATGGTGGTCATCATATCTGCGTGTCTGTAAGCTAAAAACTATTCTAATACCTACAGGCACGCAATAAGTGAAAGAATGCTATGATTCATTATATTTAATAGTGTTTGAATAGTTATTAATATCATAAATTATTAAGTCTTGTCGCGATAAATTTCTTTTCCTTGCCAATAATTAGTCCATGACACCACAATAAAAGTATTGCTCCTATTTATATCACATGTAAAAATTATCAAGGACATTTCTGATAGACAGAGAACAAAATGGCGGTTGAAAGTTATGTTTTTTCAGCTGTGCAAACTATAAATGGGTGTGGCTGAACTGCAAAGCATTCTTGCAAATCTGCTTCTGAAAATTTTGATGTAACTGCGTTGCTAATGAGCTGTCAAACATTCGAACCACACCTTCACAACTATACTACGAGAAAATAATCATAAAAAAGATGAAGATGGCATTGCTTCATGCACGTGTGCGAGTCTTTCAAAGAAACTAACAACTTTCATTTCTTTCATTTCATTACCTTCGCTGTCTCCATCAACATCGTCAAGAATGAACCGAATTCCACTAAAAAAATGACCCACATTTCTTGCTAATTTCATACTTGTTGCAATCAAGAACAGACTTCTTCACCTGACTACGAATGCGAACCTAATGCATTGTTGGCGGGTGCAATTGACGTCATTCGCAGCTGTTTATACAATGCCCATCCAGATGCGAACAAGAAGTCGAACGAGAAATTTTCGTTGACTTTTATTTTAGTCTTTAAATTATTCAATAACATTTAAAACCTTTAGCAATTAAATTTTTGGAATGTAAGTGATATTTCCGCTGATACGATACCATCATCCTGGTACGTATGATAAAAATTAATTTCATGATTTTCTACGTATGAAATGGTTTATCACATAGTCTTGCGATTTATGCTGCAAATAAATGCAAACGCATCTGTTTGCATTCCATACTGCTTATTGGCAGTTATACAACTCGGATATGATCTAAATTATTTTTTTTTGTGTAAAACAAATGGACAAAAAAAAAATAAAAATAAAAATACTAATAATAGTTTTCTAAATAATAGTGCATATTTATTCAAACATAATTAAACAAATGGTACATTCCTCACCATGTATTGGGTAATCATAATATAGTTGAAACTAGTTGAAAACTGCTTGTTTTTATATGTACTCTATTGAGTATTTTTTTATGATTGTTATTGTTATATTGTTTATAATACTTTATAAATAATCACCTTGACCCCGATGTGAGCTTTATTACGCCCTCTAGTACCAACAATTTAATCAAACAGTGGAGCTGACAAAGTCAACAGTCTACAAATCCTTCTAAATGACAGAATTAACATTTTAATTAAAAGTTGTTGCTAAATTTTATAAACAACTAAATAAAATAAAATATAAAAAAAATTCGCAAATTTACCCAAATTTTAGAAAATAAACATTTTTGCACCATTATCAAATTGGCTCTTAAACTAGTCCTTTTTAAAAAGAATAACTAAACCATCGTATCTCAAAACCCGCCTTTATTTTTCAAAATGGTCCCATATTTTCGCCTTTCAATGACAAAAAGGGCGCGGTTAAAACCCCGCAACCAATCAGGTTGTTTAGTGAGCAGGTGGCGAAAAATAAAGAAAAGAAAAAAAATTAAAGATGTTCTTTTATCTGAAAAGCTAAATTTATCCAGAGTGAATTTGAGTAGAGCCCAAGGGCGGGAGTCGGCTTAGCTTGCCGCCGTGGATGGACAATGGACCTTTCATTGAAAATATTTATTGAAAAAAAAATCAAATCATTGAGTTAGTTTTGATAATATACAACGCAAAATTTGGAATTCCAAAACTTTGTAATTGAAAAAAAAAAAATAATTGAAAAGGTTTCGATGAAAAGAAAAATTAATTGAAAACGAAATTGGGGAGATGATGAAAATCTTTTGAAATATTTCAGGAAGAGATTTCAAAGTAAAGGTAAAACGCAACTGTTCTCATGTTGCTGAAACTTTTGTAATAACTTTCTATTTTTTTTAAAACGTCATCTAAAAAGATGCAAAAAATATATAACACAGATTTTTGTATATAAACTATGTTGGAGGTTGGAGCGTCAAATTATTGAATCATAGCCGATAGAAAGTGACATATGTGCCACCTTATTTCAACTACAGCCATCATCGTGTTTTAATTTCTAAGAAACCTCGTAAAAAAACAGCGCCTAGCCACCTTCAACGGGTAACCATGATAACTGTCCCAAAATACATGCACCGAAAATCAGAAAATGCAGATGCTATAATAACAATGCAAAGTTTTAACGTAAACGTGACTTTCACTACGTTTCAAAAACACTTTTAAAAAAAAGTTCATCATAGCAGCTTTGGTTTTCTTCTGCCGCCTATAGCCACATTTCAAGCACATTTTCTCTTATGACTGACATTACAAAAAAAAAAGAAAAAAAAAATTTAAAAAAATAATAAAAAGACATTTGCACTTATGTGGAACTGATGAGAGCAGCTGAAAACTGGTAAAACTGACGTAAAATGGCATCCGTGACAATTTAATGCATTTATAATCATGAGAGTGAAAAATTATTAATTATTTCATTGCTAATTCTTTAATCGCTTGACATTGGCATAAGTAAATAAAACTGTCTGCATGATTTATTTACTTCTGTTAATGAAATTGAAATTTCGGAGTGCAGATTTTCTTAAAATTCAATTAAGGAAAAGAGTGAAAATTTTTTTAAAAAAATATTTCTAATTTAAAAGGGGAGATTAAAACCATCGTCAGTGAACATATTGATTTGTCTTCCTCTGATCTTGCTAGAATTTGATTACTATTTCTAATCGAAAAAGCAATAATCAGTGCCGTTTTAAGGACTCTTGAGGCCCTGGACACTCTTTAAGATGTGGCCCATATTTTTGTCATTTGTATTGATTGATTAAAATTGTGCCCCTTTTTTTGCTGGAGGTGAGGTCCCTAAAAATCGAAGGCTCATGGGCCAAGGCCGGACGGCCCATGTCTTAAAACAGCCCTGACAATAGTCAGATTTGTGTTGTGCGACAATACTCTGTACTTTTAAGTTTAACCACAAATATATTGAACTTCCAGTGGCAAATTAAAATCCATAGCTGCAGAGCCCTATATGCATAGGCATAAACTGTATTTTTAACGTGTTAATTCATAAGTCGACCGGCTGTGAAACTCCTATTGGCGTGTCTAACGAGTACGTAATTCGGGCTTCCGTGAACTCAAATGCACTGAGGCGGCGTTCCGATTTGATTTTTTCAATCGAAACGCCCAAATCACGTTGCACTTAAATGTCATATTGTTGCACTTATGCGAGCACTTATGTGATTTGGATGGACAGATTCATGTCACACACTGCACTGACAGAACTCAAACGATACTTCATCATAGTCATTTTTGAATGTGACTGTGATAAAAGAACGTTTGTGAAACTGCATACAAAATCGATTAAATAATCAATAAGGTAGAATTCCATTGTTTTTTATAAACTCAATGAAAAAAGTACGTATCAACTTTAAGCCCTGCATCTACAAGACTCGTTGCTATAGTATTATTTTTGCAACGTATTAAAAATATAAATTGGTAAATTACATTTATTTGCTACCATATTGATTGTGTAAGTTGGAGATAGGATTCTATATTTCTGATTAGAGTCTACGGGATGTCGGGATCTGAGGTCATGCAATTAACCCAACATCATATTGAAACAGTGATGCTCGTTAAATTGCTATCACAATAAAGCAGTATGAATAATAAAGAAAATTAAATTTCATATGTAACTATACATTTTATAAAAATATTATTTCCTTAGTGTCAATTAATCAATAAGCTCTAATAGCGTATCAATATATTGGAATATACATTGATTCAGTTTCCCTGGGAACATGTTATACCAGGTAATGTAATGTATTGTAATGTAATGTATTTAGAATGAAAAAGTTAGAGATTGATTTTTATTTATAGAACATGCACTTGTAAAGGTAATTTAAAATGACACTAAACTTATTAAAATACTCACAAGAGGGCTTCCACACATGATCATCATGTTCGAGTCGCGTAAAGGAACAGAGTTTAGGTTCGAATTTATTATCAAAATCAAATTCACTAGATTCGCAAACCTGAAAAAATAAATTAAAATAATCAATTGTTTCGCATTTTAATTTTTACCGACTTCAATTAAAACTTATGAAATTATTTCCTCATCACCACTTGTAATAATTTGTTTGAAAAAATAATTATCTGATAATTTAAACAAAACAATATTAACTATATAATTACTTATCACCTGTCAAATCTAATGTGACGAGCAGCATTGATAGTTGCAAAATAAATCCGCTGGCAATTAGTACACGAGCTTAAATTATTGTTTGTACAGATGAAAAAATCCATTGTTTTATATATCCACACCACTGCTAAAACACTAGCGCCACCGTAGCGGATTTATTTTGCAACTAACAATGCTGCTCGCTCCATTAAAATAATTTAAAAAACAAAAAACACATCAGTCAAAACCTAGTCAAAAGTGCGGCAAGTGCCAATTTTATTTATAATCCAGAATAAAAATCTATTAAAATCTAATTTTAATTTGTATTTTTATTCGTCACTTTTCCATTTCTAGTTCCGCTTGAGTAAATCCAAATCGAATGATTCGTTTGAACTCCTCTTTCTCTTCTCTCCTCTTTCTCCTCTTTCGTAACAATTTCCGTTCGGAAATTCATCATAGGAAAGCAAGACATGGGTTTTAATACTCCTTTTACGTTCCACCGAATAGAAATAGCACAGCCGCAGTTCCAAATTTCCAAGCCCACAAAAAACCGTGGTTTCAATTTTCAGCAAAGAGAGAAACTCAAGTCAGTCTTCAGCAAGAATAGAGAAAGTGGAGTAGATTTTCAATTTCCACTTTTTCCATTAAACAAATTAAAGTCTTTATTGAACAACCCTCTGTTGCTGAATATTAAAAAAATGTAGGACCATTAAAAATAGCTATAAACAATTTTCCCCCAAAAAATTAAACTTTATAGTTCAATGGTAATGATAGTTAATAGTTACGTAAAAGTTCAAAAGTACAACTTCTATGTAGAGACATACAGATTGCTAAAAAATGTACTGTATGACTCGTCATATTTTTAAATTATTTTTATTAAATTATTTTTGTACAAATTTTAAGCTAAAAATTCATGTTTTTCAATCGTGAGTTTTTCCAAGGTCCTTTATCCGTCAACGAAGGCTCAAAAAATATTCTAAATTGCACTGAACAATGCAATCTTATAAAAATTGATAGTAAATCGAAAGTAAAGAAAAATATGTTTCAAAGATACCAAAAATGTAATATAAAAAAGTGATATAGAAATAAACATTTTAGTTTTTTATGGATAGTATCAGTTCAAATTCCACTTAACACACCGAACTGTGTAATAAAATAACATCTGACATTAAACAGAAAAAAATAAAAATTAAAAAAAAAATATTACCGATGACATTAGATCATAGAAAGAATCGGGGTTGCTGTGTAGCACGTATGTATTTATTTAATAAAGCGGAAAATTTAATTACATTTTATTAACGTCCTTTTGGTTTTTCATAATATTTCCAAACATTGAAATGACAATTGCTTTTTTCCCTGATGTTGTTGACAACGGAGCACTTCCTGATGTCGACACAGAACCGACATCCCATTGAAACTTTCTGTTGCTATTTTCATCTTTCCTTCTTTCGGTTTTTGTTCCAACAGAAACAACAGTACCAGATGCAACTTCCACCTTAGTTTTTGTTATTGGTTTACCCATTTCACTGTGTTGCGCTTTAGCCAATTCTTCGTAATACGATTCAGGACCGAACGGAAAATCGGGTCGGACTAATCGTCAGGCGTTTGCGTCAGGCGTCAGGCGTCCAGGTTAGGTTAGGTTAGGTTAAGTTAGGTTAACCTAACCTAAACTAGCCCGACCCCGGAAAATCTCGAGAAAAATTCGTTCCGTATTCATAAATCCCGCATAAAGATTCATAAATGCTCGGATTCGTAAAATCTTTTCTGTTTTCGATCATTGCAGTCATTTTTTTTCCTCATATAACCGCGAAATTTTTTCCTGTAACTCTGATGAGCATTCTCTAAGTGGTTCCGGTGGCATTATTACATCAAAATTTTTGAAGTATTTAGATCCAACCAACTGTTTCACTGCGAACAGGTATAACATCATCATCGACATAGTTTTCTTCTTCCACGGGTGTCACAATTTTCTCTTTTTGTATTGCGAAATATGAAATACTCTCCTCCGTCTAATTTATCATCTGATGATTGATCAGACTTTAAATATGCTAAACCTAAAATACTTGATGGCTTGGAATCAGACATGATTAATGTACCGGAATTTATCGCGAAGAAAAGCGGCGTTGCTTATACAGTATGCGTTTGGTCACACCATAAACACGTAAATACTGTAGTGCGCTAGAGAAATTATGAAAGCTGGCTGCAAAATGGTTTGAAAACAAAACGTGCTAAAAACGTTATGTTCAAAAAACGGAAGGTTTCAGAACCGTATTTTTTTTTACCATAGATTACAGTAAAGAAATTCGACAGCAAAGTAATTTCCAGAAAAAATTGACAATAAAGATAAACCACCATTCACATGGGATTATTGAAAATCGAATAAGTGAAAATCTATTTGCAGTTAGTTACGATAATAAAAACCTCATTTCTTGATAGAAAATCAACCCAATTTCATTTTGACACACATTAACAAAACCATAATCCCACACTAAAACATCAAATATTATTTAAATATTAAAAATTCTTCACACTTACGTTTGTTAACGATTTTGGTTTGTAAATGCGCATATACTTTGATTCCTCCGAGTAAGTTAGCGCTCTCTGCTTACAGCGCTTACTCTTCTTTTTTAACTGTCTCATACTCGGCGATTTTGCTGGTATCGAAACAGCATGTGCATGTGAAACATTATAAACTTTATAAACACTATCCACTGTCTCTATTGAAAATTTTCCTTCCATATTTGAACGGTAATATAGTTAGACCCTGAATGGCGTATCGTGTAATGTTTTATGTATGACAACAAGGAGTTGATGATGATAAAAAATGTTAACTGTTATCTCTTGTTATCAAGGTGTAAGGTCTATTTTTTTAAAATGTCATACCTACAAAATTTTATTGTGTGATAGTGGAGTTTAATTACATATAATTAACCTAGTAATTCAAAGAAATTTCTTTAAAAGAATGTTTTAGAAAATTTTATTTGAAAATGTATTAAAATTGCACTGACGAAAAGTTAGTTTGAAACTTTTGATTATAAATAATATTCATGATGATGCACTTTTCTCATTATGGCAGTACTGCCACTACCTCGTTTTAGCATGTGTGGACTTTCCCACCTTCACAATACATAATTAGGAAAGTCCACTTGTTAAAATGAAGTATAGCAACAGCACTTATAAAAAGTGCCAATAGTGCCTCACCATGAACACCCCTAATGTGATTGAAACTTAAAAGGTAGAGGTATGAGTTATCTTGATTAAAATAATTAATTTAATTAAAAAGATGTCTGTTCCAAATCTTGTGATACTTGAATGTTCCAAGAAAGATATTTAGATATTGATAGGAGATAAAATTTATTCCGATAAAAGAAATCGTTGAAAATCAGACTCATATCTTTTGTAGCTTTTAGTTTTTTTTAATAGGGATCTGTGCCACTATTAGACCATTCCCAGAAAAACTAGAGTCTCGCATTCAAACCTGCTGTTTCTACCCAGGCGGATCTACAAATGAGGCCCCTGAAAAACTGATAATGAAGGCCGCATTCCAAAAAACTGTAACCTACGATTTAATGATATCTTTTGACCCTTTCTCAGAAAAATTCGTCAAAAAAGTTGGTTGTTACTTGTTTTGTGCCATCTACCAGTTGGAATTTTTTAATTTGTTACTATTTTAGTTGCCATGATTGTTAGATATTGTTACTGAGCAACGACTTCAACATCAGAAATGCATGAGTAGCCCGCATTGTTGTTATACGCAATCACTCATCTTTGATGATTTTTTTTCCCATGAAATTGAGCTATGCTGAGCTCTGTTTTAAGTTCCCTTTTTCCTTTTCCTTTTTCCTCTTGATCAATTCACACCTCTCTGAAGATGATGCATTGGGACATGTTGTTGGCGAAAGCGCGACACGTTGTTGGGAAAATGAGAAGAATAAGAAAGCCCACGTGGTTTATCTATCTATATTGTTTATTAAATGTTATTTAGAGATAAGAATTCTAAAGATAGATGAAAACTTCTCAGAGGCTACTGATTTGTTCACTAGCATTATGTGGTAATAAAGTACCATTTCCATGATTTGCTAATCTTGATCTGATCTAATTTTGCTAACAAAAGATTACAAACAAATGACAATTGTTGTCCTTGTTGACAGTTACTAGCATATGCCGTTAACTTGTACAGCCAACTATGCACTCATGGGGTTGGTGGACGGTAACACGTACCACGAGTGATTCAATATCTTAATAACATACAGTACTGTATATCTATTCTTGGATTCTTGCTACTGTATACAAGGCTATTCTCCATAAAAATAGCATTTTAGCCAATAAGATAATCTGAATACCTCATGGTTAAATCTTCACATTTGAAAATATATTCCAAGTACTGTATAATATCTCCTTTTCAAAATGACATTTCATAACAAAAGCGACTATAGAGCATTTCCATTTCTGCTGCCTAATAGTGTCATATATACAGACGCCTCTGAGTATACTAATGATCTAATCTCTCGAAAAATCACAGCACTAAAACAATAGTCACTTGAATACTTCTGATATTCAATTAAAATGCTCAAAAATTGTCTATGACAGTAAATTGACGAAATCCAAAACTGCATGAGATTCTAAAATGGGCAGTCTCATAAAGTAAACATTAGCCTCCATGAATACAAACTTAATCTAAATCTTTTTGTTTGCTAGATTTTATAGTAGGTATAATAGTAAATGTAACGTTCGTGTGTTTATATACAAAAAGTTTTTATTTATTGCTAAAAATATCTATCATTTTTTATAGGATTCTGTTTATGCGTATCCTGTAGGCTAAATTCAAGTTAAACTAATATACATGTTTAAACCACTAAATGATTGAACAATTAGTGACGCATCAAATTGAGTGATCGGCTGCATGGTTGAGAAGTAGTACTATCTGGATGTTCCACCCAATGGTAATAAATAACAACAAAATTCAATTATGACGTGAAATGGTTGCCAGGTAAGCAACCGCAGTTATTTCTTGATATAATGAGTATGTGTCATGCCACCACTAGAGTGCAGTAGTGCACGGCTCGCTTCAGCACAACAATCAGATGAGGTAAGATCGAATACACTTTGACCATTCTATTTCCTTCAATGTAAGTGTTTATTTTATTTTCAACCTTATTAGAGTAAGTAACAATAATAAAAGCTTCAATCTGTAAACTAAATCTAGTAGTAGAAGTTTCCCATTTCAGAGCACAAAAAGTTACATAACGGTATATGTTTTAAGTTACCTTGGTTCAAACTGATGTTCATTGGATTTCTAGAAATCGATAACCTACATACTTTGTCTCAACATAATCGAATGATCAATATTAGGTATAGTCTGTGTATGGTTTGTGTGCTGTTTATAATTCAACAAATTTGTTATTATTTTCATTTTAATTCTTGAATTTAAACATTTCCCAGGATAACTAAGTTTCTAATCGGAACATTTGCCCTACCTTTTATACGGTTAAAAAGTTATAGCCACTTATGGTCTGAAGTCATTTTCAGTGACACTATTAGATTCGCCATCATCCACTTCCTATTTGCTTGTTCAGACACATTTTTAATTTATTTAACCGTTTTCAAGTATATGTTAGATGAGGACATGAAGCCACTTTTTCTTGGGACACTGCATATACCACAAACCTCAACCATATTGATACGAAAGTAATTTTTTTTATTCTTGGCTCACTGGCCATAATTACTAGAGAAACCAATCGTCTATTTCTTCAACACCAGACCTCTTCTGCTTCTTGAATACTGACCTTCCCCTCTAGCGCCAGCCCTTTTACCACATCATTAGTGACAGCTGGTGAACTGTGAACGGTGATAGAATATTATCAAAACCATCTTTCAAAACCAAGCCAGTCACGAAGATGGTCAACAAAAGCTGTCATATATCATTCTTGTCCAAAACACAAATTGTAACTATTTAGGCAGAAAATCCTTGCAATAGCAGCTTTTTTTCCTCAGTGCATAGTACTGAAAATTTCTTTTTGTGTGCGCGCTCACTGCTCTACTCAATTTATGAACTTGTATAAAATGTTATAAAACTACAAAATTAAGATAATTTTTAGGATTTTATTTATTCAAATTGTAAAGACATTTTTCTAGGCTCGATTACCTTATTGAGTTAAATGGAAGATGACATGATCCAGACTAAACTCAATATGCAAAACACGTAATGGCTTGTGAGAACCCTTATAAGTTCAGTTCAAGATCAAGCAAACCTATTACGGTACCGAATTCCATTAGCGTGTGCACATTTCAAATTTACATAAAATAACAACAAAAAAACTATGGCATATAGCACAGTAAAACAATTCGCTTATTGAAAAAAATGAATGTTTCTAATTATTTCCTAATACCGCTTCCGCTACCAAAAAAAGAAAGAAACAGTGGGAGAAAAAAAATAATCAGTACAAAACATTAAAACTTGCTTATTAGGATTCTAATAATAATACCTTGGATTGCGGGCGAGGGGAGGAGGGGGAAAATGTAATTATTCTTGATGGTTAATCGATCAACAGAAAAATTTAAATTACTTCACAGCACGACACGAAACTGAACATAAAAAAGTCCACTTCTGTGTTATGAATCCTAAATCCAGCTAAAGAAATCAAAAACATTTTTTTTGTTGTATTTTTGCAGTTCGATGACTTGGCCCAGATTACCTGTATACAATGAATTCTGCATAAAAAAATTTCCCTACAAAACCAACACGTGCTAAGTTATTATTCAAGCAGAAAGTATGCTATTGCTCGTGTACTGTTCGTTATACCACACACTGACACAAGGGATAATAATATTCAAAAATAGAAAAAATAAATAAAATTTCACTCCATACTGAATTGTTTCAGTGAAGAGAAACTTTCAACGCTGGTTTAGCTGTTTACCGCAACGAAACAACAATTCTAATTTACATCCACAGAAAATTATCCGAATCTTTTCCAACTTTATATCCATTGTCTATTACCGTGATAAGTCGTGCTGCTCGCTCTTCATTTCCTCTTGCAGAAGCGCAATGACTTAAGAGCTCAGCTGTCGCTCTATTGTCCAAGGCCAAATTCGTTTCTGTAGTCCTATCGCCTGGCACCTGTGCTTATACGAAGTTAGGAGACAGGTATAGTCTTTCCATTAAGACTAGACAAAAGACAAAAAGTTTCGTAGGAATTTCACATTGAGCGGACCAATAATGTGAAATAAATGTGCCATTTGTGGGTACTTCTGCGAACATCCTGTGCGGAAGATCAGGGTTTCCTGATTTGACAAATACCCTCAGGTGAAACACTATTCCAAGATCCTTCTCTCACAGGTAAAATTTCGTTGAAAGAGGATATGTACAATAAAAAGAAAAAGTGAAAATTCGAAAAACTTGAAAGTACCAAACAAATATCGTAAAAAAAAAACAATTCTGTATTTCCAGATAGAAACATGTAATGACATGTTTATACGAATATGTATATGCATACAAAAGGTCCGTTACTAAACTCTGTTTAAAAAAATTGGTACAAACTCAAACTCATATTGATTATTGATTTGCTTTGCTAGCCTAAAGGTAAGGTAAAAAAGTGCAATCAAAAAATCCAAAAAACACACCAAAATTAGACCCAATTCCATGTAAAGCAATGTACAGATTTATTTACTCAAATTATTCCCTCTAATTGTAATGCAGCATACTAATGATCCCATCATAAACAAAACTACTATATGGGTGACACATACTTCCATTAGGAAGTAAGTGTCCATCATGGATTAAGTGTCCATCAAATGCTATTTCGCTTAGGTTTGTAAGTATTTGCCAGCTTAATGTTTTTTTGTTAGAGAAAATGGAACCACACAGCATGAGTGGCTCAGTAAAATCGTCGATAGGGAACCAAGCGAAAATCATTTTGTGTTTTATAAACCAGTCATTTGAAAGTGATGGCTCGTGTCTTCACACCTGTAAGATGCGGGAAAAAAAAGCTATTTCACTCTCGCCAGTGATCGGATTACATTGCCCTTTCATTACATTACCCTTTCAACAATTCCTCTCTTAACAAAGTGGATTATAATGCAGCGTGGTTATTTTTGTTTTAGGAGTCCTGGCGTAGCAGTTTCATCCTTCTGGACAAATGATGAGGAAGCAGAGAAACAACCATCCCCTCAAATTGGTTTGCAATTGCTCCTTAGAAATTACACATCGATAAACCTTTTATCAGCAGTGAAGCAAAAACCAATACCACTACCTAGAAATAAGCCGGACATTTTATGGCGTCATACACTATATACTCTGAATAAATAAAAATATTAAAATAATGTATTCAATTTTTCAACATAAATCACTTATACTTTTCTTATTTGTACAAAAGCGAGTGATAAATGCACTTACTTGGCATGGCACTTTAAAAGTAATAACTAACTTTTGTACTTTCATCTTTCTAAATTGGCAATGGCAACAGTTTTTATAGGTGGATGAGGTTTGATCTTTACTCAAAACATCTTCTGAAATTGACAGCTAGTCAATTTTGTCTATCCTTTTCCATTGTAACTATACTTTTAGTTCAAACCACTTTTATAAATTACTTCTACCATTTATGAATGCATGTTAAGGCTAGTTCACATTTAATTGATGCGTAGAAGCGAAGTTTTCCTAAAGGCTCATTCACAATGAACGCAAGTGCGTTCACAATGAGCCAAAATTTTGCATGCAAACTGTACGCACGTCAGTTGCATGCGGTTGCTTGCGTAGTTTGCATGCAAAAGCTATACTTCAATAATTTGAAGTATTGCGAGCTTTTTCATACGTGAAATGTGACGTATGATGCATAGCCAATCAAAATGATTCTTTTATGATTTCTCCCAGCCAATCACAGCCTTTGAATCACTTGTTGAGCCATTTTGCATCAGTAGGTGTGACGTCATTCTACTTCCTAGTGACTGAGCATGCTCAGTGGACTTAAAATGTGATTAAGTTCAGAACTATGTTCACAATGATGTAAACAACTTTTGTACTAAAAAAACAAACGAGTCAATTGTTGCATGAAAGCTATGCATGCGCGAGTAAAATTGTTCACAATGCTGCAACAATTTGCAGCTATGTGAACACCAAAGTAAACAAAAATTCAGTAAACAAATATGCTGGTTGCCCTTAGGTTACCATAAACCAGCGCTTATTACTATATATCTTCTTAAATGTTAGTAAACATCATGTTTTCTTTTATTTTTGATAAAATATAGCAATAATCATTACACTTACGAAAAAATTCTAGTGAAAATAGTTAAAATTTGTAAAAATTGACGACTCTTTATTGGACGGAAATTTGCTTTTAGCGTGGCCGCAAAAATTGCATCCAAGTCGGCCGCAAAAATTGCATCCAAGTCGGCCACGACAAACGAACATCTCCGTTCAAATACATATTCGTCAATTTTTACAAATTTTACCCATTTTCACCGGAATTTCTTGATGACATGTCATGATTAATGTTACATTTAACAAAAAATAGAAAAAAACCGTGATGTTGACTTTGAATTTAGAAAATTGAATGTTTGTTCACATTCAATTGAAACGTAAGAAAAAGCTACGCTTGCGACCCTACGCGTCCTGATTTTAAAGCGAATTTAGAATTGAAAATTTTCAATTCTGGCTTCGCTTTGCCTGATGCTTCGCATTGTTCGCGTGCTGTGATTGGTTGTTGAGTTTGATAAAAATGGCGGTCGTTTTTTCACTAAATCGACAATTCGAATTCTAAGTTTAGC
>JH432105.1:396849-472907 GCA_000239455.1 Strigamia maritima
CCAACATTTACCAAAATATGGTCACTAAGCTAACACTAATGCTATCCAATTGATGACAGTTGTAGAGTGCAAAGAGGATTTTTAGAAAAATACATTACCCAAAGGGAAAAGGAAAAAATCTTTTTAAATGTTAACTGCACTGTGACAATCCAAGGAAAATGAGTGCGGGTTTTTGGCAAATTACCAACTGGAGCATTTCAAACAAAAGTTTAGATATATCAATTTTTTAGGCCAGCTTTCTGGCTCATATATAAACTATTTCAAACCAAATTTTAAAAGAACTGGTATATAATTTAAATACCTTTGATATTTGATTAATACTTTAGGAGCAGCATGAATCAATTCTAAATCTTATCCAGTTTAACTGAAATAAATTGTTAAAAATAAGAATAAGTCAATATTATTGTTAGCCCCTAAATTTATTTAAATTTCCCTCGATCTCAATATTCTACTTTAGTAAATCAATAACAAATACAAACACAAACACTTTCAAATGGAAAACTAAAGTACAATATAAACGAACAATGTACTGTAATGCTGATTTACTAAGTCAATACATGTCAGCTACAAACTCATCACTTAAGCATTCTCAAATTTTGGTCTTATCACGTTACATTTTAAATGGTGTAATTAATTTGATAATTTATCCAAGATTGCAAATTAAATCTAAAAATTGTTTGCTAATTAACTAATTATGACTAGTGTCATTCATTTCTTTTTGTGGTTGTTTGCTCACTTAGCGCTTCTAGAATTGCCTTATAGCTACAGCTTGATAGCCTATAACAATAATGCTCTCACACACTTACATACCCATCATTTTAGTGATATTTCTAATAGCCGAGCATCAGTAGAACGACGACCGAACAACTGCACACTTTTACAGAAGAAATTCATACAATTCAAATAACGCCACACAAACACGTGCACGATTTACAGTAATGATTAAAAGTAACTTGCACCTGAGTATTATAATATGAAGCCATATGTCACCTGATCTCATGGCACATGTCGCACCGTGTTTAAATATTAAATGAATTTAGCGATAACGTTTATCTTGTAACAATGAGAATTCATCACCTTGCCTGTGTAGTCTAATTGATGCATACACGTAGCTTTGTTACAGTAAGCTTAAGCCTGTTGTTAGTTGTTACTTGGCAACATCATTACGCATTATAATAAGGGCGTTACAAGAACCTGAAACCAAAACTGGAATAGTTGTAAAAAAAAAATATTCATTTTTTTATTACCGGAAATCATTTATTTTAGATGATGTTACCGGGCAGTTGAGTTTTTCTGCGTACATTTCAAAACAAAAAAAAGCAATAGTAATACAAGAAACTATTCAAAGATTCCCTACAGATTCCTCGAACATATCGTAAATCAATACCTACACACTGTATATGGAAATTCCCTTCCCCATACTCCTACATATGAACACCCAAAATAATTAGATTATTGCATTTAACATTAACATTTTTTGATGTAGGGGTGGTCGGTATATGATAGTACCAACTACCAAGACACTACAATGTTTAATTTTTAAATTAAAACATGAACAAATATTAAATGTAAGTAAATTTAGCTATAGATTCATTAAAAATGAATCATGTTATAACGATAACAAGATTAGTTTGTATGGTATTGAATTAGTCCCGGTTTAGAATTTAGAAAAACCGCCGAATAAAAACCAATATCGGTATTTAAAAGAATATTTGAGTTATTTTATGTATTTGTTTGAGTATACTTTCGGTAATAATTACTACGTTATAAAAGTTTTTCAAAATTATCAAGTGTCAAACATTTTTTTTTACCTGTCACTGGAATGATGAATATTAAGTCCTTCCGCAAATAGTTGTCAATGGACACGCATTCTAATTCCCTTCTAAAATGTTTCCTAATGTGTAAACAAGATTTTTTTCAAACTGGCTGTCAGATTATTAAGTACCATTTGCATAGGCTAGCACACCACGTTGAGGCTTGCGTGTAACACCAACCAGCTGGTTCTAATAACAGGAATGTAGTATACTAAGAAAAACATTGATCCTAACTACCGTGCTGCCATCTAGTAGACATATTGAAATATGAAAAGCAACACCTATTTATGCATCCCCATTTATGCAATGATTTGATATGATTATTTCATTAAAATCCATTTACCTGTTTTTTCTTCATTTTGTTCTAAAGAAAATGCTTGTATGCTCATGTTACGACTTTGCTACAAACTTTTGTAGCACCATCTAGCGGATAAAGTGCAAGCTGAGGTATTGAAGTGAATAACGGAAAACTGTTGAAAATGTTATTAGAAAATACTCAAATAGTACTAGCTTTTCTCTTCGAATTAAATTAAATTATAATTATACTGGTTGAATTTATAATTTGTAAAATTATACCACGCTAAAGTTGAAATTTCTACAAAAAAATTAAAAGAAAAATATGAATAAACAATCATGAAGTGAAATCGATTGCAATATATTCTACGTTCAAAAATACATCGAATGTATCTTGATTAATTGTCATTAAGATACTTCTATCTTAATATTTTGCTTTACACAGAAATCACACATAAGAAATGGAACATTGAGGAAAAAAATTACTACAGTTGACATGATTTTCAATCACATGGTTGCAGATTTAAAAAAAAAGGCAACGATATATAAATTCAAATGACAAAGCAGTAATACATCAATTGTTTTGTGTGTCATCTTTCTTTAGAAAAATATTGTACAATTAGTATAGGCCACATTTAAAATAAAAATTTAACTGTCTGCTCGTCTAGAATAATGAATTTAGAACAAAAAACTGAATGAATTTCATATTTTATGTTACATTTTATATAAAAAAAAAATATAAAAGAACTTCAAAATAAAAAAGGTTCAAAAAACTAAGTTTGTAATACATTTGTATTTGTCGTTTATAAATATAAGATCTATTGTTTATAAAGAAAAAAGATGTTTAGAAAGTTTTTAGCTAATAAATTTATATCGGATGAGATTTTAAATCTAAATTTGTCAGGTACGGCCGTACGGGACATAATATGGCAAAAGAAAAACCAAATAACATTTCAAATAATTAACATACTTTCATAGAAATTTTAGCAAAACAGCTATTAACTTACCGTCACACTGGAGTAAACTGATATATATGGTTGCTGTTTCCACCACTACAAAACATTAAGCGCAGCAAATAATGAAATCACAGTTTTATAAAAATAAAGTGATGAGATGATAAAATGACGTGATTCACACGGAGAGCACAGGGAATTAGTATAAATTAATCTTCTTGGTTATTGGTTTCCGACACATGTGGCACGTTCTTAGAGTCTGAGCACATATCACACAAGCTCCATGTCCACACAAAAAGGCAACATTGCGACGACGCTCCATGCATATCGAACAGCTATGCGCTTCCTCAATTTCTTGAATTTTGCTTTCTAAATAGCGCAATCGCTCAGAACTAGCTTGCCGTGTTTTAAGTGGTGCAGCTCGTCCACCTAGGTATTAATAAATTGTAAACAAAACTAATTTTTCATTTCTTAAATCTTCTTGTTAAGCATTACCAATTCCAGCAGAGACTTTTTGTAAAATGGTTGACTGACAGCTAATGCATTTCTTCATACGAACGCAGCAATCTTCGCACGTAACTTGATGACCACACGGCTCGAAAATGATATTTGCTGGAACTTCGGAACAAATGTAACACTCCTGTTCAACTGGTATATGTTCCAATGGACTAGATTCACTAACAACTGTTGTATCTTCTACAGATTCAGCTTGAGCACTAAAATACAAATTTAATAAATAATAATAACAATGTTAATTGTACTTGTAACTTACGCTTGAAGTGATGAATGATAATTGATTACATCTTTAACTTCTGAAATTGCAACTAAATCTAGCGGCGTTTTTCCTTTATGATTATGATGACTAAGGTCAGTGTTTTCTTGAATCAAAAAGCAAGCGATAGCCAAAAAAGCATTAGCTTCTACTCCTCTGTTTACAATATCTGTTAATATCTATTTTGACAAGAAATATATAATTAAATATAGAACATTTCGTTTAGAAATAGAACCCTTACTGCTTGTATTGCTGGAGCTTCACCATCAGCTTTTTCAGCAGTTGTTCCCTGTGATAGCCGCATTAGAGCAATATGTAATCCATTATCTCCGTCCTCGTCTTCTGCATTAACGTGAGCACCCATCGTGACCAATAACTCGACTAATGACATATGCCCTTGACTTATAGCGAGTAACAAAGGCGTTTGTTTTCGGTTATTGCGAATATCAATTTCACATTGACCCTGTTTAAAACGAGAAAAAAATAAATAAAGAACGTCTAATCGTTAAATTTGAAACTCCTCTAAACCTGCGTTAAAAGCGTCTCAGCTACCAAACGATGGCCGTTAAGAGCTGCTAAATGCAATGCTGCGAAGCCATCATCTTTTTTTACATCAACGATTTGCCGCGAACGTGTCAAAAGACATTCCGCAGCACTAATTAACATTATACATAAAAAAAAATTAAAATTTGATGTATCGTTTTATCCGTTTTATATTACTAGTTGTTTCCTTTTAATGAAGCGTGATGTAGAACATTAAAACCTCTTTTGTTCCGTAATGAGAAATCAATTCGGGGTTCATCTACTAATAAATCTATAATTTCTAAATTGTCTTTCCCAATGGCATCATGAAGAGCAGTGTCACCGTATGAATCCTGAAAACAATTCATGAATTAATAATTCATATATCTTGTTGACTAAATGAACCCGTTACCTGTATGTTTATATTACAATTTTGCCGTAATAAAACACGAACACATTCAATGTGCTGTTTGTTGACTGCAACATGTAATGTACTGCAATGTCCTTTGTTCACAGCATCAATATTTGCACCTTTTAGTAGAAGTAATTTCATAACTTCTGGTTGGTTTCTATGAAAAAGTAAGTCTTATAATTTTATTTTAAGAGTTATATCACACAAAAATACCCAAATGCAGAATAATGTAACGCTGTATCACCATCATCATCTTGAATCTCTAAATTAGCATTACATGCTAACAATAATCCCACAATTTCAATATGGCCTTGATGACTAGCTACTTGTAAAGCTGTTTTCCCAGAACTTTTGGTATCGACCTGTAAATCAATATCATTATCAATTTTCAGAATTACTTCAAAATAATTGGTGAACAAAATTTAATATTTTTTTTAAACCTTTTCTGGGAATTTTTGTAATAAGTCTTTTATAACTTCGATGTGGCCCTGCGCTGCTTCTCGCACTAATCTGTCAACAGTCGTGCTTTCCAAATGTTGTTCCAAAAATTGAGATATTAATGATGTAAATGGATCTAAAAATACATTACAGTACGGTATTTAAAAAAAAGCAATTTCTAGCTTTTAAAAATAGGCTTACTGGTGTGTTCCTCTCTTTCGTTAGCAGTCATAGTATTGCTCAGTTCAGCTGCCGATCCAGGTATGGCAATTACCGTTAAAGGATTAAAAGTCCAAGTTTGACCTTCGACATTCACTCTGAGATCTCCATCTGAATAAACTTTTATAACTTTACCAGTTTTGCCTAATACCTGATTAACAAATAAATAAATCAACCGTGGGTTAAAATACATATGTTGTTTACTGGATATAAATTTACATTTTTCATAATGTCAATCCATTCTCCATGTCCTTTCTGCAGTTCTTTCACTTTTGCCGTGTCGTCTAATATTCTTACAATGTCTCCAATTACAAAAGTATTAATCTGAAATTTAATTTTACAATTATAATGTTGTAAGTGAATATTATATCAATATATAAAATAGAAAATACAGACTTTCGCTAAAGCTGCTGGATGAAAAGTCCATCGGTTGTTGCAGCCTTCATATTGCACTCTTATATCGCCTCGTTCAGTTACGCGGTGCACAGTTCCAATTTTTCCCACATACTACAAAGAATTCAATAGAATTTATAAAATTTCAATATTATTCAATTCAGTAAACGTTAAACTAACTTCCGCCATTCGTGGATTCCAACCACCGTGTCCTTCTTGCATTCCCTTTAACATATCTACATCCAATAACACTTTTACTTTGTCACCAACGTTGAATGAAGTGTATTTATATGTAATTGATCTTGCAGCTTGTTGTTCAACAATATCACCTTAAAATAAAAATAAAAAAGATAAAAATGCAAGAACATGACGTAATAAAAACTTGCAAACCTAAAGTTGGTAAATGATCTCTGTAATAAAATCCTCCAGACGCTTCTTGTGTATATTTTAAATCGACTTTTCCCTTATGGCCGAGCCGATACACATTTGTTGAGCCAGATGTCCACGTTACATTTGCCACACTCCGTCCAGACTCATTATCCCAGCCACGAATATCTATTACACGTCCAGTTTTATTATCTCCCCCTTAAAAAACCATCAATCAGCCAAAACATTCAATATTATATCGTAAAAATACAAACCATCTTGGTTTCCCCAATCCCAATCGGGACCTCGCATGACCTTAGCACCCACAAAAATTCCTTTAGCCTGTATTTTCAATGCTCCAGCTCTTATAATCATGTCCACACTTTTTACAACAAAAAAAATCACTATAAATCTTTTAAAATATAAAATTTTCGGTCAAATACTAACCCCACTGATGATGCTGTTTCAATTCGCACAAATGGATGTGTCAGATCATGTTTGTCAGCCATGTAACAGTGTGTGCACAAGTCAAAGTCATAGCATCGTGAACATTTCCATCGTATTCCCGGTATTCCATGCTTCCGACAAGCATCACAGATAATGTTAGGATGTTTAACACCTTCAAATAAATTATAGAAATGGTTTCGTGTAGAAATTCGATTAGAAATTGATTTTTATCTTTGCAAAAATACTGCCTCGCTTTTTCTTACCTATCGGTGCATTATCTAAAATTCGTAGATCGTAAGCACCTTGGTAGCCGACTCTGTAGTTTGTCCGTGAACCCGAATCCCACTGGACAACTACAGTTTTATCGGGAGAAGTGGAACTGCCGGGTTTTCCTATCTCAACAACTGTACCAACATGTCCTTCACCGTCATCCTGATTGCCCCATTTCCAATCGGACCCGCGGACGACTCGCAAACCAACCTCGATGTCTGCACACCGTTGCATCAGTTAATTCGTCATCTAATAAACACAGAGCAAAGGTAATAAAAATTTAATTCATTCCGGGACATCTAAAATTAAGGCTAGATCACATGTACCTGTACAAACGGAAGTAGCTTAAAATCACACTGATGACGTCATACTCAGCTAGGAATAAAACAACGAAACCGAAAACTACTATCCGATTACGTTAACTACCACACCTTTATATGCAAAAACTAAAATTAAAAAAAAAATAGTAAAAAAAATCCAAAAGTAGTGATTAATAAATTTATAAAAAAATAAAAATAAAAAACAACAAACGGCATATTCATATAATTTTTCATCTTTTTCTTCTTAAATTTAATATCTTGATTTTAAAATTGACAGAAAAATGTTATTGTTCTGCGTTACAACACAGAAAATAAAACAAACAATACCGGAAATGCTCTTGATTATAATTTTTTAGGAGGAAGAACCGCTAACTCTGCGCATGAGCAGACCAAAGTATGACTATTTCCCCTTTGTCATGTTGCCGTTGGGGGGGTGAGCCAAAGAAGGGTGGTATTTTGGTGCAAACAGCGCCATATTTCCATTGACAGATAGGTCATTTATGTCCAAAAAGTTATAAGATAAGCATACCGTACCAGCAGTGATGGAAACACCAACGAATCAAGCGGAAGCAGAATCCTTACCAGGTAAGCTTAAGATATATTAAAATTTCAATGTTGTGGTAGCTAAGGCTAAGGAGCTATCGACCGCCGGAGCGTGCCTTCTTTCATTCTATGCAATTGGTGTAGATAACACAAGGGAAGCAAACTGCGCTTAAGATGGCTATAACAATCATTAAGTTTTCCTAATTTCAAAAGTGATTAAAGTCGGATAAAATGCGAAAGTGCTTCCGTGTTTGAGTCGCGGTGGCGCTTACCGGTCAGCACATGGATTTATTTTGGTGGGGATTTCCTGGGAATTCCCTCTGTCTATAGCGAATATATTGTCAATAATGTGTATTAGTGAGGAATTAGTATATTTTTTGGGTGTTTTGACCCGCTAAAAACGAAGGGATATTAAACAAACAAAGGAGCTGGGATATGTATCAAGATATGTATCAACTCATTAGCATATTAATGCATCGTATTTAGCCCTTTCGAAAACGAGGCTGAAAGACAGATCCAAGGAGCAGGTAGGTGGTAAGAAAATTGTAGTTTTTATTATTGAAAAATGTTGTTTTTTTTTTTTTTTTTTTTTTTTGTGGATTTATTTTTTTTTTTTGGAAGGGCAGATTTTTATTGCGCAGGAAAAAATTTAAAATTGTGGTATCAATGATCGTTTGTTAATTTCAGTTTACACTCTTAGTTGGTGTTTAGAAATATTACATTGGACGGAAATAAAGAGATTTTTAACATTTTAACATTTTCGATGTTTAAAGCTAGAGAAAACGCAAGACGGGGGGAAAAATGTAAAAATTTCTTATAGGAAATTGTTAATATTTATCATTTGCAATTATGTTTTGATGTTAAAAATAAAAATTGTAAATTTAAAATGAGTGGGAGGAGACATTTAAAAATTATTCTTTGTGTTTCTCCATTTTTCCTTTACTTCTCAAAACATTGATTTTTCTTGAGACCATAAATGTAATGGGAATAGCGTATTGTATGGCAACTGCTTGCCTGGAAAAATCAATGCTGAATTTAAAAGTAGGCAAGTCGTACTATCCTTAATTTTTTATGTCCATTTTCATATTATATCAAAGATGAAAACATTTTTAAATTCTAAATACGAAGGTGAAAGATCGATAAATGTTTTAATGTTTAAAAGAAATTTAGTTTTTGTTTTTTATCAATATATTTATATTATTTTGAAACAAATTACAGACGTAGGAGATGATGAAGAACAAGAAGTGGAACAAGAAGAAGAAGGAGAAGATGAAATTTTAGAGGAACCAGCTGAAGAAGAGGATTTGCCTCCGCCGGAAGACATTGAGACCCCGCCACCACTCGAAATTAAGAAAAAAGGAAAAAAGCGTAAAGCCAAAGGTGAACCTGGCGAAAAAAAGAAAACGAGCAAGAAGAAGAAGAAACGGAAAATGATGGAAAATGATGGCGAGGTGAGTGGTTTAATGAAGATTTCGAACTTTTACTTTTAATTTAATATTTTTGAAATTTTTTCAGGAGAGTGATTCGTGCTTATTGGGTGACGATTTGGACAATGACAGTGACTACATAGCGGAATCAAAAAAGAAAAATAAACCAAAACCAGAAAAAATTAAAAAACAACCACAAGTATAAAATATTTTTAATACTTTTTTATCAAAAAAAAATAAAATAAAATAAAATTCTAATTTGTGGCTAAATTAATTTATTTTGAAATAGGTTTCAAAAACCAGCGATGAAATATGTGAGGAATTGGGAGTACCTAATCTTAACATTGAATATAGCGACACCGATTATTTGGATTTTGCCAACTATAAATTATTCAGCCAACACGTACGACCAATTCTTGCCAAAGAATTTCCTAAACTCACTATGTCGAAAATGGTGTCGCTGTTAGCGGCTAAGTGGAGAGAATTTCTACAATCAAATCCCCATACGGAGATTTTTGATCCAGATAATCCAAAATCAAAAGGTAAATACTACAATAATTAAAAGTAAAAACCAATGGATTTATTTATTTATTTTTTACCGTGATAGGTAAAAATAAAGGAAAAAAGTCAAAAACAAAAAAATCTGTTGCGCCTCTGAAAATAAAGCTCGGTTCGTTTGGTAAACGAAAAAAGGGCAGTTCGGTAAGCAATTATAATTGAAAATAATATTTGTGACCAGAATTAATTTCGTGATTTTGTAGGAGGAAGATGAAAGCACCGATGATAAAAGTGATGCTGATTTTGAACTTGCATTGGAAGAAGCGAGCAACATGAGTGGACCTTCTGACAAATCCAATTCTAGCAATGCAAAAAGAAAACCGAAGTTCAAACGATCAAAAAAGAAAAAACTAAGACGACCTCGAGCTTTCCCGGTTCGGATGGGGAAAATGATGGATATGAGGTAAAGGAAATTATCATCTACTTTAATTTTAGCAATAAATTACAATGTATATGACTTATTATTAGACTGATCATCAAGATTACTGTGAAGTATGTCAGCAAGGAGGCGAAATTATTCTATGTGATACTTGCCCAAGAGCCTACCATCTGGTTTGTTTAGATCCTGAGCTTGAAGAAGCACCAGAAGGAAAATGGAGTTGTCCCCACTGTGTACATAATGGTTTTACTCTACATTTCAGTTGCATGGTACTAAAAGTTAATTTTTTTTAGGAGGGGGAAGGAATTCAAGAGCAAGAAGAAGACGATCACATGGAATTTTGTCGCGTGTGTAAAGATGGAGGAGAGTTATTGTGCTGTGATAGCTGTCCATCTGCTTACCACACTCATTGTCTGAACCCACCGCTGAAACAAATTCCAGATGGCGAATGGCACTGCCCTAGATGTTCAGTGAGTTCGCAACAACCATTTGTATGGACCGCTTTTTGAATTTCTACACAAATCATGCATACGTCTTTTTTGGTTTGTTACAGGCGGAACCTTTGAAAGGCAAAGTTTCGAAAATTCTCACCTGGCGTTGGGCACAGAATTACAAAATAGAAGAGGTACCAAAAGAAGGAGAACCAGAGAATAAAGATGATATTCCAGCAGCTCAGCCATCAACTAGTAAAAAACCCCAACCGAAACCGCAGAGAGAATTTTTCATCAAATGGCACGAGATGTCGTATTGGCACTGCAGTTGGATTTCAGAATTACAGGTTCGTATTTAGATTCAAGAGTGAAAAATAACCTATAAACGCCATTTTTAAGTGTAGTTGGACGTCTTTCACCCTGCTATGTATCGGATGTATTGTCGTAAAACCGACATGGATGAGCCTCCACCCTTGGATGACGGTAGTTTCGAGAGCAACACTGGCGAGATTATCAAGCGAGCAATTGGAGAAGATCCGCATAACTTAGAAGACAGGTTTTATAAATATGGAATTCGACCCGAATGGTTACAAGTCCACCGTGTTATTAACCATAAGTAATTTATTAATTAAATTTACATTTTTGTTTTTGACTTTTGGTAATAGATGGCTATTTTTACTTTTAGGAGCTTCAAAGATGGTCGCACACTTTATTTAGTGAAGTGGAGAGATCTTCCATATGATTTGGCGTCTTACGAGGAAGAAAATGTTGACATTCCAGATCTAAATCGGGCTATTGACTTTTATCTAGAACTTAGGTATTGAATGTCATGAAAATTTATTGTTGCAGCCATTTTACACTTTGATTATTGTTTTTAAGGGCACTTGCAGAAACCAATGGGGTCAGCAAAAAGAAGAGAAGCGGCAAATTAAAAAGATCATCTAAGAGTGGTCGAGATGCGATAGATGAAGAGGTTGTAAGTCGACCCTCACTACCACCTGAGAAGTCACTTATTGATGTGAGTAGTTATTTTAAAGTAAAGGAACCAATTGAGACTAAGTGATTGCTTGATTTTAGACTAAGAAAAAGTATGATCGGCAACCCGAGTATGTAGATTTCACTGGAATGAATCTGCATCCTTATCAATTAGAAGGCGTTAATTGGTTGCGTTATTCGTGGTCGAATGGAACAGACACAATTCTTGCCGATGAAATGGGTTTAGGAAAAACTATTCAAACTATTGTATTTCTGTATTCACTTTACAAAGAGGTATATTATTTTATTGTTTTATTTATATGACGGGGGCTTTAAAATAATTTGTGTTGGAATTGATAGGGTCATTGCCGCGGTCCCTTTATAGTTAGTGCACCTTTGTCAACTATTATCAATTGGGAGCGTGAGTTTGAATTATGGGCCCCTGACTTTTATGTTGTCACGTACGTAGGTGACAAGGACAGTCGAGCTGTCATAAGGTAAAACTATAATTTGTTTACATTTTCGGAGTTATTACATTTTTTTTGCCTACAGAGAACATGAAATGTCATTCGAAGAAGGGGCCGTTCGTGGAGGGCCAAAAGCCTCACGAATGAGAGTAAGTTGCAAAATTTTTGCGAATTATTATGATTTTTGCTAATGTTTTTATTTGTGGAATTTTAGAAAGACGTGGCTGTTAAATTCCATGTGCTTCTCACTTCATACGAATTAATTAGTATAGACGCAGCAACATTGGCCTCGGTCGACTGGGCTGTTTTAGTCGTGGACGAAGCTCATCGATTAAAAAATAGTCAGTCTAAGGTAATCTATATTTACTCCAGCCATATTGTAAAGATCTAATGAATGTTTTTAATTTTTAAAAAATGTTTTTGTGTTTTAGTTCTTCCGAATTCTTAATACCTATCGTATTGGTTATAAGCTTTTATTAACTGGAACGCCTTTGCAAAATAATTTAGAAGAATTATTCCATTTGCTCAATTTCATGAGTTCGGAGAGATTTTGGTATGGATTTGAGTGCTTTTTTTAATATTCATAATTTTATAATCTTTATTGTTGACTGCAGCGATCTCCAAGGATTTCAAAATGAATTTGCTGATCTTACAAAGGAGGAACAAGTTAAGAAACTTCACGATATGCTTGGCCCTCATTTGTTGCGGCGTCTAAAAGCCGATGTTTTAAAAGTGGGTGCAGTATAATTATAGAAAATATGATGAATTTAATTTAATTTGTATTTTATATAGAATATGCCAGCAAAAAGCGAATTCATCGTCCGTGTCGATTTGACGACCATGCAGAAGTAAGTACTTAAGTTAGCAGAAAAGCATTACAATTTGTAATATTTATTATGTGATAGAAAATACTATAAGTTTATCTTGACGAGAAATTTCGAGGCGCTCAACGCTAAAGGCGGTGGGCATCAGGTATCATTGCTGAACATTATGATGGATTTGAAGAAATGTTGTAACCACCCATATCTCTTCCCAGCTGCTTCACAGGTAAGCGATAGATAATGAAACGATTATGTTAATTTTAATTATTAATTGTTGTAGGAGGCACCAAAACTGCCCAATGGCGCGTACGAGGGCGGTGCTCTAACTAAAGCCTGTGGGAAGCTCATTTTACTGTGCAAGATGCTAAGGCAATTAAAGGATACGGGTCATCGCGTCCTAATCTTTTCTCAAATGACTAAAATGCTGGACATTCTTGAAGATTTTTTAGAGTCTGAAGGTTATAAGTACGAGCGAATTGACGGTGGCATTACCGGATCACAACGTCAGGATGCCATCGATAGGTTTAATGGTAAAGTAGAAAACCACGTTATAATTTTTGGTATTAATGATTTTTATCTCAACAGCTCCTGGAGCACCTCAATTTTGCTTTCTGTTGTCAACTAGAGCTGGTGGCTTAGGTATTAACTTGGCCACCGCAGACACAGTCGTTATTTATGATTCCGATTGGAATCCTCACAATGACATTCAAGTATGCTAGTCGATTTAGGTTTTATATGGTTACGTAGGTAGTATATCTTAATTTGTAGGCCTTCAGTAGAGCTCATCGAATCGGTCAAGCAAACAAAGTGATGATTTATCGCTTTGTCACAAGAGCATCGGTCGAGGAAAGAATTACACAGGTGAAGAGAAAAAAAGAAGAATCCATTTTGTTTTTCTTTCTTTAAATTGTTGTTGCTTCTGTAGGTTGCCAAAAAGAAAATGATGTTAACCCACTTAGTAGTAAGACCGGGTATGGGTGGACGTGCAGGTACAATGTCCAAGCAGGAACTGGACGATATTCTTCGTTTCGGAACGGAAGAGCTCTTCAAAGATGATGATGGAAAGGGTAAAGGTAATCAAGTCGTGCGGTTGAATATTTTAGTATGATTATTTGTGATTTTTTTATATTTATTTTTTAAAAGTTTTGTTTTTTTAAATTTTTTGCAGGGTGAAACGTAATAAGGAATGTCACTGGAATGACAAAATCATCACATTGGTTTAGTGTCGTGTGCTGCAGCAGTATAAACAGATATTAGTATAAAAATAATTTTTAATAAAAAATTGTAGGCGTGGCTTAGTTTCTTTGGAGCTACCATAAAATCTATAAAATAGGTTTTATAGGTTAACCGATAAGGGAAAACTAAGTATTTTGGCTTGCATTTTCACTTTGGTTTAGTAATTTTTGCTACTTACTTACTAAACTAAACTACTTCACCAGTGTGTGATATTTTTAATATCTGCATTTAACTACTGCTATGATCGAGATTACAGACGTGACATTCCCTATTGAATAACAATCAGATTAATCCGATATCATTGGTTGCTATAAATCTGATGTTTTCATATTCACAGAGGAGGAATTGATTCACTATGACGATCGAGCAATCGGAGATTTGCTTGATCGTAGCAAAGAGGGCATAGAACAGAAGGAATTGTGGGCGAATGAATATTTAAGTTCATTTAAAGTCGCGAGTTATGCCACGAAGGAAGCTGAAGAGGTGATGTTTAATGTTTACTAATATAAAAATTGTCTAGGTAAACTACTTTTTTTGTTTGGTTTTGTTTCAATTTCTGGTTGTAGGAAGAGCCAGAAACGGAAATATTGAAACAGGAAGCTGAAAACACTGACCCTGCATATTGGGAAAAACTTCTTCGTCATCATTACGAACAGCAACAAGAAGATCTTGCCAGATCCCTCGGAAAAGGAAAAAGAGTTCGAAAACAAGTGAACTATAACGATGCAATGGGTGGCCAAGAGGACACGAATTGGCAGGACAATCTGTCAGATTACAATTCTGATTTCTCTGTACCAACTGGTACCTGTGACAATTTAGACTTGGTATTTTTTTTGTGAGATTTTGAATGGAATTATAATTTTCAGATGATGACGAAGAAGACGATGATTTCGAAGAGAGAAATGAAGGAAACGGTAATTGGCATAGTAGATTATTTATAAGTAATTACGTTTACTCAAATTATAATTTCATCACAGAACGTAGAGGACGAAAACGTGGGTCCGGAATGGGAAGCGAAAAGGATAAACCATTGCCGCCCCTCCTGGCACGAGTTGGAGGCAACATTGAGGTATTCATAAAAGTTTGTATCACGATTATGCCATATGATGAAATCCTTACTCATTTGAATGTGTTTACCGTATGAAAACATTGCTAAGTTCTCAATGTGTTCTTAAGTGTAGACAAACATTAATTTGGTAAAATAAATAAAGGAAAATGAGTTGAAAGTCCTAACTCGTTTTTAAAGGCATTACCAGACATTCCTATAAAAATAAATTTCTATGATAACAAATCTTTGTCTGATGGCAAATTTTAAGCAATTAACTTTAGTTTTGATTCTACTTAAATAGTATTAACGTTTATTTTTATCTTCATTAGGTGTTAGGTTTCAATGCGCGTCAGCGCAAGGCTTTCTTGAATGCAATTATGCGATATGGCATGCCTCCACAAGATGCCTTCAATTCACAATGGTAAAAAATAAACAAAAAAATGGTGAATTTTTTTATTCAACTTATATTATTTGTTTTAGGCTTGTTCGAGACCTGAGAGGAAAGTCTGAGAAAAATTTTCGAGCATATGTATCTCTTTTCATGCGCCATTTGTGCGAACCTGGTGCAGATAACGCGGAAACGTTCGCTGATGGGGTTCCACGTGAAGGTTTATCGCGGCAGCATGTTCTCACTCGAATTGGTGTGATGTCTCTCATCAGGAAAAAAGTATTTATTAACTAATTAGTCGATTCAGACAGCATTTTAATCGCTATTCAATAAATAGGTTCAGGAATTCGAAGCCATTAATGGTACTCACAGCATGCCATTGGATGAAGTGTCAGTGGAGGTGAAGGCCGAAGTCAAGATGGCCACACCAGCCAGCTCGGCAGCTGCCTCTGCGGCTCCTAGTCCATTGCCCGTGAAGGATGAGGGCGACAAAGAAAAAGATGAAAAAGAAAAGGAGAAAGAGAAGGTACAAATTATTATTATACATATTAAACGCTAAATTCAATTGTGTAATGATTTTCAGGAAAAAGAAACTGAAAACGAATTGCCAGCGACCAAATCAGATTCTGAAGTTAAAGAAGGTACGGAGAAAGAGAAAGATAAAGAAAAGGAAAAAGACGCTGAAGATGAATCGCCAGAAAAAATGGAAACTGATTCACCTTCAGAAAATAAGATGGAAAAGGAGAAGAGCGAAATTGAAGAGAAGGAAAACAATGAAGATAAATCATCGGAATTATCGACTAAGGAAGAATCTGTCTTGGATGAAAAAGAAAAGGAGAAGGAGAGCGAGAGTAGTGAAAAATCGCATGAGGAAAATCCGGAAATTGGTATGGACTTGGTCTTTGAGTGATTAGAAGCAAAGTATTTGATTTTCTGACTTGCTATTTTTTTAGAAACTACAGCCACAACTCCCGAAGAAGATGGCAAAACTAAATCAACAACCGATAGTAATGCCGAAGTAAAAGATGAAAAAAAAGAAGACAAAGAACCTAAAGAGAAGGACAAGGCTGGAAAAAGAAAATTCATGTTTAACATAGCGGATGGCGGATTTACAGAACTTCATACATTATGGCAAAACGAGGAAAGGGCTGCTGTACCTGGGCGTGAATACGAAATTTGGCACAGGCGACACGATTATTGGTTGCTTGCTGGAATAGTAACGTATCCTTTGAAAAACTTATGCAGAATGTAAACAAATAACACAAATGTCGTTGGTAAGTGACTTTAACTTACGCATAGACACGGATACGGTCGTTGGCAGGACATACAGAATGATCCGCGATTTGCTATTATTAATGAACCTTTTAAGATGGACGTAGGCAAAGGGAACTTTTTAGAAATAAAAAACAAATTTTTAGCTAGACGTTTTAAGGTGAGTGGAAACATTAATTATGATTGATGAAATTTAATTTGTATGTCTTGTAAACATTAGTTATTGGAGCAAGCGTTAGTTATCGAGGAACAATTGCGACGTGCTGCCTACTTAAACCTGACTCAAGATCCTAATCACCCTGCCATGGCTTTGAATGCTCGGTAAAAATGATTGATCACACTAATTGATACATTTTATTAACTAATAACGATTTTAGGTTTGCTGAGGTTGAGTGCCTGGCTGAATCGCATCAACATTTATCGAAAGAGTCATTGGCGGGAAACAAGCCAGCCAATGCTGTCCTTCATAAAGGTTCGTCTTTTGTTTAACTTGAAAAGTGTCTCATTAATTGACCAATTATATTTTTTTAGTTTTGAATCAACTCGAAGAGTTGTTAAGCGACATGAAGTCAGATGTTAGTCGGCTGCCAGCAACGCTGTCCCGTATCCCGCCAGTGGCACAACGGTTGCAGATGTCAGAACGCAGCATTCTGAGCCGATTAGCCAATCAGGCTCCTCAGCAGAACGCGTCTCAGCACCCTCCATCACAAGGTCAGCCTTTTTTAACACCTGGTGTGACACCGGGAAATTTGTGGAAGTGGATCATGTAGAGTACGATTTGTAACATTTTTTTTTCTACATCTGGGTTCACAAGATTGGAGTTGATTATGGCAAAAGAGGGAAAAGTAAGCAATCGGCCTAAACGTTTAAAAAGAGAAAACGATTTGAAGTAAAGAAATTCGGAAACAAGATTACGACTTTGAGACTTCTTTGTAATATTCAACTCGTTAACTTGTGGACGTACGACATTTAGTATTTAAGAAATCTTAAATGTTTCATATTTGGAGTACAACTTTGATATTTTGTGCAAATAACTTTTCAAACGAAGACAAAAAAAAACAACTAAAGTGTAAATTTTTTCATTATAAACTGTGGTTTTTCCTTTTTTAATTTTATTTTATTTGTTCAAAAATAGTAAACGTAGATTACACTTAAATTTGAGAAGTTTTTGACTTTTATTCTTTCTTCCTAAAGTTTGTATTTCCTGTAGGTTGTGTTGTTGAAGGCAATAAATATTGTTAGAATTGTCCAATGATACTTGATAATGCGTTGAATTATTACTAATTTTTTTCCTTTCAGGAATTTAATGCACAAAAAAATTATCTTATTTTAAGTTTTTTATATTGATTATTTATAAGTAGTTTTATGTTTTAATACTGATGCACCAACACTATAATGCCCGACTGCAGTAGTCCTTGAGAACTAACACAGGAAACATCATCACTTGCTTCACTTACTAATTATTCTAAGCGACTGATAATCAAACATGGGATTTTTAAGAATTATACTAATCATTTGGGAATTATATTATAGTTTATTACAAAAGAAATGGAAAAATAAAGTACCACGTTTTGTGTTTATAAATCAACAGGGGCGAATTTATACATGTAAACGTCGGGGTAGTGGCTATAACTACTTCTCAAACCCCATAAAATGACTAACAATTACATATATATTTTAAAATACAAGGAAAACATTAATTAATACGAATTTATGTAAACATGTAAACGTCGGGGTAGTGCCACATAAAATGACTAACATTACATTTTATATACGGCATATACAAGTACATATATATTTTAAAATACAAGGTAAACACTATACAGTTTAAATAATACATCCAAATACATTAATTGCAGAAGTGCACAACAAATCATTTAATTTTTAAAAATGTTTATACCCAAAGTCACATCCGTTCCTGCAAGTTTTTCTAACAATATAAAAAATGTTCAATAAAGGGTTGATACAGTATGTAAGGTATTATAAATGTGGCAAATTTTTGCTCAAGCAGTGCGATTCTTCCCACAATGCCATTCATGTAAATTTGATCTATCTATCTTCCATCTTAATGCAATTATACGGCAATAAAGGAAGTGTTTTGTCCTCCCTCGTTGATAAAACATTGGCATGTGTAGCACCAAATCAAAGCTTGGTTTGTTATTGGAAACGTTTATATGCGGCGAAAAGATGGAAATGGCCTTATGTTGCAACACAACATTTTTTTAAAAGGCTGTCTGTTATAATGTTCAAAATAAGTAGTAATGTGGGGGTAGTTCCCACAAATTAAATATTTTATTTGTATGTAGCAGTCATGTGGAATTTATGGCTTCGTGTCTGTGCATGGTCATAAAATTCAGTTTTAATTATCTTCTAAGCATTATTTCAATCAGCTAAATTTCATGACCACGAAAAGGGATATTATTCAACTTTTGAAATGTAAGGGGGAGAACATTCATCGAATTGCAAGAGTCGTTAGAATGATTCATTAAGTTAGGACAGTAACATCTTTCGAACAACAACGCACTATAAATATGGGCGTTTCATTCATTAATCACTCATTAATAGTTTTTTTTTTTTTTTTAAATGGAAATTTAATGAGTTGGAGTAATTTTATCCGTGCTGTAAAATGGCGAATGTAAATGGATTTTTAATTAAACATTTATAATAAGATTGATATTAAATTTGACACAATTTGATTGCCTAATAATTGGGCAACAAAAATGTGACATTTAATTTATATCATTATCATTGTATTTTTTTTTTTTTAATTGAGGTAACTATAACTTTCAACGCCTGGCACTCCACAAATTAACATGAGTTTTTATTGCTGTAATTACCTATAAATTATTTTAATTTTACAATAAATTTTTTAACGCGATGTAAATGAAATTTCAAAAAATAGGGGATACTTTCTAAGGAAATTATGCAATTACTAGCTAGTAAATGCAATTTTATAGTATCATTAGATGAGGGTATTAATTTGTACAAATGGATATTCAGATTGTGTTTCCTAGATTACAAAATTAAGATTATTTTGACTTTTTTCTTTTTTTTTACTTAAGCAGGAGCTACAATTAGGTAATTTCTTCAGCTGTTCATCATCGTAGGTATGCATAACAAATCAGTAGTCTTTAGTTGTCCAGATCTTTTATAACGCTCTCATAATGTTTTTATAGTTTTTTTAAATGGATGAGTGAAAATAAATCGAAATAAGGCATTTTTTTCTTTAAAAAAATGTTGAAAACTTACTCATATTAGTGAGGGGCTTTAGCACCCTTGGGCTGGTTAAGATTGTCTTGAGAAGAGGCTTAACTGCTTTCCGATCAGTTTGGGAAAAAGAGATAACGATTAATCATAAACTTAATCGCCGTTGTACAAGAGAGTGTGATTATTCAATGGCTAATTTATAACATTCTTCTAAATCGTTCTTCGTGTCCATGTAGCAAAGTTCAATGTTACCCATGTGCTGGGGATTGCCCCATTCATTATTATATCATTGGTATTACTTACTAAACGACTTGGAATACTGGCCTTTGTATTTCAATACATTATATAACTTTATTGAACTTGGGATTTTTGGACTGCAGTTGAAAAGTTAAAACTTTGCACATTTATTTATGGCAAAATTGGTATTGCCGTTGACTTTGGGATCGTTTGCCCTAACATTCAGTTTTAAATCGATGACATATTTCTTCTGGCCCTAACCTACATAGTGGTGGTCTAACTACAACTTATCCTGTCCTATATGAAAGCTGGCAAATAAATTTTACTGAAAAAGTAAGAAATTGGTGCCTTTGGGTCAACAAATCATTACAGAAAATTACCATGTAACGACTGCCAATTGTGGCCATACGTTTGCACTCTTTTTATGGTATTTAAACTTTATTTTTAAAGATAGAAACTTATTTTATAGTCAGTATGGAATTTGTACAAAAGTCGTCTCAGATCACTAAATTTTTTTTAAAAAAATTTTTAACTTAAAATTTTTATGTAACTGGTTTTTTAAATTTTGTTTCATTATTGGGCAGGAGCAGCTGCTTAGAAAATTGATGCAATGCAACGGAAGAAAATTTCTTTTATTGATTGAACTTTAATTTCTTTTGTTTCTGTTAACAGTTTGCTGGAAAATAGGGATTGAAAAGATGGAAAAACTAATGAACAAGGGAAGGAGGAGTTGAATGGACAGCAGCTCTAACTCATCTGTTGAAATTCCACCTCCATCGGAAAACTCCTGTCAGCCACAATTTATGGCATATTGACAAAGTTGAAACTTGGCTATTGTGCACTTTCTCAAATGAAACAATTTTTTCTTTTCTCGTTTCTTTTTTATCTTTTCATTTTTCTCCCAATAGGATTTTTTTTGGTTATATATTAGAAGAAGCTGTAATGATTTGCTTTAGATTTCTACAATTTATTCAATGAAGTCTTCGGACTGCGAAATTTAAAGCGGGCATTTTAATTGCACTTGACAATTGCTTTTAATTGAATAATAGCACTAGAGCAGGCTTAATAAATTGAAAATTCATTGGGTTAAGCGAACGAATGGGGATTTAAAAATGATAAATATTACTTTGTTTGCATACTCTTGAGAAAATATTTTTTTCCTCCAAAAAAAATTTTTGCAGGAGCAAGTTAATGAAAAACGGTATAAAAAAAATTAAAACAAAAAAAGGTTTTGGCTAAGTTAGTTGCCTAGACAACAGTTAGGATTATCAGGTCACGATTTTTCCATGGGAAGGGGAATTTTTTCAGTCATTATCGTAATTGCTCTTTAAGTATTTTATGTGTCTACCTTTCCGGTGAGATCTCTATATGGATAAATGTGGAAAATGATGATGACCATCTGCTGAGTCACCCGTTAATTCCCTTACTTAATTCAACTTATCGATTATTTAACTCCAATTTTATCGCTTTATTGAATTGAAATAAATGATTTTGATTTAACACGGTTATTTTCAATTACGGTGCCATTCTCTTGTCTGAAGGATTACTCAATTACAATTATAACAAGTTACAAATTTGATGGAACTATTTAGAGCCGATGTAATTTAAAATGAAGAAGACATGAAAGAGCCTGCAAGTCTTTTGTAATGTTCCATGGCATTGAAATGGGGCAAATCCACTGAAACAAGGGTTGCGTAGTTTCCAATTGAAAGTTGCAAAATAGCAACAACAAAAAGAATCTTGACTTTTTGGCGCTTTTACATTATCTTAAACAGACGAGACAATAGTATTTTTTGTTCAGTTAATTGCAGAAAAAGACTAATAAAGCTCATTTGTTTTATTTTGGCTTTTATTATATTGCTTTGTAATTTTTATATTATCATCATGCAATGGATTGGGATGGGAATCTGTCATGCTGTCACTATTGGAGATTAATCATGGGACGTTAGTCATAGTTCTTTTATTTAACGGGATCGCTGAGATTATTAATTAGCTGTGATGAGAAAGGTCTAACGGTTGGGCTTAATTACCATCATTTACAGAAAGTATGAAGCATAGTTGAAGAACATATCTACTATCTAGGAGTAGAAGACCACACAGCAGTTAGTGAATTTCGAAAATAGAAACACGACGAAAACGTGTGTGCTATTTTTAAATCTTTATGTGTTTTAGCGAAGCAGCACGAAATGAATGAAAAGGTTCTATTTGTGAATACACTTGATTGATTACACTTGATTGGATCACTTGATTGTATGTCGGATAATCATATGACTGATGTCTGGGATGGCATTGAGAGATCATAAAAAAAATTGTGATGTCGTTGTCATCAAATACTCAGACGACCAACTTGAACATCTCTCGAAATTGCCATATAATGTAGGTAAATGTAATGACTTCAATAAACGATGGTATGTCCGATTTTCTTTTCTTTTTTTAGTAATTTTTTTCTCGAGAGACAATCAATTTCTATTTATTCATAATTTTGATTAAAGAATAGCAATTGCTTTAATTATAAAATATTAATTTAGTATTTTTCTTTGCTGAGCTGCACTTTTCCCAAGAGAAAGTTGCTGCTTATTTGAGGTGAGAATCCACCCGCAAGATTCTCAACCAGTTTTTATTTGGATAGTTCATTTGATATACAGAGCACAAACGCTTTGTCAATAATACGAGTTTCTTAACTTGCCCAAGATCTTTAAAGCTGAACGAAATTTCTCCTATCGAGTGTGTAACTATTTTCATGGCTGTAATTACAAGCATTAACTTGTTACGCATATGAATAACTTGATTGCTCCTAATTATACCGAAGAGCTATACACTAATAAGTCTTGGCAACATTGTTCGTTTGATGCGTCCGGTTCAAAACATCAGATAAACAACATTAAATGCTATTAATTAACAAACACTAGAGAGATTGATACTATTTCACTAATCACTATTGCTTGTTTTTAAAATTCAATACATATAAAAGCCTCGAAGAAAAAAATTATTGTTCTCAATGGCTTTTTATTTACCATCGATTTTTCAATCGACCCAAATTATTTAATTCAATAAATCTTTAATATTTCTTGATTGATAAGGGAATTGTCAATTATTAAAAGTAAATAGTTTCTTTTTTTTCCACTTAATTGACAAGAATTTAATCTATGATATATTGGTTTTATCTAGAAAGACTGTTGCTGGACAGAGATTTTCGTGGCCAGTTCCAGATTGTTTTGCACCCAAGGCAAACAATCAAATACTTTGGCGATTTAGGCAGTTGCCTAGTTTTATATTTAGTAATATTTAATACTTCTTTTTGAAAAGGTTTATTATTGGTCTTATTCAGCAATATGTAATTAAGCAATCAACTGACATTGAAAGCGAACTTTCCTTTGACTCAGGTAACTCTACTGAATCTTTCTGCACCTTATTCTTCTCTTTCACATATTCCCTAGTTGTAAATGTTGAATGGGAGGAATGGGGGGAGGGATAATTGTGAAGTTGCGTATGGATTGCAGTTCCTGCCAACCAACCCTTTCACCGGACCGGCCTGTACAATAGCCAACAAAACAGGGATCGGCATTGCAAAAGGAGTGCAGCTTTGAGACGGGCCCGGATCTTAACTCATTGAACCCAACCCCAATCCTGGGAAATATATGATTTTTTTTTTTACTCAATTTCTTGAAGGTATGGCGAGGTATGTCAGGAGGCGATGGTGTCCGCGATGCTATGACGAAATGAACCCCTTTCCCCTTCTCGTGGGAGCTTTCAGATCTTCTTGTAAGGCCTTTTTCTTTTTATTCCTTACAGATTGTTAACTTATCACTGACCTCATTAAAAATAAATATTTTTATTATATTTTTCTTTGTCTTTTTTTTATATACAATTACAACGAACCTATATAAACAAACAATTGAATTTTTGAAATAACAAAATCTCTCAGCAAAATTTTATTCAATTATTCATTAAATTCGTTTGATATTTGGACCAGAAAAATAATATTTTTTTAGAAATATTAAAGATGGGGTGTAACATAACTCTTTAACACATTATTACTTTTAATTTTTTTTTTTTTTTTTTGCTTCTAAGGCACTTTCTCTTTGACTTAAAAAGAGGGAGATAAAAAAAATCCAAGAAGGGAAATGAAGAAAAAAAATTTTAAAAAAAGGTACCTACATCCTTTCATTCTTCGACCTACTTTTTTTATGGGATTTGATGGACTCCTCGCCCCTTTCCTTCCAGAACAGGTCAAACCTGCTGAAGGCTGTGCTATGGGTCGCAAAGGCACCAGCACCTGCAAGGGGAATCGAAAGTAAAGAGTGGATTCATGTATGTTTGCGTGTGTACACAGGGATGTGGGGTTAACAAATAAGAGAGGAGAACTTTTCAAATTTAATTAGTAAGATTCTGTATTCCTTATAATAGAATGAGGGTTCAACGTAGCATCAATGTGACCCCCAACACCATTATTAGAGAACAAAAGAAGCAAAAGGATTTTTTGGATGATAGAAATTTTTATTTCTCCGTTTGTTAGGGTGGATTTTTTTGGGTTAAATTTTATGCTCTATTTAAATTTATGTACGTATGAAAAATTGTTACAAGAGTTTTGTTGGTTTTATAATTAATATTATTTTTTATTTATTTGTTGGAAAAAAGACAGTAGTTTAGAAACAACTGTTTTGTGGCAATTTTAAAGTTTTACTTTTTTCGACTAAAAAAATAGCGGGTTTTTTAATACCAGTTCACTCTGAGCTTGCCATCTTTATTACTTCGCCCTCTTTTATCAAGTCTCTAGATAATTAAACGCTCATTCAACTTGTCATGGAACAGACTATGAAACAAAACGTCCCTTGTTAAGGACAACACTGAGTGACTTTTGAATTATAAACAAACCACAAAGAAAATTTTGCAAACAGGTGGATGCAATTTATTATATCGCTTTATCGCAGTCTTAAGAAATAAACAAAACACATTTTTGATAAGTTGCTGACAATTTTGAATTTATAATAGCACCGACAATTATTCTTTTAAGCAGTTTTAAATCACAATTTGAGAAATGATGAAGATTTTTTTTAAAAGATAGAAAAAATTGAATTTACTTATAAAATTTTCACTAGATGGCGCCACTTAATTGTAATCGTGATTTTTTTGCTCCACTTGTAGGGGCAAATTTGTAATTCACATTTCAAGATTGTTTTTGTCATAACAAGAAAGTTATTGAGGAACATGTTTAAATTATTCACTTTAATTGTTTTTTTAAATGAAAATGCATTTGGAACCGTTTCACAACATTTTAAATGTAAAACTTCACTAATTGTTTACTTGTAATTGTAATGGTATGTTTATACACACCTGATTTTATTTTATTTTTTATTTTTTATAATAATTAATAATTGTGCAAATATAAGACGAGTATAATTTAATTTTTAAAATGCGCCTTTAACATGTAAAAAAAAAGAAAACTAGTCAAAACATAACGACAAAAAAAGTAAAGTGCAATCACAGTTTCATATTTTTAAGTCGATAGACTGAGTCATCAAACTTTTAGCGATTCATCGTGTTTGGTTTCCACTGATTCAGACGCAATTGTGCAGATATAAATATATTCTTAAATTAGAATATCACTTTAATTTTATTGAAACTTGTAGGAGATTTTTAAGAATCGAAAAAGTTTCTATCTAAGTTTTAACTGCTTTTAGCTTGTTGCCGAACCAAAGAGTTGGATCATCACAGCAATACGTATTGAAAAATAATGATGTTGCATTTGAGAAGTGAATCAAACTTGTTCGATTTTTACCAGTCTGAGACTTAGAAAGTCTTGGGACTCATTCTCATCACGTTCTGAATGTGAGTTGCTAAATTAGATCAGATTGAATGATAGACGCAAGAGCCGCCCGATAAAAGATTGTTTTGGTCGAGGCGACGGGCAGACTCGCTGATTGCAACAATCCCTTGAGGTTTAAAAAATCACAACTGCATTTGTATTCAGCAGATCTGGCAATAGGTCTGGACATTTTTAAAGTTCTCTTTCTATTTCATATACGATCAATATAATGACTTGCATTTATTTTGATTGAATCGTTACTTCAATCTATTAATCTTTTTTATTATGTACATTTTTATTTCTAAATCACTGAATGAAATAAATTTACATTTTAATCTAAATTTTACACATATAACAATGTTATCATTACGATTAGGCTTTAAATTAATAGTAAAAAAAAATCAAGTCATAAATTTCTGATAAATATATTGGAATCAAAATGTCCAGAAGTAATTTAATATTACAAATTTCAGTCATAAATAGTTATATAAATCGCATGCAATTTTTATTTCAATTTTTAATATTTGCTTAAAGTACGTTCGGACTTCGGAATTAACTTTTATTTGTACATCACGGTAGACACGGTGCTGCAATTGTCTACTCGTTCAAGGCCTTTAACCGGCCTTGGCCTTGAAGCAAAAAGAAAAGAAGAAGGGTATTCCCAAACTGTTTCTTTCGGACCTCGCCCTTGTGCTGTTTTGCCGGCTTTTGCTCTCCCTTGGTTCAACTTTTGTACCCCTCTAACCCTCTAATTGGCTAGCAAGCAGTTGCCATGGATACGGGGAGCTATGAAATTGGATCTTTGGGCATTCCTACAAGTTTTAAACCAAAAATTGTAAAAATAAACGGAAAAATACGTTAAAAAATTTGATTCATGAAGTTTATACCGTAATTAATTTAATCTTTAATATTTTAAAAAAGATAATGATTACGGAACACAATTTGTCTACTAATTTTTAAAGATAAATTTTTTAATTACACTGAAACTGGATCCAAAAATCGTGGTTGCTTCGTGTGATGCATTACACAACATAACTCAGTCAAGATTTTTTTAATTATCGTAAGTTTTTTTATCTTTAAAAAAATCTCTCTGAACCATCACTCAAAATTTTTCCCATAATGGATTAACACGCACAATCAATTGTATAAACTTATAAAATGTACCATATTTTAATTCTCGTATGAGCTTAAGTTGCAAAAAAGTGTTTAGTTTTATTATAACATGCATAATACCGTATAAACTTCTCAGTATCAGCGACTTCTATTTAAAAACTACTGGAATTACTTCTATTTTATAAAGTGTTGTGAATTCTCTTCTAAGTGTCACCACTTCCGGCTCCAAGTTGCTCCTTCACACAGTCATGCCTCTGAAAAGGAGGCCCCTTGTGACACTGTAATGGGGGACAGTTTTATACGATTTTTGTTGGGTGACTTAGGTAACTGACCGATAGGTCATTGCTCTTCGAAACCCTTTGCTATTGAATGGAATGAAATATTTGGTGGCATAAGTTCCCTTTTCTTGTTGACAGTCGAATGAAGAATTGCAATCTGCTTTTCTCTGTGGAGTAGTTGCAGAGCAGGACTACTGTTTAATTTGTCAAATGTCCGCTGACTTTTCTTTGTCGACTTGGTCTGTGGAGGGGAGTCGTTTTCTTATTCAAAGCACTGAAAAAACCGACCATCTTGTCTTGGGTTACGTTGACAATACTGGATAAGAAGATTTAGAGGAAATGGTTTGAATTTCTTTTTGAAAACTTTTTCTAAACAAGGTGCTTTTCTCATGACATTTTTTATTAAATTTCTAAGTTTTTATAATTAAAAAAAATAAAAAGTAGAATATTAGTGAAAAGGTGATGTAAAAGTGTGAGTAATAATTATATGCATCACCATTTAGAAATGGCGCTGCCATTTTATCAAACAATTCGAAATTTATGATGTCATGACATCAAAACCACATTCCAGTTGTTATTACCATATATTAGTAGCAATGTAAAAAAAAAAAATGAGCAATAACAATTTTTTTTAGAAAATAAAAATAAAGAGGTATATCAAAACAAATTTTACCTAATTAAAAAAGTAAACACATAAATAAATAATAAAGATATTTACAGTTAGAAACAAAAAAGCTACCAATGTCTTGTCATTAGTTGTGTACTATGGTTTCATGACGTGTTTTAATGCTTAAAGAAGTCTATATAAAAGCAATAATTTTAAAAGTTTTAACTACAGCAGTATAATTTTTTTTTTCTTCTGAAAAAGTTAGAAAAGTTTTTATGTGTTTTGACATTAGTAGCAATGACATGGTAGCAAAAAGTTAGTGCCCTATAATTATCATGTATTATTGTAGATTGTATTCTTTTTGATGATTTTCATTGATCAGGTGTTTATACCCCTTTGACATGCATCACTGCTGGTGGTGGTTTTGCTCTCCCAAACAAGAGCAAAAATCCTTTCAACTGATTTCTGAAGGAAAAATAGTGAGGGAAAACTATTTGCATCTTACAAAAAGTTGCTTACAAAAAAAAATGAATAAGCATTTTTTAAAAGGCCTTGCACTGAGTTATTTGATTTCCATTCTGAGCCTAAAGAATAGACCTAAGTGGTATTGAGGGGTGAGAAGGGATCCAAAAAAATCTGGATTGGAGCTGAGAGTTGCACAGCAACCACTCCATTGCCCTCTCTTTCGGTCGATGGGAAAAACTCTTTATAAAGAAGGGTAAAGGTGACAATGTGGGTTGAGGATTTACTATAACGGGATAGATGAGGGATTTAAATTTGGGGCTATTTTCAATTGTTCTTCTTCCCTTTTCTAATCAACACAAGTACATATCAATAATGATCCGCATCTAAACTTTGAACTTTTACAAAATAAACTCAAAAATATTTAAAAAGTTATATATATTTTATTTTAAACTAATGAAAAAATTTATTATCTTTACAACGGATAAAACACAAACATTTTTTAGTTTAGGTTTCTCCTCGTATAATGAAAGATGAACTGATGAAGTGAGTGGAACTGTTGTTTATACGATAAGGTACATGGTAAAGTTTCTAGCTCTAAGAAAAATGTGAATGAAAAGAAAAAAAAGTGGTAGTCCTAGGCCCGTATCTTATACCAACAGGCCGATATGATAACAGGTTTTTTTTTAAGTGCATAGTTATTTTAATCATAGTAGCCGTGGGCAAATCCTGTAATATTTTGCATGTTATTGACTGACCTTCTAAATTTGACCTGATTTCAATGAAATTTTATCATGCATTGGCACAGTCAAGTATAATAAGCACGTAACGTTACTTAAGGGTGAGAAAGAGAAGGCAAGCTTATATCACTATCAGTCCACTACACCCACTCTATTAACTTTCTTGTGGAAAGTCCACTCAAATTTGGACACAGTATAACTGCTATATAGTTGCAACATTTTGCTATTTTTTAGATTCTAAAATTTGAATTGTTAATTAATGTTTGACTCGTAATAAATTTATCATTTTTATTTGACAAATTTATCTGTAGAAAATACAGTAAATTTAAAATATGTGCATATTAAAGTTAATAATTCTAAGAGGATTTTGCAACGAGAAAGAGTTATCCATCATTTCTTGCTATGTAAATCCTGTATTTTTGGAGGGAAAAAAATAAACATCTTTTCTTAAAAATAAAAAAAGTTGTTAAATTTTTTTTGATTTAATTAGTGAAATTTTAACTCAACACACTCAGGAAAATTATATTTATGAAGAAAAAAAGACTGCATCATTTTTTTTGTTTGCCTATTTTTTTGTTTGCCTAATGTTACTATTTTTTCATATTGATCGATGAATGTCTGAGATTAGTTTCGCGGACTGGCCGCATGATGTCACTGACAGTAGAGTGATACTCTTGCAAATTTGTGACGCAATCGAGTGTCATGTAGTGGAGCGCAAATAATCTTGTCTGGAATGGCAGACAATGCAAGTTTAATCATTCATGATTGCGTGCATGAGAAACCCTCCACTTGGAATAATAAAGTACCGGTAACAGATATTATCAGTAAAGGAATCTTAGCACATGATGGCTTTGGATTTAATATAAGTGCAAACAAACGCTGGAAATAGATTTTTTTAAATCCGTAAAATCATCATTCAAGGCCTTTTAAAACCGAGCTCTTTATCTTCTGATAAAGATAATAAAATCCCAAAAAAATAAATAATTTTAAAAAAAAAATCAAAATTTAGTGTGAAAACTGTACATAGTGAAGATTTATTTTTTCCGCACTTTATACCGTTTTTCTACACGTTGCATTGTAAATGCCCCACCTTTGACGTGGATTTAAACTGACGGGCGGACCGTCAAAATAATAGAATAGAAGAAAAAAATATGGTTTGCGTGCAAATCGACTCTAGCACTGAATAATTGAACATGCCTTGAATAATTGACGCGACTCAGGGTTTTGGCGCTGGCCACGCCATCTCGTGCAGTCAGACCGGCGCCCGTCGTTGGCCCACCCTTATGATGACGCCCCCGCCGCAACCTGTCATTGATGGGTCTTGCAGTTTTACTTTTCATCGGGATAATCATTTACAATTTGCTCAACGGCTTCAAACAGATCTAAGATATTTTAAGAAAATTTAACTTAACACACAAAAAAACTGCAAGAAAGCATTGCAGGAAAGTTGTTACGCAATTTAAATTTGTATTTTTATTATAACGAATTAATCATAGTTTTAAGACTTTTCTTTGCACTTTCTCACGCTGTTGTATTTACATTCCAATCTGATTTTGAGATTTAAATCCTTTACCACATGGCCTTTCAAGAATATTTTTAAAGTGTTCTTTTTTTTCTTGTTTTGGAATTGCTTCTAAAGAAAATTCACTTTATGATCTTAAGTTTATACGCACCAAATCAGTTAACAGCCGTTAATGTTTAAAACTTAGTTTTTATAGTAGAATTATAATATTCATGAGCGGTTTGGTGGAAAGCGCTTAAAAATAAAAAAAGTATATAAAAAATGTTAAAAAAAGAAAAGAAAAACCTGTTTTGATTTCCCCTGATCTACAAAAGAAGGATATTTAGGGTGACATCAGCTTCTCTCGATCCTGCAGCAAGAGATAGCTATTGGCCTATTGCGGTTGACGGTTCAAGGGTTTTTTTCCAATTAATTTATTTCGTGCACTATTGTACTAAGCTTAGCATAACTCGAAATCTATTTCTGTTTGTTTTTACATTAAAATCTCATTTCTGGAAAACATTAAAATATATCTTTTCAGTTTGTAATCAAAAGGTCTTATAAAATTATATAAAATTATAAAATGGGCTATACATTATTTGTTTAAAAATTTAAATCATGTCTAGACAAAAGCAATATCTAAAGAGGGGTTTACCTGAGTATTGTACTCCTCCTCCTATGTTTGGGGTAACATTCCATTGCTGTTTACTACTACTTATGGTCCGCAGCGCGTGCGAAGAATACGTAACTCGTCTGTATGCGGGTATACTTCGTAAAAAGTTTCAAGGTCGACGTCCAAGGACGGAAGAGGGTTACAACTACATTTGTATGCACTCGTACATTACAATGCATTTACTATTTTAGTAACGTTTTTTTCACGAGCAGATGTTAATTAATAATTTCACGAGGAAATAAAAGATGTTCTGTCTGTTGTTTCAAGTACAACACTATTTTGAAAACAACAGATAATTGATTGTTTGTAAACTAACGACTAAAAAAGTGGGAGACAAAGACTTTTTTTTTCATCTAAAAAAACTGCGAAATGATTTATAGATATCTCCTGCTGAGCTTTTACCCGAAGGACACTTGATGATACATTTGTATTTTATATTGCAAATTTGCTGCATTTTTTTTAAAAGCAAAATCCGTTATTTTTCTTATGCTGTGAGTTTGTGATTTATTAAATATTAAATTATACCAAAATCAGGATTTAAAACATCTAAACACTCTATCACTTGTCATAAAAAAGACATTGATTGAACATTGATTTGTTTTCTAGGAACACTAAACATAATAAGAGGTAATAACATACTACATCGCATTCTCAATCGATTTAATACACGGGTGAGATGATTTGTTAATCAATTAGCACAAAGTTATGCGAACATTTACTACTGACTAGTTATTTTGATTTACAAAATATATCACACGTGGTGTGTGCAGCGCCAAAATTGACCACCTGCTAGTTCACTTCCTTTCGCTTGAAGCCACATGGGATACAGGGGAAAATGGCGAGGATATTTATTCCTTCTGGGCATTAAAGTTCTCATGTCGGCATCTTTCAAAAGCCGTTGCCCCTGAGGGTTGTTTAAGTTTGATGTGGTTTTGTGTCTCAAGGACATACTTCTAACTAATATTTCTGAGTTTTAAAATTCTGATAAAACTTTTTGTTTACTATTATGAATTTTTATGGGTTTTCATGTGATGAAATAAAATACTTTTATGAACATAACACTTTAAGTAAATAGATTAAATTTCATAGTGTTTTCAATTGATATTCTTGTAATAAAAACAAACTATGACAGAAAGAAGCCCAGCTCGGCCATTTCTCTTGTTTAAATTATATTTATCACTGAATAGGTCCAAGGAAAAGATGCGGTAATGTAATAATAAAAAATTGGGTGAAAATGTGTGTCGTAAGAGGTTAGTAACCCTTTAATATGCGAAGCTCATCAGAATTTGTGACACCTGCCACTTACACCTGATAGTGGATTAAAAACGAGTTAACTTCACCGCACATCACTCGTGTTCAAGGGGTGAGAAGCTGGGTCAGGGTATCAAGGGCCTCCAGACGGCGTCTCGTTCATCCAAGCCACGGCCAGACAAGAAGGAGGAGGAGGTCACAGTGGTCTCGTAACCCCGACACAATGGCCTCAACGCGAATGGCGACTCACAATCTAAAGAAAGGGGACTGAGGGCCAGGGGTTGGGCGACTACGGACACAGGCCAAAAGGTTCTCCACAATCTCGTAAGATGAAACAAAATGGCCGCCATTTTTTATGACAAGTAGTTGTTTTTTTTAATATTAGACAAATCCAATGCTACTTTAAAGCCTATAGCCCAGTTTTCAGTAATTTCTTATTCAATAAAAAAATGACAGTTTTTGGATAATTAAGATGTAGTTTGTAGTATGAGATTTTTGTGTTGAAAAGAAGAAGATAAAAACGTTTATTGATGATTTACATAAGAAAAAAGTTCAGCGTTACGTTGAACCACTTTTTCAAAACACGTATTCTTTTGTAATACTTGGATCGTTTCAGATGTGGACAGGTCAAATGGTTAGGGGTGGGGTGCCATCTTTGTAGACTCTATTTTTTATGTAGAGACAGCGGCCACCGACGCAGACAGGGCGGGGTGGGGGCAGAAGGGTCTGAGGTCTCGACTGCCCGTCACCGCGCACCGTGGACAATCGGCGTTTGCATGATCAATGATGGGAGAAAAAGTGCGCTTTTTACCTCCGTTCAGAACCCCTCCCTTGAGCCATTCAACTGGACGCTAACAGGTGGGTGGAAAAAAAGATAGTACCCGGTAGCTTAGTAGAGATTTTTTTTCATAGCAAGCAATGGGGTCTTGTTAAACGGACTGGATGAAGTTTTATAGGGCTATAGATTATTACACGTTTGATGTCCTGATGATGTCATTGTATTACACATTTTTAAGTTCAATACCTAAATAAATATTTAAATATAATGTTTAATGTTTATAAAGTTTTTTTTTTAAAAAACATAACTCTTTTTTAGTAGGGAAAAAATAAAAAATAATAATTTATTTTTCAAAATAATTGTTTAAGAATGTGATATTGGACTTTAAACGTGTGTTTTTTAGGTATCATGTTAACGAATTAATTTTAATTATAATGGTGAAAGATTTTTTAAATCACTTTCATTGAAACACTAAGCTTACATGCCAATGTCATATTAAAAGTAGCAGCGCAATAATGTGTTAATTTTTGTATAATTTAATTGTATTTAATTTTACAATTGTTTAATATTTCGTATTTAATTATTTGAATAAAATTTGATTTTCTGAAGTTTTATAAATATCTATTCAAATAAGCTATAAAAAAAAATGAATTTACAAATTCCATAACAAATAAAGAAATTCCATTCAAATTTTAAATACAATTTACAATAAGATAGGAATACTTTCACTGTAATATAATTCTATTTATGACATAACCTAATTATTTCAATTTTAGAAAAATCGAAATGAATAATGATAAAAGATATTTTTAAAAACTTAATATTTCAGACTATCGCTTTCTTAAGACAGTTCAAGGATAAGCACTATGCTCTCAAATTTCTCTCATTACAGTCATTAGACATTATTTTGACTGATTTAACTGCGTAAAACTAAACTTAGAAATAAGTTATGTAATGTCTTGAATATAACTTTTTATTCATCTCATACTTTTTTTCTTTTTTTCTTTTTTTCTTTTTTTTCCCTTAACCTTACCCTACTTTAAAAACAGAAAGTTGACGCAGTTGTCTCTTTTCACAACCTTGCTCTGTTTGGGGGTCGTTTACGTTTTTTAAGCCAAACGGGTTTCTAGCAAAACAGGACCAACAGGTAGCCATGAGGGAAGGTGGGGATGGTCACCTGTAAAAAGGGGAAAGGGGAGGGGGTCAAATATTTTCTCCCCTTCCCTTTCACCTCCCCTCACTACCCTGTTTTCTCCGTTTTTCAGAGGCCAACAACCAAACAGCAAAAGGCAAGACGCACTTTGTTGTCTTGTTTTGGCGCGTGGCCACTCAAAGCACCTAGCGGGGGCGGGGCATCGTTTAGTGACCCCCCACAATAAGCTTTTCTTTCCCCCTCTAGTGTCCACTGGGGCCACCGTCAGTGACCATGAGCGTCCCCCCAGTTGAGGGCACGTGGTCGACCGATGGTCAGTGGTGACCCCAAGACCAAAGGTTGCCCTCGAGTCCGGTAGGACCATAGGTCGAGCCATCTGTCAACGGTATTTTATCCCCAATAGACAGGCCGCACACTTGCACATTGCTACTGTTTACTAGAAATCTGGAGAAAAAAATTGATATTTTAATATGATTATGATAAATTTTTCAAAAATTCTTTTATCAATGCCCGTTTGGATAAGAAGAAGCGGATTATCAAAATTACTAATTCTAAAGTTCACTTCTTTTCTTTCAAATGCTTCAACTTCAAGCGGGGACACATCAAACTTCAGACCTCAGACGTTATGGCCATTTCCGTGCTACAGGAAATAGTACAAATAAGAAAACGAAAGGAACTCAAAAATGGGCGTCACTTCCTCTACGATTTTGGATGGACGATGGTGGACGATAGGGCTACACGTCATTGGACGAGCAGGATTATTTTCAAATTTGAATGCACAAATTTATTTAGTAATAAATCAATTACCAAGTTCCATTGATACCGGTGTAAGATATGATACTGTATGATAATTTATTGTGTAATCAGTTGATATTTTGGACGTATAGTACAGAAAGCAAAAGCAGAATCGCAATAAAAAAAGAAATCGTGATTTACGAATTCCATTCAAATATACAACGACAGTATGAATCGCACTTTCTTTTATAGGAAAATTCAGTTGAAGTTGAAATGAAAAGACTTCCAAAACCATCTAGTAGAAATGTTGATAATAAAAATGATAGGAGGGGATAACTGACTAAGGATGAATCAGGGGTCTTTGAAGGAAACCTCTCCCTCGACCCTCTTAGATATAGGTAAGTTCTCACCTCACCTGGACTCACTGTAATTTGGACACAGACTGGACTTGGACTGATTGGCGGAGGGATCTCATTTTTTTCTTTCGCTCTCTTTATCCCAGCTTGCTTGCTAGTTTTTTACAGGCCGGTCAGTTTGGGCTCAAAGAGGCTTCACCTGTGAAGTTGAAGCCCCCTCCCAGGGCTCCCATGTGAATGGAACCTCACCCTCCAAGCTTCCTGCTCATTGCTTCATTTTTCAACCTGGTCTTTGACAACTTTAGGGCTTGATATAATGCAACATACCATGCTAGTATGTTTTTCTACCATGCATATTTTTTCTCTTTTGTTTTTGTTGTTTAAATATGATGAAAATTTTTGCTGTTACAAGTTTTTGTGCCAATAAAAAATGCTTTTTGGTTTCTGCGCCGAATAAAAACCGTGATAAACTTATTTTAATATATTTTACAAGTGTTTTAAGCCTAAATTGACAATTACACGAAAAGTATAAAGTTTATATATGTTTTTAATTTACCTATTAAGATAAAATTTTTTTATGGTTTTTAGTTTGGATTCACTTCCAAAACATTTTTACATTTTAATTTGTACGTATTATTTATGTTTTAATTGCAGTATATTTTGACTTTATTACTTTTATTTTTTTTATTTTTGGAATTGATTATCCGGTGGAACAAAATAAATATTAATAAAAAAGTTGAAATAAATTACATCATATTTTTTTATTGATAAAACATGCATTTTAATAGCTCTGAAACTTTCTTACATTACAATAAGTGGTCTTTTAAAAAAAAAACATGTGATCCAAATGTTCTTTGTCACAAAATTGAACACTTGCGTAAAAACAACTTTTTTAAACACAATTGTGTTCATCGTATATCTCCTGGCAACAAACCTATCATAGTAACAAAAAAATTAAATATACAGTAATATTTTTCTTTCTCAAAACTGCTTTTTTAAGTCTTCCTTTCAACTTTTTGTATGGGACTAGTTCAGTTGTATATTTTTTTTATTGAACATTGTATGATGTATGAAAAAAAGACAAATTGATGGATTGGGTTGAGTAATTAAATTAAGCAGTCCCATTTTTAACACGAGGAAGACGTGTATAGTGAGAAAATCTAATGTACTTTTTCATTAATTCATTGTATTTTTTAATAACGTATCTATATACAACATTAAGTGAATTTATACATGCAAATTAATAAAGAAACATTTGCAGTCATATAAAAAGTTTTCTTTTAGTTGAATATAAATTAGAAATACTTTAAGTTAGTCACTTTTGCATATCTTACCGATCAGATAAGAACACAGACGACATCATTTTCAACTTGAAAGCACAATGCAATTAACAGTTAGTATACTATATAATCACATGGAATCAATTTACTGTTATTTTGCATATATATCACATAAGTAGCTGTAGCTAAGTTGGTTTTTTTGGTAGCCTAATGCTGCCTGTTTGGGTTTACCCCCAAATGTGCAAGAACAGAAAAATATTTGAAATCGATGACAAAAAAAATCTATATATAAAATCAGAAGTAATTTATATAAGTCGTCGTCAATCTCATCATTAAAGCCTTCGTATGGAACATGATATCTTTATAAGCCTCAATTAGGTTTCTAAAAAAAAATTGTCCGAAAGACACCTTTATACTATGCGATTTCAAGAATAATTTAATCTAAAACTTAAACTAGTAATTTTTTAACCGATTTTGGTTATAGAATGCACAATTTTTGGTGGGAAGAAAACGCATCAATTAGGACAATTTAGCATACGTCAAATATGCCGTATGCCAAATTGGTGTAAACCCAAAGAAATCACTCATCAATTAAATATTACGTATGATGTAAAAATGCAGTTAATGCAGATTTAAATTAATACAGTGATGAAGATGTTTGCATCTTTTACTGTGTTCTTATCTAATCAGTTGTTATTTTTTTCCTCTTTAAAAAAGAAGTTTCACAGATAAACCTACGGTTCGAGTACAACAACTTTAACAAGAAATCTCGCACAATTTGGCAGCTCTTTTTATCTATTTTTTAAGCTGGAAATACATATACAAAACATTCTCCCCACAGTTTACATTTGTGTCCTTTGGAGCAAGTTTATTCACACAATAGCACCATCTTAGCTGTAAATGAAGCATCCAAGGAGATGAAAAATTCCAAAAAAAAGGAATTTTTTTTTAAAGTTTAAAGGACTTTACACTTCGATCTGTAAAATGAATGTTAATTATCACATGTGTTATATGTTCTAATCATTAAAAAGTCTCTTGGGGTTTCAACTTATAACTATTATTGGGTTAATTATTATACGTTATTTCAATCTCCTTGTGACGTCACATTGAGTTGCAGCCTCATTTCAGGCACTGATTTTTAAGTTAAGAGCTCTTTAAAACACTAAATTAAGCTCGGACACAAGAGAAAAAAGCGGTTCATTTAGTTACTAAGTAATCACGTCAATTTGACGATAGCCTTCGTTTTTTTGCTTTTGTCTTTTTAATTAATTTATTATTATTGTTTATTATTGTTTATTATTATTATTATTATTATTATTATTATTATTATTATTATTATTGTTTTTTTTTGCTCTAAATTGTGAATCAGTTGAACACGATCGGCGGCTGGTTTGCAACCGTAAGTCGAACATTGGTCAAAATAACGTAATTAATTAAAAATAAAAGAATAAATTAATATTAGAATAATAATAGTTAGCTCTCATTATAATAGATAGATTAAGTTTAAAAAATATAAACATCTTTTTACATTTTCCACACAGCAAATCACACCGTAACTATCATTACGCTCGTTTGAGTTAATACACCTTCGAACTAAAAGCTAAAACAATAAAAATAAAAATAAAAATAAAAATAAAAATAAAAATAAAACACTTAAAATTTTTTCTTCTTTTTTTCCCCCCTAACTTGTAAATTAATTAACAATTCAAAACATTTGTTAAAACAATTTGAAAACGGCATTTTGACCAACGCCCGATCATTCGGGTTTCGAGAGTCTATCACAAAAGGTCAACGCCTCCAAGTCAAGGCTTCTTCTTCTTCCTTCTGACCCGGCCCCGAGGCTATGTTAGCGGAATCGCCTTAATCACAGAAGTTCCAAATAGAATCAACTCGTCATGGAAGATTCACTAGACGAAGAGAGCGTGGCAGGACGATGGGATTTTTTTCTTCGAAAGCTAAGTTTTTCATTTTTAGGCACAACCACACTCGTCGACAATCATATTAGGAAGGTCCGTCTTGATAATATTGGAATCCTGGTCGAAGTAGATGAGCGACATGGGTGCCAATTTGGTAGGTGCACAGCACTGTTGGATAACTGCGTACGGGTTTCGGTTCTTGTACTCCTCAATAACGTGTGTGTGGAAGCTAGAGAACGTGTCCGGCGTTCGTCCTCTACGAGCACAGTCGCCCATACAGTAGTTGGCGTAGTACCCTTGTGGGGCGATGATCCAATCATCCCACTCTAAAATTCGAAAGCTCACGTAGAGTGACTGCTTGCAGCACTGAGTTGTTTTACTGTCGCACTCCAAAGCCCGACGTCGAACCCGGTGTTGCGGCACGGGTTCCGTCACAATTGCCAAAAACGGACGAAGACCCCTTGACGCAGCGGAACTGGTCGTAGCACCGCCATCGGCGTCCGGAGCAGCTTCAAAGACTATGGGCTCGACAAGCGAGCCGCAGCCAGAGCAATCGATAAGGACCGTGAATTTCGAACCCAATGGCCCAGAAAACCATCTCTGAACTGCGTCCTGCAAGTCGAGTTTCTTCCAGCCGACGTGTTTGAAACTGACACGCGAAGATGTTAGCAGATCAAGATTGTAACGAGAAGCGCTGCCTAAAGTCTGAGAATCGTCTTTAGATGAGTTTTGTCCACCCACTTTATGGGCTCGAAACACATACAAAGTCACTTTACGATCCTGGAATAAATGGCGGAATTGCCGCACTAATGGAGACCGGAATCGCAGCTGCACCCATAAGGTAGCGCCCTTTACTCGAAGACTATGAGGATTGTCATGGCTATTGGAGAACTCAAGAAGTGTCTGTCCGTTTAGGGTGCCACCTATTTAAAAAAATAAAGATACAAAAACCAAATACATTAATAGATTGAAAAAAAAGATCAGATAACAAAATATGGAAATCATATACACAATAGACAATTTTTAATGCTTTTCAATTTTGCAATTGAATACGTTAATCCCGAGTTTATTGTAGCAGAGAGGGGAAAAAGAAAAATGGTAATGCATTTTTATACAAAAAAGTTTCGTACAGTATAAAAAAATTCCATTATAAACCACCCTCACCACCTTCTCAGTCCAAAAGGCCTATTCACAAAGTCACATTCATAAATGACCTCTAACTTAGCTCAGGTGTATGCATCCCTTCTCCTATAGGAATCCATCAAACCCCAAACGAGGTTTCTTATGAAAAAAATTTGACACTCGCTAGAGCATCGTTGGGGGTTAGTTCATAAAACCAGTTACTTCAAGCCCGTGAGAGAAGCCCTTTTTTCCCCTACCCCGTTTTTTATACCCCACCCCCTTTTTTAAGGGGATGTGGAGTGGTAAGATGGCGGTGAAGGTAACGGGAAGGGGAGAGAGCAGATGGGGGTTATGCAGCACCAGAACAAGTGCACGGTTGTTGGGGGTCGCCAGTGGGAGGGTGAATTTTTTTTATCCCTCCCGTGGGTGAAGGGATGAGGGTTGTACGAGTGCTTCACACCCTGTCATTGGTGTTAGCTTTATCCGTTGTAGAAGGATAAAAAAATTTCAAATTGAGAAGGGAAGAGAAAATTCTATAGTTAAAAATGGGTTGTTTTAAGATTTTGGACAAGCGCCATATTTTGAGTGTTCTTGTATTTCGTGTCAAAAGTTTAGATTCGTGAATGGATTTTAAAAGAGATTTTTTTCCTTTCTTACTGGCAATCATCAGACTACTGAGGCCCGTGACATACATGCTGACCCAGAAAAAAAATCAATATATAGTTGAGAGCAAAAATACTCAAGATGTGTTTTTCCTTCGAAAAATTCAGTGTTAAAAATGTATTATTGACAACTTGCATTGTGGAATTATTATATTATTAGACATTTGTCTATGGTATATGTTAAAGATGCTCCCTTTTTAGTTTAATGTCTAGTTACTCACAATTTTAGTTACTATTGAAGTAAGGAAACTCTAGGAACTTCCGGCAGAAATATGGTGTTGGCTGAAAGCCAATTGTTTCCACGCTATTTTATAGAGAATAAATAGCCTTAGCTTGTCTTAGTCTACTCTACAAGATTACCGCAACTAATTATGAAAACATGACCCCATGCACTAAGAAAAAGTGTTGACTTTAAAAAATAATATAATACTAGTATTAGAAATGTAATATTTTCAACTGATATAAAATTTATAATAAAATTTAGAATTTATAATTAATATTAATATAATAATTTATTTTATTATAATAATTACGTTCTCTTGCTATTGATATTATGTAATTTTTCAATAGAGACTTCCAGCCTCACATTGAATTCATTATTTTTTCCTAGCATTGAGTTTTAGGTTATAATTTTATAACAAACAATGCATCAGGTTTGAGAAATTTCAATGCTTCCTTTTGCTTATTTCCCAGCACGTCATTAACCAGTTTTAATCTGCAAGTACCAGTTGCTTTACTAGCAGAAAAAACTTTTCTCTTAGAAGATGATGACCTGAAAACATCCCCAACGAATACATCAAAACTATAATATATGGGATGAAATAATGCAATATGCATCGAGTTATTGGAAAAAATAGAAAAAATAGAAAAAATAGGCTGATTTGAAACTGCACTGTGGGAAAAGGTCAAGGTCACTTGTCAATTAAGAAGATCCGCTGCCTAATGTCACCTGGCAACAGTGCAGATTTGAGCTATGTGTGACGTTTTGCGGGGGCAGTGGCCTTGTCTTAATAGGGGTGGATGGTGAGTTTTCTAATTTATGATCCAGGAGGAGCTCGAGGCCAGAGTTTTGCCCTGGAATGGAAAGGATGCTGGGAAATGCAGAAACTGAAGGGAGGAAGCCTGGAAGGGGGTGGAGGAAGGGGTGCTACGACCTGGTGACACGGTGACCAAGTTGTGTGCATTAAAGTCGATTGCAAAAGTTAGGGGAAAAGTTGAGAAAATGAGATATGCAGAGGGGAGAAAAGATTGCAATGAGGTGTTTTGAGTGTCCTGTGTTATGTCCACTTAGTGGGAGATGGTCCCAAAAGTCCTTTATATGGTGACGGGCCAAACAGGACCATCGGTGCACATAGTGGACAGGTCTAAAAGATCACGCTCACCTCTGACCCTCGACTTGTATAGAGGGAAAATGTCCAAGCTGGACCTACCACGTTACAAAACTTGAACTGACCATAGTCTTTTGCACCATTCAAACTCCAGTGGGAGAAAATTTCCAAGGGTTGAATGAAAGTAAAGTAGATAGGACTAAACTTTAATATTATTTTTATATACCTTCATAAGTAAAATATTATTTAGATATTTGGTAAGTTTGCAAGCAGACAAACTAAACGTTTGAAGAGTAAAATTAACATGTCAAAAGACATAAAAGATTATATTTCTTTTGTACTATTTTGTAATGTAGTGAAAACTCGGAACTTTTAAGGCTGAGTATTTGCATCATTAAATCGCGTTTTCTCTCCTACTTTTCAAATTTGATGTTAATGTCAATTTGCAAAATTGTTTGACAAAAAATAAAGTTCTTTAAGAATGAAATGCGAAGCTTTAGTATAATATATAAGCCATAAGAAAAGAAAAAAACTTTATTTAAAAAAAAATTATTCGAATCATTTGTTCAAATTTTTTTTTTTTTTTTTAAACGTTCAATTTGAAATGAGAATTTATATAGTACAAATGTGAACGGTATAAAATGCTCTTAAAATTATTCGAAGGAAAGACCGCAAAGAGTCTAAAGACGCTGGTCAAATTTTTGCAAACAAAAAAGAGCTTACTGCAAGCAAGCTTTGCAGAAAAGCCATGCGTGCATTTAATTTGGCTAAAGTAAATTTCTGCTCCAAAAAAATTGTAAAAAAACAATGAAATATGACCAGATAAAAAAAAAATAGGATTATAATATAAGCATTTATAATAATGTACTATGAAAGAAAAAGGTAACTTACCACGTGCGTGATGCACGTGGGGAAACCCGCAGCGCCCCTCCCTTCCCAGACTCACCTCGCTCGGCAAACGTAATGATCTCAGCGGTGCGCGCGTAATAATCGTCCGTCTCAGGCTGCGGAGGCGTCGACCCCGGTTCCAGAAGCAGCTGACGTACGCCATCGGCGCGCCACAGAGTCTGCAAGATCACTTCACGTGGTATGTTCCACGTAATGTTGGGTTTCTGACGAAGTCCCAACTTGCTCAAAATCTGCTGTTTGATCGCTTCCAGTCTCAACGCATCGGCACTCTGTCGATTCTGTTCGGAAGCCGCCTGCGAGCAATGCGGACACTTGGATGGCTCGGCTTCGGCGGCGGAGGCGGAGGTCGCGGCAGTCAGCAGCATCAACATCGCTGCGGCAGTGGAGGCTGCGACACCGCCTCGCACCATCTTACACTCTGGATGTTTCGTTCACGACAGTTGCTATAGCAGCTCTATTCCCCAAGTGACAGCCGGTGCAAAAAAGCGGCTGTCCGATTTATAGGTTGCCAGCCCGTTGCACGAATGGAAGGGTAGGGGGAGGGGAGGGCAGGATGCGCACACACGGTTTGATCGCACCAATTCGGCTCGTGGAAGTATATAATACGACCCACCGGATTGGTCGCCACAGCGCCCGGCATCCTTTACATTGGCTAATCGTTGATCATGTATGAATTGATGTAAACTTGAAACATGCTTCCAATTTTTGTTCTCGTGACATCTAGTGGTGAGTTGTGAACTTATATTGTATTAAACATAATTTTGTGTTCGGATACTTAATAATTATATACATTTATAATTAACAAAAACAAACGACCAATTTTTAAAACAATTTTGATTTTTAAAAAATTATTAAAATGTAAAAAAAAAAGAATTGTTGTTTGGAAGTACAAGAGCAATTAAAACCAATCCAGAATTAAAATCTTTGAAATTTATTGTCTGAATTATTGCAACTAACAGGTACTGATTCATTTTTTATATATATTTAATGTGACAAAAAGAAAAATTTCCAAGGTAGATTGCTGTGTTAGTTGGTAATGGTAAACTGTCTGAAATAACCGGTTTGTGGAAACGTTTTTACTTCTTAAATTATTGTTTTCAGTCATAATTTGAATGTACTTGTCAAACAGGATGCAAGAAATAGTTTATAAATCAATGATGTAAGCAAACATTATTTAAGATTAGTTTATCTTGTTTAAAGTTTATTAGAAATGATTTATTTCTCGAGCACATGCCTTTAACTAAGTGTAATTGACATCTTATTTTTTTCAATTACTATTTCTTAGAACGAATAGCAAATGTTTATTATGAATCAGGAATCAGTTGACAGGGATAAAAATGATATTTATTGTTTGCAATGATTTAAAAAAAAAATAATTTCTATGATCTGTGCAGCTACAGAAACATCTACAAATTTTTATACTGACAAGTGAGTTATAAAGGGCGAGACGTTTTTATTGGTTAGTAATGACCAGCAAAGCGTCAGGTGCTCAATTGAACTTCAATTGAGCACCTGACGCTTTGCTGGTCATTATCAAGGCGCTAGTTTTAAATTTTAAAGTAGTTACATAAAACTTCCGAAACAGTTTATTTTTTTCTAATAAGTGTATTCACTGTATATTCACATCAAAAAGGTTTTTTGTGATGTTCAGTTTGAAATATTTTAACGTAAACGTAATGAACAGCGTTATATTTTTTCTTATTTTGCTGTACATTTAATTTTAATTTAAATCCTAATAAATAAAAATTTAGGCTATTTTGATTATTTAACATATTTAAATCTTGTTAAGTGATTTACATAAGGAATGTGCTAAAACTATTGTGCCAACTTTTTTACAGCACTTGTTTTCAAAGTATTAAATTTTTTAACAATTTAATAGATTAAAGCAACTATGACAGTTTCCATTCAAATGAAAGAATTTATTTAGTTTTTGTTACCTTACAGGATGTTGGTAAGAACAATTCAGTACCTAACAGGATTAATGCTCAGAATTAAAGTGAGAGTATGAATTTAGTTTGCGGAAACATAGGCTCCACCTATTGACAATTTGTCAAACGTTTTAAATAAATATGATTTTAACATTTTTATATGTACCCATTAATTATAACTACTAATTGCAATTTGCAATCAATTTCATTTTGAAGCTTAATTAAGAATTTTATTTTTATTTAGCTCATTACAATTCCTTCTATTACACGTCTTCATTAAAACTGAATAGTAATGACTAGCATCTTAATATAAACTTGGCACAAATTGATTGCTTCTGACAATCTAAGATACAGTAACATCATAACTCCAATAAAACTTAAATATTAGTATAGCATAATTTCTATTTTTAAAATTTAAAATTATAATAATTGTTATATCAAAAAGCAAAAATATTCTGTATAGGTTTATACATTACTTTACTTGGATGTAAAATATATTTTGCTACATTAATAACAATACATTTCTAACAACACGCAAATCTTGATACAGCAATAAAATTAATTTATTGAGAAGATGGTTAATGATTAGTTGATGATTTTTGATGACTTGAATGATTAATATAACATTTTTCTCTCCGATTTTGCTCTCACATATCGAGCATCCGAAATGATGTACTTTGTTGAGTTCTGTTTAACAAAATTGAGTGTTTTGTAAAATATCAACCAAGTGGCAGCCATAAAAGCAGTAAAAGCGATAGCTATAAATCCTATAATCAGCAATAATCCACTGAGTAGAAATGTACCAAGTGTTAGCAAAGTACCTGAAATTAAAAAAAAGAAATTCAATTAAAAACAAAAAAGTAAAGGAAAAATGAATCTTTAGACTTTAACCTCAAAATTTAAATGTCACTATTCACATAAATCATTTTTATATGATTATTCAGTTATGAGTGTCAAGATCTGCCCCGTATATCATAGTCTGTAATTTATCTGTTATTTTTTTAAAAAAAAATTATAAAGTACTTATTTATCAAAATATAGGTCTGTACTAGTTATCAGTCATTGCTCAAACTTGATTTTATAATTTTTTTTTGTGAAGATTTCCATCTTTTAAAGATCTGAGAAGTAACAGGCATTTAATAAGAATTTAGCCCAATTATAGGTCAGTGTTCGAATTGCCACAACAGTCCTGTGTAGGTTATATTTAGTATTGCCTTTTTTATTAATTTTTAATGAGTTTTTTTTAGCTTCAGAGGTTAAAGATTAAAGTTGACATTAATTACCGATTTAATTAAAAAATATTTAAAAATGATTAAATTAAGTTGATTTACATTCGTATGCCAAAATGTCATTAAAGTTCACTTAGACAAAATGTATTATTGTTTGTAGTATGTGGTATATAAGATTACAGTATGTACCTCCAGTAATAATGTAGATGCTAAATGACAAATCCAGTTTGGCGCGCCAAACTTTGAAGTTGCCATTTCGTCTGTTGATTGTGTTGTCCACTCTTGGCTCGTAAGCAATTATGTTTTGTGTTGTCGCAGACATTAGTGAACAAGACATTCTGTTCTTATAGCCTCAGTGCAATGATTGCTTGCTCGAAACTGTGACTTGCTCAGTTTCGCTCAGTTAGTGTCACGTGACTCAAAAACAAAGTCCACCCAAATAAACCAGACATCAACGATAGATAACCGATACAATTTTAAATTTATATTTTTAATTAAGCAAAAAGGTATCATATTAAAAATACTTACATAACTACCACATCAGTGTTTAATTATGATAAATTTGAAATTGCCAGAAATATATAAGTTGAATTTAAAAAATTTGTACAAAAAACAAATCTAAAAACAAACTTAAAATCAACAGTTTTTTTTAAAAATCTTATCTTTATTCATACTTATACTGTATAGTTTTTTATTCCACATCTAAAAAAAATAAGTCTCTGACTATTTTAGTAAAATTTACAATGGTTCTGCATTGAATAATTGTTGCCATGTTGGTGCAAACAATATCTGTCCTAAGCTATGAATTTTTCAAGCTAATTTGAAGATAATGGACGAAAGAAACCTATTTTTTGTTCTAAAACAAAGTAATATTATGAGTTTATATGTAGTATATTTTTTTACACTAATCTATTACGTATAGCGTGAGACGTTTTACTGTAAAGGCGCAAAAAGATAAGAAATTTTATTGTTTTGATGGCGCAGAAGGTAAACAAATAAACTTAATAACCTAGTAACTTAGTAACTGATGACTGATTTTTAAAATCATTTTATAGATGGACACGGAGCAGTTGGCAAGAGAACATCAGAAGCAGTTAATCACCGATTTGGATAGTTTTCGGAAGAATAGAACTTTGACTGATGTCACGTTAAAATGCGAAGGCGGCGGCCAACTAACAGCACACCACTTACTTTTGAGTGCAACTTCTCCGTATTTTAAATCTCTATTTAACAGCGGAGGCCCTGTTCCCAAAGAGATAGCGTTAAAAGGAATCTCGATTAACGTTTTGGAAATAATAGTAGAATTTGCATACACGGGTAAAATACCGTCTAATTTGTGTGATGATGTTGGCAAAATACAAGAACTAATAATGGCAACCGACTACCTGCAAATGCAACCGTTTCAAGACTTCTGTTGGAAACTTTTGCTGCAAAATTTAACTGTCGATAACTTTATGGAAACATTGCTGTTGGCAGACAACTATGGCAATGAAAACGGGCAATGTGTAATCGTTGACTTCATTAAAAATAATTTTGAAGAAATTACCAAAGATGGTCAGATAGTCGAGCTAAGCACGAAACATATGATGGAACTTGTTCCTCTTTTAAAAGAATGCCAACGATCCGAAGCGATTATGTCAGCAATTCTCGAGTGGGCAAAGCATAACCCTGACGGAAGGCGCACGGACTTACTTGCACTATGCAATGAAGTTGATATGTCGTCTCTCTCAGATGAGTACCTCCACACACTGCCTCACAAAGAACCGTTGGTTAAAGAGTCGGTAGAATTACTTCAGATGTTATTGTCAGCGGCCACATCTCGTCTGCTTAAAAAAGATGGCATAGACATAGAACAAATCAAGCCATCAAAGAAAACATCAAGTTCATCTTCCAAAAGATCTCTTGTGTCATCGTTTGATGAGGGCGGTACTGATGCGACTAAATTTAATCACAGATTACATTTTTTTCGTACTTCTCCCGATTTTCCACACAAAGTGTTAATTCATAGTTACACACCCAGCAATAAATCGTGGACTGAAGAAAAATCGCTGCCCGAAGAAGTAACTCCGGACTTTCTAGCATGTGCTTTAGGATGCTGCCTGTACTTCTTCAGTTGTTATTATCAATGTGTTATTTTATATTACCCTGAAGATGGACGGTATAAAGAGGTGACTAGAACGTGTCCGGTCACAGACTGTATTCGGATTGCAGAACACCGCAATAAAATCTACATTTGGGGCGAAACTGCGTTTGTCAGATTTAATCCAGGAATTAAGAAATGGGAGTCTTTAGCTCCTCTGAGAGGACATTATCAAGATTGTTACTTTATCAGCACAACGAGTTCACTTTTTCTTCGAAATTCTGCTAATACTTCACTATATTGTTACAATGTTTTCGCTAATCAATGGTACTTAAAAACGGTTCATCCTGCCATTAAGTACAGCACGTCATGTGCACCATATGATGGAAAATTGTTTTTCTACACGCATACCGAAATCTACATATTTGATCCCGAGGATAATAAATGGGATGTGACCAAGCCTCCAACTGGTGTTGAAAAATTGGGAAAAACCTGGACGCATCTAAGTGTAAGTCAAGAATGGCCGTTTTTCTTATTTCAAGATGAAAAAGAACAATTATGGCGACATAAACCTACAACAAGTCTTTGGGAAAAGTTTCCAGTGCCTCACTCTACTCGAAGCATTGCGGACTGGGTTCGATGTGTTTTAACAGCTGATGTAAAAAAACCTGACGACTAAATTACAATAATGGAACTACTAATAAATTACTAAATGAATAAAAAAATGAATGCTTCCTAAATATTCAAGTTAAATTTTCTTACTTTTTTAAAAAAAAAATAAACAAAATACTAAAATATTAAAACGACTTTTACTTTTATATTTTTTACACAATTTGGAATTGATAACTTTACTTTTTAAAAATTTTGCTTATTATTCGAAACACAGTAATATTTAACGTAAGATTATATATACACTCGACAAAAATTTTAAAACTGCATTAACGATCTCTGTGATTCCTGTTTGAAGATTGATATCGCATTTGCTGACTCGTTCTTGACTTTTTTCTACGAACATCCACTAATGCTTGATCTAGTCTGGCAGGCGGCGACAATCCGGCTCGGGATGGCGTCAGAGTTTGTCTAGTGGATGATCTTTTCTTCTTCACGGATAACATTTTCGATTTCCTCAAGTTAGTAGACGTTTTGGATATTTCTCGGACCGGAACGGCATAATTATTTATCTTAATTGCCGATACACTTCTTGCGGGTGTTTTCTTAGACGAACCTGTTCCCGTCCCCAGTGACTGTTTGTGTTGATATCGGGGCTTTTCAGGTGGTGATGAATCTCGCAAACCGTCGTACGGCATAACACGCGTGGATGTATCGATAGTTTGCCGAACGGCAGCTGATGGGATCCCTTTCACAAGCATAGATTTGCGAGGTTTAGATACTGGGGATCTTTTAGTGATTGGAACCGCTGTTGCAATGTAATCTTGGCCCAAATTACTGTTAGATCGTTCGCCAGGGGGACTTAAAGGGCTGTGCCTGTGATTAAGCCATTGATTCTTCAAGAGACTCGTACAAGATGGTCTTCTGCGTGGTTCCAGCTGAAGCATTTGAATAATTAAAGGACGTGCACCTTCGTGAGCTATGGGCAAGGTCGGTATTCGAATGACATTTCGTCGGATGTTGGTCAAGATGTCACTCTTTCGCTCACTATCACTGTCGGTGAAATCACGATAGGAAATTAATTTACCTCCCGACAAAAATCGTAACATGGTTGCCCCAATAGCCCACACGTCGACAGCTTCGAGTGCGGCAATTCCTCGAACACGACCAGAGGATCTCAAGGCTTCCGGAGGACGATAAAATCGGCAGCCATTGTGCCGGATCTCCTCTTCCTCCTTGCATTTCATCGTACCAAAATCTGCCAATTTTATGTTGAGAGAACCGTCCAATAGAATATTGCTCGATTTAATATCAAAGTGATAGAGGCCCAAATGATGGCAGTAACGCCCAGCTTCTAGCACTTGGCGCATCCATCTTCTCGTACGAGTTTCAGTCACCTATTATAAGAGAAAAGACTCTTGTAGAATATTTACACAATTTCTTTATTTTATACTCTGAAACTTGCCCTGGGTAAACCTGCTTCGGTTCGATGCCGTCTCATCCACTCAAAAAGAGTACCATTTGCAGCATATTCCATCACGTAGAACCGATCGCCACTCACTTCAAATTTAGCTAATAAATGGACGATGTTTGGGTGATGGAGTCGTGACCAATAACGCCATTCTCCCTCCCCTAAAGGGTTGTTATATCGAACTACTTTGATTGCCACTTGTCGTCTTTTATTGCCTTTGTGTCCGTCCACGGCCAAATAGACCAAACCTCCTCCACCATAACCTAACACTCAAGATTAATTAATTTTCCAAAAAAAAAAAATGGAAAAAACATTACCTAAATAACGTTGAATTTGATAACGAAATTGAAACAACACTTTCTGATGTTGATCAGCTCTGGACTCTTCAGCAGACACCCCCATTGTGGGTTGAGTCACGTCATACCATGTCCAAAACGTCAATAAAAATTCAAGTTGCTGTTACTTGCGCATAAATTTTGCCTTTAAGGTTCGGGAGATTCGTTGGCCGTCCTATGCCCCTAAAGGAGCAAGGATTCACGGACTAAAGGTTTATAATGCAACTTTGTTACATCCAATATGGCTGTCTAGACCTATTCGAGCAATAAAGGGCATGCGGTGATATTGCTGCACGTTCAGTGCAAAGTAATTGTTGTAGAGGGGAAAATGCAATAAGACTAAAATGGGAGATAATGTATAGTCACTCATATTGCTTTTTTTAATTTAATTTTTCGGTTATAAATAATTACAAAAAAATATTTATTAGATCATAATGATAAATTTTGTGAAGCGTGTCACGTTAATTTTTGTTTAGTTACCTTCGTTTAAAAAACAATATGTGAAATTGTCAAGATAAACTAATTTATAAAACAAATAGAACAGAAGGTGAGTGAAATGATTATGTTTTATTGCTCTTAATTTGTTTCTTATTTGATGCAATTAATTTCTCGGCATTTCTCAATTTTTTTTTAAATCCCGTAGTGACGCAATGAGTTTTTATCATCGCCAAAGCCGAGGTCCACCTTCAACTGCGGTTATACGTCAGCCCTCCACTCATCAGCATGTTTGTTTGTCTTGTTCCAGTGGCGTTTATAACAGAGGTTGGTGCGACTACATACCAAATTTACCGACCTCATTAAAACTGTAAAAAAACATAAATTAGGTTCTTGCTTTCAAATATAACTTCTAATTTGCGGAATGATGACTTAATTTGATTGAGTTCTTTAAAAAATAAAATGTTAAACTAATGAAAGATAGATGGCGCCACTAAATAAAACTAACTATAAATTGAGTAACAAATTTCCAATTTTAAATAGGTACACCTGGCCAAAGTTCTACTCAACCATCACGATCAGAATTGGACATTTTCTACCAGTTGTCACCAGTGACTGATTATTTGTATGTGTCTGGTGCGAGAGCTGTGCAGTTTAGCCGCATTGTAGAGCGTGGAATCTCGTGCATCATTAATGCTACCATTGAATTGCCTAATTTACCCATTCCAAATGTCGATTATCTTAAAGTACCTGTGGACGATACGCCATACTCAAATCTGTACGCCTATTTTGACATCGTAGCTGATAAGATTGCTGAGGTGAGGCGAAGAGGTGGTAAAACATTGGTTCACTGTGTCGCTGGGATTAGTCGTTCGGTTTCATTGTGCATTGCTTACTTGATGAAATATGAAGGAATGTCTTTGAGGAAAGCTTACCAGTACATCAAGGGAAGGCGTCCTATTGCACATCCAAACCATGGGTTTTTTAAGCAATTGATCGAGTACGAGAAGCGTCTTTTTGGTCAAGACTCGGTCAAGATGGTGCATATACCACATGCGGGAACCATACCTGACGTGTATGAGGAGATGTACAGAAATTTGATGTGGATGTCTAGTGGGAAAAGTGAATTTGAGCTACGATAATATGTCATGTTTGATCGAAATGTTAAACTGAAAAAGTTATGATTTGAAAATGAAACTCCCATACATATCATACAATATTTAAAAAGAAAAAATTTTTTTTTCTTCTTTTTTTTTTGAAGATGATTTGCTTGAAAATTAACCATAATGCAATTTTTTTTAGCAAATTTAAAAAAAGTTGGAGATAATTAAAAAAGTGATATAAAAAAAAGTAAAAAAAAATACCGTAAAAAAAATTGATGTATAAAAATGAGGAATATTAAAAAGTAATTGTTACAAGAAACCTTTCTGTTTTTTTGCCAAGAGACAAAATAAATTGTCATTACCATAATTCTCATTACCACAATAATGACAAACTTTTCTTATGTTTACTATTATATTGAGAAAAATCCAAAATTTTGAATTTGTTTGACAATCTTAAAATAACCATAAAAATATTATTATTTCTGTTATGGAGATGAAACGTAATTAACAGGTAAAATCTACATTGATGAATGTCTATTAAAATGAGCTTCGTCTGCGAATGAGTCGCTTGATCGTGGTTCGGCAGAAATTCTAAGAGACTGGATTTCGACGTTTTCATCCAGTTCAACGCTAAACCCCAGCTGCATAGTTGTAATCTTCGCCACTATTTGAGCATGACCTAATCTTTGATTTTTCTCTTTGAGTGATTCTAATTGTATATATATTGCATCAAGTTCTTCCTGAATTGAAAGAAATAAAATACTAAAAGCACTTTCTATATACTAATATTTTATGAAAGGATTTTATTAAACCTGAGCATCAGCCTCTGTAAGAATAATTGCAGCTGTTTCAAGTGGTGCTTGACCTACTGATGGTGAAGTTGATATGGCCATCCGCGTTGAGTTAGTTGATTTTGGAGGTCGAACGAGAAATTTAGCTGTCAGTGGTTTTGTGATAAAAGTCGAACTACTTCCCTCTTCCTCTTTACCACGACCTTTGAGCACTAGGTAGGCCTGGAATTAAAAGCAGTAATAAAAACAAAATCGATTTCATTCTAAATGATTTCTCACTTTACTGCCGAAAATTAGGCAGAGAAGCAAAGTAGTCGTTAATTGACTGTGACAAAAAAATATTATATACAGTAAATCAGGGTTGGCAGGTGATTGCAAGAATAACCTAAATAATAATAAAAAAAATGACATTATTGAATCTAAGTATTATGGAAATTTTAATAACCTGCGCCGAGGCAAGCGAGCGAGCAAAAAGAATTAACATTTTAATCAAAATATTTGTCAGAAAAATTGCTGGAATTTTCATTTGCAGTGAAATTGTTGTTAAACAGCCACTGCAAGTTTATCAATAATATTTTTTTTTAAATCTTTTTTTTTCACCCGACTTGCTTCAAGCAAATAAAATTTTATACATACATAGAAACATTAAGAAATGTCGATAGGAGAAATTCGTTGTAAATAGCTAAACTAATAAATTTGCTTTCGTTGAATTCGGATGGTGCTTTTCTCACAACTATGCATAGATGAATTCCCCAGACAAGAAAAAACAATTCAGCTACATGAAAAATACATATTCTAAAAATGTAATATTTTATACTTTATATTATGGTAATGCCTACTCACCCACAGTAAAACTATGATCCCACCAATCAGTAGAACAAAGAAATGCTTTAAGATCGTTTGCAGTTCGAGCGGTAATAACACTAGGTGTCTCGACTAATGTACGTATTGCAAGAAAAATGGTGCAGGTGCCGACTAGAAAACTTAATCCTTTTATTAAATCCATGTCTGTTATTTTAATGGCTTTGGCTGATCTTATTCGAAATATTAGAGAAATTCTATTCAATGTAAGGGAAAAAAATCAATACACTGTAACAAACGTTGATGGTACGTATTATCTATTATCTATACCTCCAGGTTTTAAGCAAAAGAGCACCGTAAGATAGTGCAAATCCTATTTCCCTTAACCATATACGAATTGTACAAGTAATTGCTGTTGGTGGAAAGTACATGACAACTATCTGAAGTTTAAATAATGACAATTTTAGTTATTATTCACCATGTTAAACTGAGTTTTGTCATTTTTTTTTTTACTATTCTGTCGTGTATTAAAGAAAAATCAAACTGTAGGCCCTTATCACAATTGTTAAATTTATATGTCAGTTTTGAGATGATCTCCTTTGTCAGCACAGAGTTGGTTAATAGCAGCTTTTCTCGGCTGTATCTAAACATGTCATTCATCATGCTTATGTTCTCAAAATGGTTTAATAATTTTTTAAGTTTTATAAATGACACGTTTAATATAACACTCATTTGATCGACACTCGGTTGTTTAGCCGTCTACACTCAAAGCATAACAGGAAATATTTAACCTAAACACCATTTTATATTTTTTTATGATTTTATAATGATATTTTATTGGGTATTTGTGTTTGCACTTTTAGAACAGTAATCGCATAAAAAACGTGCGTAAGTACTTTAACTTAAAGCCATGATTTATGAACAAATTAAATCTTTTTGTTTTAAAAAAATGCCAGAAAAGAAGTAAAAATTAGTGTAATTAGGAGTACGTCAATTTCTCAAATAAGTTTACATTTACTAAGTTTACATGAACACGCTTTTCCGGAAAATGACGGCATCATTTATCAAGTGGAAAAGAGGAAACTAGACTTGATGATGTCATTTTCCAGAAAAGCGCGTTCATGTAAGCTAATTCTAATTGAAAGATAAGATAGTATACCGGTGCCGTAAAAAAAGTAAACAAAAAAAAAGTCTAAAACCGAGTTATTATACAAATTTAACATAATTTAACATAATAATAACAAATTTAACATAATTTTATTTGGCAGTTTTGATTTTTATTTTAAAAAATTTGAAATTATTTAGTTCAGTTAATTTTTGTAATAAATCTAAGAAATAAAGAAAATAATTACCGTGGAATACAAAAATGCCGCCCCAACAATAATCATTTGCAGAAGAAGTGGACTGGCAGCTTTAACCACCTTAAGCAGTAAGCAATAAGATTAGTGTATCACACTACATCAATTTGCTAATTGAAAGTGATACCTTGACCTCGCGATATTTGCAGGTGAAAATGGCGACAGCAGGCAAAGCGCCTATCACCAATCCGTTCAAGGCCAGGATGGCAGACCGCATCACCCAATTGATGCTTGCCACACAAGGTCTGTCATCTGAGCAAGTATCACAACCATCAGCACATGGAAAGCATTCAAACATTCCAAGACCATCGTAAAGATTATCTTCTCTCTGATTAATTTTCACAAAATTAACAACTTCCAATAATGTGAATAGCTGAATAACTTTCTTGTACCAAACAAATCACATTCCTTTGGTTAATCTTACCTGTAGTAGTTTTTCGTATTCTTCCTCAAGCTCAACCCCGCTAAAAAATCCATTCTCTTTGCCAGGGTAATAGAATCCGTCTTTGCATTCGCATTTATAAGAACCCCTTCGGAAACCCAAACCAGGAATCGAAACACACTGTAAATGTACTTTATTCCTTATGGTGTCATAAATTGAGTTTCATATTGGATAAACTTACCCGAGTCGTTCGGGTCTTGCACTTATCACTGGAGGCAAAAACATTAACCCCTTGCGATGACTCGCCCGGTGGGCATTGGTCAATATCAACACGACGAAGATCAATATCGATGCCACTTGTTCCTCTGTTATAACAAATGTATAGTTGGTTTTAACTTTCTGATATCTGATGAAAAGAAATGGTTAACAAGAAAATGTACGCTTATGACACGCATTAAGGGGCATAAATTGTATTCATTTGCCTACATTTTCTTGTGAATTTCTTTTTTTTTATTCATTACCAGGAAATGTGGCCATTTTATAAGTTTTATTGTTAAGAATTTAATTTTTGGAATTTGAGTTGAGAAGAAGAGATTATACTTCAAACAGGAATATCAATTTTACAGCAAAACTATAAATTCTGAAATCAATTTTCTCGACCATTTATTGATGTATGATCGGATAGAAACAGCTGTTCACGGTCCCTGACAAAGTTGAATATTTTGACAAAATCTGATTTGTATTCTCTTTAAATTCTCAAATGTCTTCAATTATTAATTTGTAAAAGTCCTTCCTAAATATATTTGTAAATAATTTAAACAGTTAATTTAGAAAACGTCTCATAATTTTATTGTATTTCAATACGAATATAAATATTTGTATGTGCAATGCAAGCAAAAGCTCTGAGGACAAAACATAAAACCTATATCTTAAAGATCATTAGATCGTTCGATGTTTCAAATTTCCAGATTTCCTGGTTATGAAATGATGATGTTGTTCGCCATACTTAAAGACGTACGAGCCATTAGCAAAACCGAAAAATGGCACAGTATAAGTCATCATCCAGATGTTGCCTCCGCCACAATCGAAATAGGGCTTTGTCCACCAACCATCTTCGTATGATACCAGCAAAACCTCTTCTTCCGCAGGCAATTTAATTGACCCATGATTTCGAAGTAAGTTAAATCCTAAAAGCCAAAAGTACCATGAAATAATGGATCACTACAAAATGCTGGGTACCCTACCCAATTGGGTACCAAATTTTGTCCTGGAAAAAGTAATCAAAAATCTTTTTTTTAAATTTTTACAGATTTTCACAGAATTTTTTTGTTTTTTTTAATTTTCACAGAACAAATTAATTTTTTTACGGAACAATTTTTTTTTTGCTGGTAATCCTCCAGCTTAAAACCATTTTGCAATAGGCACACATTTCAATTGGCCGACAGATTTTCACTTTTTGGATTTTTTTTTTCACTAGTTTGCTGACCGATTGCCTAAACCAAAACCGATTTGCCTACAATTGATTTATTCGAGTAGTTGATGGTTTGCAAGGGCGACTGATCAGCAGTCCCTAAAAAGCTAAAAACTAATCTTGCCCGCGAGATTAATCCTAACGCCTGCGGCAGGCTAACCTAAACCTTAACTGGTATAAATATGTGTCTGTAGGCAAACTAGTGAAAAAAAATTAAAAAGTGAAAATCTGTCGGCCAATTGAAATGTGTGCCTATTGCAAAATGGTTTTAAGCTGGAGGATTACCAGCAAAAATAAATTGTTCCGTAAAAAAATTAATTTGTTCTGTGAAAATTAAAAAAAACAAAAAAATTAACTGTGAAACTCTGTGAAAATTAAAAAAACAAAAAAATTACTGTGAAACTCTGTGAAAATTAAAAAAAAGATTTTTGATTACTTTTCCAGGACAAAATTGGGTACCAAATTTGGTACCCAATTTGGTACCCAATTTGGTACCCAGTTGGGTAGGGTACCCAGCATTTTGTAGCGAGCCTGAAAAGCTTATTAAATTTTTTACGCCGTTAGATGGATCTAGTAAAAATAATTAATTCCCGGATGTAACTTCTATACAACATGGCGCTTGAATCCACCGTCATAGTGGTAGAACTACCACATTAAGAAGCATATATTTTCAACTGTAACTGTAAGTTATATATTTTCCAATCATAGTTATATTTTGCGTTAAAATAACATATAGAATTATTTAATTAGTCTCGTACCAATCTTATCACCATGGATACGACTTCAGATGGGTGTAGTGAAAATAATGAATTCCCGGATGTTGCTTCTATACGACATGGCGCCCGAATTCATCGCGTACTTATTAGAAGTATAATGAAAATGAAGAATATATTTTAAACTCTAACTGTAAGTATATTTTTTAGAATTATTTATTTTATATTTTTATATCCCAGTTGTTATTGGTTCGTGTCTGCACATGTCGGGTTTTAGGTGGGATATTCGCTCAAGCTACCTTATTATAACTGTATATTTTATTTCTAATTTCCATTTTGCCCAAGTTTTTATCCCTATTTAGCAGGTCATACTGATTTATTTTTGTCTGAGATGAAGCTATTCTCCGATGCCCGAGACGTCCAAATAAACTTGGACAGATGAGATGTATAAGATTAATTATTCGCCGTCAAAGAACGATGCGAATGCTGAATGAGGCACAGATTGCACGTAACAAAAAAAGCAAATAACGAAAAAAAATCCCACAAGAGTAAAAGAAATTCTAGGTAAATAGAATATGCGACTTTCTGAAAATTTCTTTTATCTGATATTTTTGTGGTATTTGCTTTTGATTTTGATGATTACTCTTCCTTGTGACGTGAAAACAAAATTCAATTATTTCCTAAGTGGTTTTGATTAACAAAAACATCATCGTGTTTCACTTTGATTACTCTAAAAGTCCTATTTTCATTTTCATTTCACCGTGATTCAACCATGCACTAGAAAATTATTTTTTTAAAAAAAATATGAAAATCCCACTTTAATTCATAACTCTGGAAACATTAATCACCGAGACACAAGAACAGTAACGAGGCTGTTTGGATTGATTGATCGAGTTCGACTTATCACAGTAATAACTCCAAGGGCATAATGCAACAATGCGGTTCTGTTGTGCATGCCTGACAGCACTGAAACTTAGATGGTTTAAAAGCTTTAAAATAAAAGGCAACACTTACTGGGTCTCCTTTAACATCAATGTTGTGCAAGTCTCAGCGCGGTTGAGAGGCTTTTAAAATAGAGGGCTTCACTTAGGGCTTCCCCCCAATTCCTAATTGTTGGAAAACTTAAGGTTGCAGTAAATAAATATATAAATATAGGTATAAAAAATTAAATCATTTATGCGTCTATTTAATCCTAAAAGGGATATAGTGGTGGACTTATTTTCCCATTCGTGCGAGCACTATAAGCGAGGGACAAATTTTTTATTATCGAGTAACAACGAAGACTGAAAATGTAAGAATCTTGAGTATGGTGTATGAATAATTCAACGTTGGTTGCAAATTGGAATGAAAACAAAGAAATTGAATACCCCAGGAAAAAATAAAGGGAATAAACTCGAGATATCTTTTAAACACACATATCATCAACACTAAGGGGGTTATAAAAAGGAAATAACCATCTGCTCACGTCTATTTTTAAATCGTTAAACGTGAAAAATGAAAATGTGTTTGTTTAGCGACAAAAGTGTTCTTTGTGTTTTTTTTCTTTTTCTTTTTCCATTTCGCTGCTTTTTTTTTGTTAAGAGGTAATTTGATTTCTTGAAACTGAGAAACATGCGTCATGAATATTTATGTTAGTTGTTTCCTTGGAAACTTCTAAAAAAGAAGAGAAACGGATTGTATTAGGTGTGAAGTTGTCTCGCGGACGATGCAATTTCAAGTTATAAGGGTGTGAAATCGTCTTTTATTGGCACCTCCGTCTAGTATTGCATTCTAGGTGCATTTGTGCACCTATAAAGTTCGTTTATGCTGTCCTGACAGTGAGTTTATGCTCGTATGAAAAGTACATTCAATGCGCCTAAATAATAAATGGGTTTGAAAAGTCAGTTCGAAGTACACGTGTAATTAGTTTTCGTTTACATCGCGATTCGCACTCCTATAAACGAATTATTTTAAAAGACTTTTCGATACGATACTTCTGAATCCAACTAACTTTCTCCAAATTAAGTTTACATCCGGGAACCTCTCTCTTCGTCTAAAACTTGAAGATCTGCACTTAAAAAGCTCATAAAACACGTGAAGAGTTTGTTTTATTATACTTAGAAAACATCTCAATGGATTCGACTTTGCAATCAGCTTACGGCTTTTAAGTTTCAAATAAAAGATAAGATGTCCCATGATACATGTTTCTGATCAAAGAATACGGTGGTCGTTAGGTATTTTTAATACCGTAGTACAGTTTAGCCATCAAATTGGCTTTTAGCGCTGACAGAAAGTCAATATTATTCACACCTGGAGCTTAAAACATATATTTCCTATATGTGATAAACGCAATAAAAAGATGTAATAATATACGTACCTTTTTGTAAGGCAACGGGTATATTAGCTATAACCCGATAAGCGGATGTTCTAGCCCGGTAAAACCATTCGGAAGTATTACTCAAGTACTTGTACTCTTCAGAAAGGTCTTTGGCAACCACGCTGCCATTAGCAAGTCTATATGCGAATGGGCAGAACAATTCCTCATTAAAAGCGCCCAAATCGTAGCAATTACCAGCTGCAAAAATATCGTCGTCGAAATCAATCATAGAACGCACGCCGGCATACAGTATGTACTCGGCATTGCGCAGAGCGTCGGGCGCATATCTCCACAGACGAGTTAGGAAATTAGCACGATTTACGGCAACATCTGCTTCCAGTCGGAACCGTGGACTCGCAATCACACCATCAGCGAGAATTAAATCCGTACCTGCCGTGCAGTTTTCGCCCATTACATGCTGAGTCTCGACCATGCGTAGAATTTTTGTTACCAGGTCGTTGCGGTCTTCGGCGCTCGACTTATGCTCAACCGTCACGTCGGTGGTCACAGCGGATGCTGAGGTGTGAGTTGGAGCTGGAGTTTTCCACGGCGAGTGAATTCGGGTCCGCTCTCTGGCATGGGCGAATCTTGTCCTCTGGTGTCGGATACGAATTGTCCGTGAATTGGTAACGGGTGTCAAGTGTTCACCCGTGTATAAAAATGTTGCTGAGAGTACTAACGTTAACACACTGAGCACTGTCCGTTGCGCCAAGGTCCGCATCGGTGGTGCACACCGATGCTCTGTGCTACTCGCATACTACTTCTCACGGTTTTCGTATTGATCTAGAGTCTTCTATTCGGAGACCGATGTTAATGCACTTAGTTGGAATTTGTATTCGGTTTTCGTGCGGGGTAAATTTGAGGCTAAATTGTTAATTAATGTGAATACGGGTTCGGAGAAAGTTAATTTGTTTAAATTTTTTATTTATTTTTTATTTTTTATAAATGTTTGAAAGAAAAATATTTTTTTCTTCTTTCGAAAGTAAATATATTCAGATTAGTTTTTTTATGCGTAAAAGTTCGGATAAAAATTGAAAAAGTCTGTTGGGAATATTGGAAAAACAATGTGGATGTCAGCTGGTATTGGTCTATGGCTAGAATAGAAACTCATATTGATTGCGATGTGATGTCACAATCTGTTGTGCTTTCCAGTGAAGAAGATGATTTGCTTATTCGTGTGCAATCAGTTGACTTATATTTCGAATTGAATTAAAGGTATAGTACTAAACCGTTTATATTATTTCGTGGACATCCATGCATCGGAAATTAACATTTCACTTTATACGTGGGCATAATGAAATCATCTGCTAGAAGAATTTAAACAAAGCTTCAGTTATGTTCAAACCATCATTTTATTACTACGAGATGAGAGATGAAAGAATCTTGATAAATATCACATTTTAATATTTAAAAAAAAAAAAACCTCTTGAGAATAGTAAAAATTCATATTTAAAAAGTAAAAATCGAAATTACATGAATGTCGTAAAAAAGAAATTTTTTTCACAATAAATTTTGCACTTTAAAATTATCGGTTTTTTTTACGCGACTGTAAATGGATTCTTTATTGTGGGACTTGGTATTGGTTTCTGGTTTCAGGGCAGTGACTTAACACCGTATTGTTTTTCTAAGGTGACTTTGATTCAATTAACTTAACGGTCTCGCCCTTTATCAAAGTCAAACGTTCAGGGCTATACGTAAACCAGAGAATGAGATTTGCACTTTGCCGTTGCATAATTTCCTGCGGGTGCAATCGGTGGTGAATTTTTCTGCCAAATTGGAAGCTCAATGTGGGCTTTCTTGAATTCTTTTCAGAAGCACTATACAACTAGCTGTAGACTGTAGTTAATCACTTATTGATCGGACATGATTAACGCTGAAGTCGCTTAATTGCCAACTTATTGTATTGCTTTAAGATTGGCTGTGACAATAGGTAGAAGAATAAATCAGTTCAGTTTATGTCGTAAGTTGTACTTTATCTGTTTTTTCTTTCTGTTTTATTCTTTCTGTTTTTTTTTTTGCGTTATTGGATATGCAATGAGGCAAAACGCATATACGGTGCAGTCGATTTGATTGCGCTGTTTCTTCCGAAAGTAGTTTTGAAGAGAAATATGATCAACATAAACGTTAATTTGAAATTTGCATACTAAATTTATTGTCTTAATTAAGTCGGTTATGATTTAAAATAATATCTTGACGTTAGCAAGAGCTAATTACCTATAGCGGTAGCAGACGGACATTAGTGTTAGCACTTCGCTGGAATGCAAATTGCAGAAAAATTAGAAGTTTAATATGAGTAACCAAGAGAAAAAATTTTCGTCTTGAAGATGATAAGGTTCGAAACGTTAGCGATGAGATAAAATGTTTTATTTTACTATATTGAGGAATTGGTAGAAATTTTAGAAAAAAATGTCCCGATTTTATCATTAAGTTCTTCTGCAGTGCTTTATTTGGAAACGCATCGTTTTCCAATATGTTTGATTTGAATTGGTGGAAGATATCATATTTTCCATCCAATTAAATTGTGTATTATTGAATTAAAGAAGCTCAGTCAAATCGGTGAATCGACTGTTTATGTCGACAGAAATTGCGAAAGGATTTATTATACAGTTGCGGCCCGGACATAGCGCCATCCGGACAGCTGTATTGTCCAGACACATCTGCTGGACTCAGATGTATTGTCCGGACACATCTGCTGGACTCAGATGTGTCCGGACTGGACGCTCTGCACACCGGAGATATTTCTGGGACCCGCCTATATCTAGACCGCACAGCATATACTGTATAATCCTCTACAGCTTCAAACTGATTAACAATTTGGCTCTCAGAATTTAAATACGATGATGCATGCGGTCAGATCAATTGTTGAAGTTGCTCACGTTAATTTGAATATTTGTGTTAAATGTACGCGTGGATTATTTGTGTAAAAATAATGAATAAACACATTGACACCCAAATTATTATCAATTTATTTTCTCTCAAATGTCTGAATATACAAATGTTGTGTAACTATAGTTTAAAAGAATAAAATGGTTCAATATAGTCTTTAAAAGATTACAGTGCATATTGTTTTCTTATCTGCTCATATTGTGTTACAATTTTCAAAGATATTTTGTTTTTACTTTAAGTTTTGATTTTCATAATTGCTTCATTAGAACATGTATAGTCATGCAAACTAACCTATAAATTTTATTTTAATCAATTCCAACAATAAATTACTGAAAGACATGAATATGATTGGATGGAAAGAGCGAGATGAAACCATCTCTTGCTGTCTTTAGTTTTTGGGGAAATAAAGATGCTGGTAGCATCCGACTCTGGCATTAAAGATTTTTAGACGTTGCCATTTGAAAGGAGGGTTTATGTTTGAAAGAATTTTTCGATACTTGCTAATTTTTGCTTTGTGCCTGCATCTCTTCTTCTTGCGCATGCTTTGCAAGCGCCAATAGTATCATGGTAAGCTCTTTTCTGTTGATTTTTCCATCATGGTTAAAGTCGCATCCTTGCATTATGATGTCGTGAAACTCTTGCAGATCCTGCGCGTCATAATCCTAGAGAAAATAAAGAGTTGTTATACTAAAACTCCGTTTCCAAAACATTGCAAGAAACTCCCATTGGCTAGAGCCTTTTCCCAGCAATTTTTTAATGCACTTAAAAAAATAATTCGATAAATGACCATAAAAGGGCATAAACGAACATTAACGAAGATAAACGAACACAAAACGACCATAAACGACCATAAACGATCATAAAAATGACCATATATGGAAGTTTTTGGTGGTTTTTTTGTATTAATGTGCAAGCAAGCAGGCACCAACCAATGGGAGTTTCTCGCAATGTTTTGGAAACGAAGTTTAGTTCCACTTTGTTTGGTTTATTTGTTTAATTATTAACCTTTTTAACTAGCTCCATTAAGTCTTTGAGAAATCCTGTTAGTTCTTCATTCTCAATCGTTCCGTTTTGATCCTATGGAAGCAGTTAATAGATTCAAAGTATTCGAACAAGTTTGTGTGCGGTCTCTTACCCTGTCATAAAGTGCAAACACTCGTTCAATGTCATTTTTTGTCAGTTTACTGGCCCCCTGGAAAAAACATAATAGAAACAATTAAATCGAGTTCTATTTTTGTCGTTTGGAAACAATATTTAAAACAAATCTTTCAGATTTTTATTTGCAGCAAAAGTTTCAAATTTCACTTATAATAAGCAATTAACAATTAAGCTTAAAGGTGAAAGTGTTAATTTCTCAAAGTCGTGTCATGCAATTTAAGGGTCAAAAGTGGTCACTGATGGTGGGCTACGAAGGGGAATCATGGAAAAGGGTTAGCGGGTCAAGTGTGATGCGAGAAAGGAGAAATTGATGGCAACACTTGGAGTATCTCAAAACATCTTAGTGAGAAGTAGACGAGAAGTGTTACTTGATCATTATGGTGCCGTGAATGGGCGAATGCAGCAGACCAGTCAACGGAGTTGGAAAGTGATAGCTTTCCCATGGCACTAATAAAGACCAAGGCAAACAGTTATCATTCCGTTACTTTGGATGAGATTTTCTCATCTTGGTCAGCACCTTCCTTAAGACTATGAGAAAACTTTTAAACCACCTGGGGTTCGCTCCTGGGTCCACTCTAGAATCTGCACAAAGGGCTCAGAAAAGATCTTGGATGAAACCTAGCTTAAAACTTACACGTGATAAACAGTGGTCCTTTTGTTCTAATTCTAACATTATAAATATTAATCTAAACCGTGTTAAAAGTTGACCGCTTTTAATTAAAACGAGTACTTCAACTGTTGGCTCATCTACTTACAGCTGATAACAATAGCAGCTTTGTTTGCTTATTTCAATTACATTTGCATTTGCAAAGATAAAAGATAAAATGGAAAACAAAAGATAAACAGAACAGAATTTCAATGGCTAAATAGCTCATTGAAACATAAAAGTGTTCTAGAAATTCATTACAATAACAAAACAAAGGGTCTTCAAGTGTGACCTCTGCTATTGATTCTATGTTGCTGTATGTAAAAACACTATGCCAACAAATAAAATTAAAGTAAACATTTGAAGTTGGAGTGGAGAGGGAGATACGAGAAAACAACCAATTAAATGTGATAGATCTTTAAATAACATGCATTGTACACAACACTTGACAATCACAATGCTCGAGCAAACAACGCTACGTTATGTACCTTGAAAACCGACCTACAAAGGAAATTCTCCCGAACGGGTAGAAGTCTGAAATGAGCAAGGGTGAAATGATAGAAGCAGTTAAAAATTATAATTATGGTCAATTTGCTGTTTGTTTAGCATGCTTCAAGCGTGCATCAATGCCAACTGATATTAATTATTTGGAAATGTGGGCTTACTTTGCCATTTCACTCAACTGCAATTTGCCATCTTTGTTAGCATCAAAAATCTGCAACTAAAACGAAATATGGAAAAAAGTTTATGAAATATGTTTTCGGAGTTGATAATTGGAGGAAAGAGTTACCAAACTGTCAGTATACTCAATCAATTTATCAGCTGACACTTCGGTTTCTTTATTTGCTTCTTTAAGAAGATCACCAAGAAAATTCTAAAAATAAATCTGTTTTAAAAAAAAAATTATTTTTATTAATTATAATTTATTAACTTTGAGTTCATCCGCTTCGATAAATCCGCTGTTGTCACGATCGTATTCTCGCCATATCTTCATAAATTCTACACTGGATTCGAGGGGGTTATCAAATCGGAAAAGGAGCAAAAAATTCTCTTCCATTGGTAGCAATTGTGCCAACTGAAAAAGTTAAAAAAATGTTACACAACATTTTTATTTGTTAGAATATAATTCATTTTGCTTGAAATAGTTGCTTATTATACCTCTCTAATTTCTATCTTTCCATCTTGATTATCATCGTACGCTTCCAAAAAGCATTCTTTCATCTCAGCCAACATTGCTTCAGACACCACCTGCAGGAAAAAAGAAACTTGACAAATTACATTTCCTTTCGCGAGGAATAAGCGAGGGAGAAAACATGAAAAAATGCCTAAAAGCATGTTTGGTTTAAAGTGCATGACTGAATTATATTATTCTCAATTATTTTTTTAAAAAAATCCTCATTGACTAACCATATTTGACATACTTGTACGTTTTAAACGCGCTGCCACTTGAAATTCTCAGTACAATTTGCAGGGTTAATTATGGAAGATTCAATTTATTGATGCTTCAATCCCCACGAGTAATTAAGTTAAGTCAAAATTTAAAAACATGATAAAGAAACGTAACATGGAAAAATCAATTTAACCAATAAATGAGTTTTACAACTGATTGGAGATGCGGAAAATGCAATTGCAAATGCAAATTTTTAATCTTGTTTGATCAAGTGTAATATTTTCTCGAGATGCTACTTTGGAGCAGAACAAATAACTTTGAAAATAGAGCAGATAAACTGCAGTGTAAACATATCTGAGTATGTAATTTATTTTTTTCATATCTTCAGTTTGTTGATATTTAGTACTTCAATCTACTTCAATTCAGTGTACGTTTTATAGATGGTATATTATATACATCCCATTGTACACATCATTTTATTAAAAGTTACGCGAGTTTTTTATATTTAATAACTCCCACTTAAATTATGCAATATAGCTCCACCCTTTCTAAAATGGGGAAATTTTAGCAGAAACATGAACTAAAGCGAACCATTCCTGTCTTAAAAGTTATTTTTATTTGGGAAAGCGGGAATTTTTTGTTTAAAAAGATCAGATCAATTAACCCGAATGGTTACAATTCAGCTTTTTAAATAATTTTTTTTGTATATGCATGTCAATGAAGTGACTGAAACTGCAGTTAAAATTCATTATAGGCGGTAGCCACCAACTTCGCACGCTCTATGGTCATTTGATAATTGTAACGCTGCCCTATGTTATCCCCATCCGCACTGCGGCGCGCAACTAGTGGTTAAAGTTGTCATAGCAACAACCAGAAGGATGCTGGGAAGAGCACTGCGGCGATCAATACTGGAATATAATCAGTGTGAGTATCAGCAGATTTGCAAATTTTAAATTTAAACACAATGAGAAACTTGATAGAACTAATTATATATGCAATTACTCGGTCATTCAAAACATCGTGCATTTTTAAGTTACAATAACGCTTCTACATCTTTACCTCTGGCCCGACATCGCTCGAATTGACACTAGAAACAAATTCCTGGAGAAAACTGTCGAGTTCACCGCCTTCAATGTACCCGTTTGCTGAAATTGTTTTTAAATGAATTATTCATGCGATAAAAAACATTCAAGGTTAGCAGATGTTGCTGTTTACTTACCATCCCGGTCATAATGGCTCCATACATCCATAAACTGATTGGCTGTAAGTTGTTTTAACTCACGGCTATCCTTCTCTCGAAATTGGCGCATGAAATTGCTGCATTTTTCTGATTTGGGTTTCTCTGATGCCTCCATAACAGCACGTTTCAGTCAAGCTATCACTAAAGCTGCCGACTGGGTAACTGAGTAGGAGTGGGTTTGTTTCCTATCGCGAACACCTGCGACTGTATGATGCGCATGCGCATTTTATGTAAATTCTTTTATAAAAACTGCGTTAGATTTTTTTCTGAGATAGAATGTGGTTTCTTGTGTTATTTTTATGCTGTATAGCACTGAAGAATTACGAATATATACTTTAAAATCGTATTTTATATCCTGAATAGAATATTTAGTTTGCTGGAATATAGGCGCGTGAAATCAAGAATGGGAGTTCTAGAATAAATTATTAAACTGCATTTTATTAACAATTTAATAGTAATAATAATAATAATAATAATAATAATAATAATAATAGTATAAAATGTATTAAACACATTTTCCCACTAATTGTTGACAATTGACAACATAAATAATCATTTTGTACGATTTCTCACAGGATAAAAAGCAACCGATAACATTTATCACTACAAAATCTGAACAGGTTTTGGATGATTTACTGTTGAACTGTTTAAGAAAACTAAAATTACTTCTCAGAGGAACAACAAAGAGAATCAATTTTATAACTGAATACACGAAGGAAATTTTCTGCGCTACCGGTACGGTACATTTACAATTATTATTTAGCTTTTTACAAAATTTCCAATTAAAAAATTTTAATGCAGTACTTATTTTTTCATGAAATGAAATGGAATTTTTCTAAAATTGTATCAACAACTTGGAAATATTGATCGAAATATACTTATCATTTTGTGTTCATTTTGTTTGTGAAGCTCTAGTATTGAAAAATCAACATTTTTGAAAAATTCAACATTTTTGAAAAATTCAATATTTTTGAAAAATTCAACATTTTTGAAAAATTCAACATTTTTGAAAAATTCAACATTTTTGAAAAATTCAACATTTTTGAAAAATTCAACATTTTTGAAAAATTCAACATTTTTGAAAAATTCAACATTTTTGAAAAATTCAACATTTTTGAAAAATTCAACATGCTTGAAAAATTCAAACATCCAAGCAATGAATAAGGAATTAATACGGACGTGAATTAGAATTAGGAGACTCGTAATTGTTTGCTGGTGGTGGTGCATAGTATGATGGATACGAACCATAGCTCGGTGGCGCATGGGTATTCGATATAGCCATAGGCTTGTAATTCGGTGTCGGTGGATCATACGATACATTGTAATAATTATTTGAATAACCATACATGTTACTACTACTTGGATTTTTGTAATAAGGATAATAGTAATAAGCATTTGCTGGTGGGTAATATGGGTTTGGCTTAGCCGTGGTCGTCGTCGGTTTAGGATATTCGTAATAAGGATAAGGAGGGTAGTACGGATATGGAGGATACGGATATGGATAATGAGGTTTTTCCGTAGTGGTTTTTTTAGTTGGTTCTGGATAGTAGGGGTAGTACGGATAATAGTGGGGTTTTTCTGTAGTGGTTGCTTTGGGTGGTTCTGGATAATAGGGGTAATACGGATAATAGTAGGGTTTTCCTGTCGTGGTTGTTTTGGCTGGTGCTGGGTAATAATAGTATGGTGGATAGTAATAGTTGCTCGATCCGTACTGATCGCGTTTCTGTGCACTGTAATCTTCTCTTAATCCTGGGTAATTGACCGCATCAGCTTTTGCATCAGCATCAGCATCAGCATCAGCGTTAGCTATTAAGTTCTTATCTCCTAATTCGTCGGTTTCGTCTTCATCTTTGATTATACCGGAAGGAAGTCGCATGTTTACGAGACTGTTCACAGATTTGTCTTCTAAGTCTTCAGTATTGCCCACACAGATTGCAGCTCGGTTGAATCCTAATCCGTCTAAATCTGGTCTCGTGTCGCGCACCTGGAGAGCATTAAAGATGGAAATTTAGATTGTACAATTTTCTGATGCAATTTTAAGAGTGAGAAGAAAAGGTCGTAAGTTATGGTTTATTACGCTATAAATAGGCGTTGAGTAGTTAACTTTCTATACGAGGGTATACGATTTAACAGTAAATTAGTTGTTAAGGCCGCTGCCAATCAGACGTTTAATGAAAATGTTATTTTATTTCGTTACGGTAGACAGTTTGCTGCTCCTGTGCTTGTCCGTGGAACAATTTCCTGTGACCACAGTCATGTTATACTGAACTTCCCACTTGGTTAGTTAGATGCAATTCTTGCGCGGTGATTGGACATAATTTAGGATTTGATTAATTTATTATACTCACTTCGAATCTAATATTTTTCCCGTACTTTTCATTTAGTTTTGGTATGCAAACAAGCGTGCCGTACGGAATTTGATTATCCAGCAAGTTTGAATCCATAGCTACAGTTACGTAAGCTGTCAACCCTTTTAGGTAATCCTATAGAAAAATAAAATATTATTTTCAGTATTAAGAAGATAGGACAACATAAATCTCTACACTTTGATATACGAATTTTTTTTTAGTTTGAAGCAATATTTCCAGGATTTACACCTCTTGAATTTAAATGAGTACATTTATTTTTTAGGAACAGAAATTTACTATTAATGATTTAATTTGAAGAAACAAGAAATACGCTCTTAGAGTCAGGTATGCACTTTGAAGGTGCCGAAATGCACTTGTAAGCATATAAAGCCTCTTTTTGGGTGCGCTAGTGAATCTTAAGTGCTGCTTTACAACAGGCTTTACAACAGTCACAGGTATAAATGAGATTTGACATACTTCTAACTATAGGTGCGTTCAAAGTTAAAACTATAATTTGACTTATCGTAATCTGGCATAATACACTTATTGATAAGCTAGATAAGTCATTTAGATTGTGAACGCTCTTTAAAAAAATTATGATTAAAAATCATGTTTGTGTTAGGGTAGTTTTTTGAGCTGATTTTATTGCTTGAAACATTGAAAAACATTAGCGTTAGCTGAGAAAATGTTTATTCCATTATGGCTAATATATTCTATGAGAATCCAGCAAGAAAATACTAAAATTTGTGATAAGTAATAAAAAATTATTTTGACGGGCCATCATCGAACATCGTGGCCGACGTAGGTGGGTGTTCCGCGGCCACGATGTTCGGTGATGTCCGTCAAAATTGTTTGTTATTACTTTACGCTATTTTTATGCCGATTTCTCATGAAATCGTTAGGATGTTGTTAAATGACATCTCCACTTACTCCAAACTGAGGTTTTATTTGTTAAAACCTCAGTTTGGAGTCGAGAAACACTATGCTCGATCCAAGATGGTTGGATGTCATAATTCACGATTGGTGTGACTTATCAAAAAGCCACTTATCACAGTTGACTTATCTGTTTAGTGACGCAATTTTGGTCACTTCCGGTTTGCCGTACGTCATTTCAGACATGACTTACAGATAAGTCATGTAAGTCATTTGACTTTGAACGCACCTAATAGGTGCGTTCAAAGTTAAAACCATAATTTGACTTATCTTAATCTGGCATAATCCTGACTTATTGATAAGCCAGGTAAGTCATTTAGATTGTGAACGCTCCTTTTTAAAAAATTATGATTTGTGTTAAGGTAGTTTTTTGAGCTGATTTTTTCGCTTGAAAAACTTAGCTTTAGCTAATAAATTGTCAATTCTATCATGGCCAATTGATTCCATGGAGAAAATACTAAAATTTGTGATAAATAATGAAAAATTTTTTGGACGGACCATCAGCGAACATCGTGGCCGACGTAGGTGCATGTTCCGCGGCCACAATGTTCGGTGGCTTCCGTCAAAATTGTTTGTCATTATTTTTCGCTATTTTTATGCAGATTTCTTATGGAATCGTTTGGATGTGGTTAAATGACATCCCCACTTACAAAATTTACAGGTTTTATTCGCTAAAACCTCAGTTTGGAATCAAGAAACATCATGCTTGATCCAAGATGGCTGCCAGTGAATGACTTATGCATAAGTCATGTCATAATTCACGATTGGTGTGACTTATCAAAAAGCCACTTATCACAGTTGACTTATCTGTTTAGTGACGCAATTTAGGTCACTTCCGGTTTGCCATAAGTCATTTCAGACATGACTTACAGATAAGTCATGTAAGTCATTTGACTTTGAACGCACCTAATGTCTTTTTTTTGGATGTATCGTTTTTCCAATATGAAATAGATACGGTATATCAATTAAATCATTTATTATAATAATTATAGGATCAATGGCTTTTAATCTCTATTAAAGATCTGCTCCTAAAAAATAAATTATCATTAAAAATATCATTTTCTACTCTGTTTAGTTGCTAGGTTGCAAACTAAAGTATGTTAGCATAAGTGTGTGTGTTTCTGAGTAATTTAAAAGAAATCCTTTTTTTATTACTTGCAACGTTTTCAATGATTGGCCATGAAAATCTAACGTTGTAAATTCTGTGCTTGTTGCGTTGAGTGGATTGTACGCAGATAATCGTGAAAAAACGCTGTCTCCACTGCATGACAAGTCTAGGATTAAAAAAAAATAGGGTTAAATTTCTAGTATAATGATGGGTTATTGACACAATGATCGCAGTGTAAGGTGAGAGGATGTGGTGTCATTGTCATCTATAAAATAATTTCCGTTGGCAATTGTTCCAATTCATTGAGATTAATTTATCCTCTTATATAATGGTCATTGACATAATGGTGTGATGACACGTGGATTTACGGACTTTTGCATAAGTTTTATGCCATTTGTTAATTAGAATGTTTTTAATTATATAATAAATGGAGCAAAGCCATAACCCATTTTGATGAGATAGATCATAAGTGAGTTTACAGTTTCTAGTATAATAGCCGCGGTGGTATTCTGCGAAACTGTAAAATTTGTTATGACATGGGTTAGAGACATATTATGAAGGCGAAAGTGCCTCTTTTAAATCGCCTTTTAAAACTTACAAAAGAAAAACATGGTAGTTTTAAGTTTCATATGACCATTTCTTATAAAGTTAACCCACTTATTTTTTTACTGCATTGTCTTTACAGACAATCTTAAGTTACCGGTCATTTTATATTTTTCAACTTTCATATTTTTTTAAAGTTGTTTTTAATAATAATTAATACAAGCCAAACACCAGTGCTATACTAATGTTGGCATCGCTCACTAGGTTCTTGACCTGTAATTACCTGCTTAATAATCTGTATCATTTTGCAGTTGTCATGGAAACGTAGTTTTATATTGGGCTTCCGTTTTCATGGCAAGTGCAGTGTGCAGTGGTATAGATGATTCAGCAGTAATTGTATCATGTTATAGTAAGACTTTTAGGACAAGATTACAAGATTACTTCACTTAGTTTAGGAAAGTTGTTCTATGTTTCACCAATTTCAAGAATACTGTATATTCTTTCTTTTTGTTTCTGCAAAATTTTAAATGAAATAATTTGACATTTTTTAATTTTTTTTTATGAAAAATTCATTTTTAAAAATGAAAACAAATGCTAAGTAAAATTCGAAACAGAAATAACTGTCAGAAACTGCGGGAAAAAAGTTAACTGATTAGAATAAATGAAAATTAAATGATGCGACACGAATGAGGATTTGGAGTTGGCTATGACCACAAATTGTTATTATTATTTATTAGCGCCATCTATTGTAGATTATTATAATTATCAATGGACAAAAATAATATTTAAAATTAATTACAACACAGAATTAAGTTCAAATTTTACATGCATGGATACAAAACAACTAAACTTCATTAAACTATAACTTTTGAAGTTTGAACACAACAAATATACAAGTTCTAATCAAGTTTAGCTACCGTGCAGTCTTACCTTCAGTGAAGCTGTGTTGAAGAAAACCTAAGAAGAAGAAACTGGCAATATACAAGTGAATCATTTGTATTTGGGATCTGTAGCGAGAAATAAAAGATTAAGCGTTTTCTTAGTTGCTATTTATATACAAGACAAACCTACTGTTATAGAATTGTTCGCTCCACAAAAACATTTAAAGGTTTTTGACAAATCGAAGTGCTTTGTATCAATACCTATGGGAAATACCAGTTAACAAATTGAAAAGATGCAAGAGCGGAACGTTGATATTCATGGTTAATACATCCTATTTCCTTTGTGAAACATTGACCCTAGTAAGTATTCAGGAAAAGAGTTTTATATGATAATTGATTTGTTTTATTTTCAATCAACTAAGCAATTACAGAGTGCAAAATAATTTTGTTATTAATATTAATTTATTAACGTTTCACTATGATGTCTCGTGACATGACAATGTAATCTCAGATTTGGTAGTTTGGTGACAAAACTGAACATCGGAAAACGTCATTTGGTTGTGGGTTTTGGTATGTAATGTTTGAAGTCAGTGGTTCATCGACAGGTACATTAGTTTCAATTTGTAGCGATCCATCTGTTAAGGTGAATTACAATTATTAGAAAAGTTTTATTTTAATAAGAAAATATTTTTTTTTTATTATTATTTAATACACTGAGCTCTCTCAAGACCAGGCTACATTCCAAATGGGGTAATATTTTGGAGAAATTGGCCAACAACTGAAAAATCACCCGGTTTAGGTTTAACCAGAGAGAAATCAGACAATTGAATTTTTTTAGATCATTCCTGGACCTCTATGTACCCAGCTTGAAGATTTCACCGTATTTAGAACACATTTACAACCTCCTAAAAGAACTTCTTTCAAGAAATCATCAATTTGCATCATTCCAAACGTATTAGCATATTGAATAACTTCAATCATTTGCCAAGAAATACTTTGCAGGATCGGGAGCATAAGTAATATTTGTCCAAAGCGGCCTCGTGAGTCGTATTGACTGTCATTTATGTAATCTTCCAAAATTAATTGAACTTGATATCTGAGCTCTTTCACTGTAGCAATACTGTCTAATTCTTTAGAAGCTGCAAAGCGAAAAAAAACATAATTAATTCATTCCAATAATATTAAATAGTCGTAAGTAGAAAACTGTTCGTCCAATGAGTACACATTCCCTTGAGTTTTAATGAAAATTCCGCGTTCTCTACTTAATTGCTTAAGTGACTCATTCAAACAAAATAAAAATAAATTGTACTAACTTGGATCTAAAACAACAATTGCTTTAAGACACGCAAATTCAGTATCGTCCATTTGAATTTCTTTTAGGGGTTTGATTAGTTCATCCATGATCCTGTTGCTTAGATGATTCATTTCAATTTCTGAATTCTGGCGTAGAATTTGATAGTCGTTGCCTAGCAATAACACGTCGTTTAAACGACACGAACGATGACAAACTCCAATAAGCAGACTTTCTCCAGCATGTGCTTTAAGAAGAGCCACCTGTAGAAAAAAATTAATTCAATTTTTAAAATGTAACAATTTAATTATTTTACCTGATCCGTGATTGGCAAATTAGCAAAAGCAGGTATTTTTTTAGCCCATTCCACTTGTTTCCTTAGTTGTTTATTCATTGAACAGCTCACATCATCTAAGGTGGCAACTTTTTTATTAGCAGTGTCATGAATCTTGTTTTTCAAATAATATTTATTATTGATGGGAATTATTCATTTGTTTATGAAATACCTCTTCATTGGATGTCTTTTCAGCATGTAGTAGGATATTAATTGAAATTCCACTCGGATTATTTTGTGCATCGTAACTGTGACGACGATTTCTGATACAATCACGTTCATTTTGAACAGCTAGCCAATTTTTTAAGTTAAAATATTAATTACACGCATAAATATATCGGTATAGTTTTTTTTTTTACCTTCTCGTTTCATTCCTACACGTTCACATTTTCTAAGTCGACAAAATCGACACTGATTTCGTTTATCTTTATCGATAATACAATTTTTATTCAATCGACAAGCGTAATTATGTTTCTTCCGCACACTGCGCCTGAAGAAGCCTTTGCAGCCATCACAACTGGCTGCACCGTAATGTTTACCTGTGGATTTATCACCGCAAATAGCACAGAACTGGTTCGTTACAGTATTTATGCAAGGTGACAATGACATTGGCATGACGGCAGTGTTTATATCTAAAAATAATAATTTAATTTAATTTTAATTTAATTTAATAATTAATAATAATTAATAATGAAAGTAGAGATATAAAATGGGAAATATTATATAGAATAGTAACAAAAAAGTGCTAAGATGCAGAGATTAAATTTTGAAGTCTTCAAGTTCAAATGTTTACTTTAAATCTTTAAAAGATAAATATCTGAAATTTTGCTGAAATTTAAATTTTTAAAATGACAGTACGGTATTTTATCAAGATATTATTGCCGCAACATTTTAAAATAAAATGTATTATGGAATATCGAATTTGCTGAAATTTATAATTGGGAACACGCACCTGTTATGGGATATGAAGATCTGGAATTGGAATGTCTGTTTACAATAACAGAGTCATTTTGAGAAAAAGTTCGCTGAGAAAGAGCAATTTCGTCGCCCATAGGAAACACGTTAAGTTCAAAGCAGTTAAAAGTCGAGAGTCCAGTTCAACGTGGACTCCAGCTTAAGAGGTCGAAGGGTACCTTACCGTCCGTATCTGACTTTGAGTGCGCAAGTTTGTGTTTGTTGTACAGCGTCATTAAGGATGTTTATACTACGTCTCAAATCGTCATTTATTGATAAGATTAAATCAGATTATCTGAGTCATTTGCAGTCGCATGTTAAAATTTGACCTATACAATGTTTCAGCATAAATGTTACAGTATTAACCAACTTAATCAATAACAAATTATTTCTTTTTCTTTTTTT
>JH432105.1:472927-489784 GCA_000239455.1 Strigamia maritima
TTTTTTTAATTTAAAAAAAGAAAAAGAAATTAATTTTTTTAATTTAAAAAAAGAAAAAGAAATAATTTTTTTTATTTAAAAAAAAGAAAAAGAAATAATTTTTTTTAATTTAAAAAAAAGAAAAAGAAATAATTTGTTATTGATTAAGTTGGTTAATACTGTAACATTTATGCTGAAACATTGTATAGGTCAAATTTTAACACGCGACTGCAAATGACTCAGATAATCTTTTTTTTATTTTAAAAAAAGAAAAAGAAATAATTTGTTATTGATTAAGATGGTTAATAATTCAGCCGACAGTTTTGATGGATCACTTCTCTGATAAGTTGTTGATATACCTACCAATCACGTTGTCTCTAATTTATATAGTGCTGTAAACAGGTACGAGCAACTTGAAAAGGTAGATTATAATTTGTGATGCAGGCATAGTTTTTCTGGATATGGATATGTATTATTGTTGAGCTGTCAATCATATTATTTGTACTGTAATTGTATAGCTACCTCAAATTTTTTCCCACTGGACCTTAGACCAGTAATCAGTGATCGATAAACACAAATGAACTTTGGACTTGAACCTTGGATAAGGTGAACTTTAAAATCCAAGTTCATTCCATGTTCCTGTTATTTTAGCTGTTATTATTCCCACCGAAAATTAATGGTAATTTATATTTTTCTTTATATTGACCCAAAAATAAAGTTGAAAATAAGTCAATTCTTGAAAGCAATCTTTGCTCACTTTGTGTTATTAAAACTTCAATAGCTAGTGGGAAGTCTCCTGGATACAAGTTGTTCCAGTAAGCTTTTGCTGGTGGTTGTTGTTTTTTCCAAGATACATGAGATTTGCATCGATGGCAAAGTAGTAAATTACTTTTTTCTAATAGTTTAATAGGAAGATATTGAACTGAATTTGCATGAATTTTTAAATTGCTGGCTTGATTTGGATAACATCTTTTCAAGCAGATATCACAAATGAGGTTTGCAAACACATTAATTTTTTCAGAAAATTTTTGTTGTATGTTTTGATTAAAACTGGTTCACAATGGACGCAAGGGCATTCACAATGAGCCAAAATTTTGCATGCAAACTGTACGCACGTCGGTTGCATGAAAGCTGGTTGCATGCAACAATTGACTCGTTGCATGAAAGCTACGCATGAAAATAAAATGAAAATGAAAATAAAATAAAGTGTGTAGTAATGTGAGATTTAATTTCATTTTTGTTGAGTATTAAATTAAAAATAGTAAATTATATTAGTCACATGGTCAAAATCTGTATACATGATTGGTCATGGGCCCTTTTGGGGTACCAATTGATAAATATCAAAAAATTCAAAGGGGATGAGCAGCATTGAGAGAACAGCATTAAACTGACTTCAATTTTCATTCTACGCTATATTTCCATTGTTGACAGCTATTTTTGTTTCTTTAGGCAGTTCTTTTAGAAGCTTTTTCTCATGCTGCATAACCGCATAACAAAACCTTATGCACCTTTGTTAAGTTGGCCCCCAAGTGTAAGCCGAAATAAAATGATGATTGGGCCGGGTTCTACATCCAATGGGCTCAATGGGTAAGTAATTAATTTTCATTGGGCTCACTTTCTTAATGATGTTTTTCTAACTTTCACTTTGGGGGGCCAACTTTATGGTCAGCCCCCCAAATTAATGGGCCAGAAAAACTAATGAATGGGCCAAGTAGTTCATCTAATGGGCTCAATGGGTAAACAAAAATTTTTGATTGGGCTCACTCGGTTGGCCCAATAAATCGATTTTTAGGTTTTGGGCTAATCAAATGTCAAATTTGAAAAATAATGGGCCAGAAAAACTAATGAATGGGCCAAGTAGTTTATCCAATGGGCTCAATGGGTAAACAAAAAATTTTTCATTGGGCTCACTCGGTTGGCCCAATAAATCGAATTTTAGGTTTCATTGGGCTCACTCGGTTGGCCCAATAAATCGAATTTTAGGTTTTGGGCTAATTCAATATCAATTTTAAAATTTAATGGGCCAGAAAAACTATTGAATGGGCCAAGTAGCTCATCTAATGGGGTCAATAGATAAACAAAATATTGTACTTATGTAATTAATCAAGATCACAAAAAAGTAAATTTGTAATTTCAACCTGAAATTGGTTTATTTCATTCCTCCTCACTGCGGGCAATGTTTTTGTTGCCCCTCACAGAGGCTCATGTGAGTGTTTAAGCAGTTATAAACAAATGCTCGCTGGTTGGAGTAGTGTTTGTTTATTTTAAACCACGATTTTTTAGCTTTGAGCTTTTGTAACAATACGTGGATTCAAAGTCAAATGACTTACATGACGTATGGCAAACCGGAAGTGACCTAAATTGCGTCACATTAAACAGAAGTCAACTGTGGTAAGTGGCTTTTGGATAACTTACACCAATTGTAGATTATGACATTATTTATGCATAAGTCATTTGTGGCAGCCATCTTGGATCAAGCATGGTGTTTCACGACTCAAACTTATGTTTTAGCAAAAAGCAAATTTTGAAGGTGGGGACGCCATTTAACAACATCCTAACGATTCCATGAGAAATTGGCATAAAAATGGTGAAAACCAATGACAAACAATTTTGCCGTGCATCAGCAAACATCGTGACTGTGGAACCCACACCTACGTCGGCCATGATGTTTGCTGATGTCCATCAAAATAATTTTTCATTATTTTTCACAAATTGTACTATTTTCTAGCTGGATTCTCATCTTATTAACAGAGTTGACTGTTTCATTTGTTGGAGCCAAAATATCTCTCTCAAAGAAATGTTTAGAATCAACGATTCGCGATTGTTTGTCGTAGAAAACGAATTTGATTAGCTGTTCCAAATTGTTTGGGTTGATTTTCATCTCATCAGGAATTTTGACTGCTTGCTGTATTTTACCTTCTCCCACATCCAAAAGAAATCAACAAAACTGTTGTTCGTTGGGAGAGCTAATAGCACGCATATTGACAGTTAATTTTAATTTTTCAACTGCTGGCCACAGTTTAGAGTTTTTAAAAGTGGAAGTTACAATTTCGAATCGTCTGCCGTTTTTAACCACAGGTAACATCTGTTGGAAATCTCCACCAAATACAAATGCTACATCTCCAAATGGTTTATCATTTTTTTTAATGACTCTTAAAGTACGATCAACCGCTTCGATTATATGTTTGTGTGTCATTGATATTTCACCCCAAAGAACTAAATGGGTGTGTTTAATTAAGTAAATCTGCTTCCTTAGATTCCTTCACTTATATTGCAGGTTGAATTGGAGAAAATTTTAAATGGTATTTTAAATCGACTGTGTGCTGTCCGGCCATTAGATAATAATGTTGAAGCTATTCCAGAGGATGCAACTGCAAGTGTGATTTTCCCTTCAGAACGGAATTTGTACAGTATTGTATTGAATAAAAAAGATTTTCCTGTTCCCCTGGTCCATCGACAAAAATTGGCTTTACTTCACCACTTGGACCACGACAATTATGTTATGTTCTGTGTGAAAAAGCAGATTATTTAAATTGTGCGAAAAAGCAGATTTTTTAAATTCTGTGTGAAAAAGCAGATTTTTTAAATTTTGTGTGAAAAAGCTGATTGTACACTAGATTTATGCTTCAAAAAATACCTAAAGCATATAAAAAACCAAATAAACAGACATCTCACCTTAAACCAATTTATTTAGGCAAAATCAACGAATCAAACAATCAGTGCGCCCTGAGCGGACATTGTCCGGACTGGACGCTCTTCGCACCGGACACTATACTACACTACACGGCATATACTGTATATACAGTATATAGATATATATAGATGTTAAAATAGGAGGCGTTCTTTGCATAGTAGAAGTGACTACAAAGTGGGCAGAGTGCGCCACAGTATGACTTTGTTTTTCAACAAATTTTTAGATTTTAAATTAGTTTTTCTAAATTAGTTTTTTTACTGTGCAGTACACGGGGTAGCTTGTTCATTATTGAAGCAAGTGTGGTCAATGTGGTATTTCGTTTTTTAATCATTTTCTTTGCCATGGACCATTCGTTATAAAGCCGTGATGACCAGGCAGCAGGGACCACCAAACCCTAACTTGGCAAAATTTACAGAAATTTGTTAGGATTGAACACCAGCTGTACTGAAATAATTTTTAAAGATTTTAGAATTCTGTCAGTAGTTTATCATACAAAACCTCAGCTTGTTTTTCCATGTTGGTACATCTTCTTGTATATCACTACATACTAATGTGAACCTGTTTCTTCCTCTGTACCTGTAAAATCAGTGATTGGTTGAAAAGTGTGTCAATATGTCCTGAGATTGACTGATTGAGTTCCGGCAATGACGTCATTATCCTCTTTCTATATAATGGCTCCCGATTTGTATTTCCTATCTAAAGCAGCCAGGTTCAACAAACAAACAAATAAACAAACAAACAAACAATACCCAACAATCCACTTTCAGAGTTATGGGCATCCATTCAATACTGAGCTCTGTCTGTCTTTAATGTCATTTCAATTTCACAAATTTTATTTTTTTCGACAAGTTTCATTTATAATTTTGTTCCATCTAGGTCTGTGATTGATGCTGCTGCTTTGAGTAAAGACATTCGACCGGTTTGCAAGCGATTTATGCAGAATCCGCTGGAAATGTACGTGGCTAATGAGTCGAAGCTGACTTTACACGGTTTGAGTCACCATTGAATAACCACGATAAGACCCGCCATTGTTTGCTCGATATGGTGGAATTTAATCACGTTACTTTATTTATTTGAACTATACAACATTGTATGTCTTTGGACCGCTATCACATGTTTAAGGATTTTAATTTTTAATAGGCGGATTTTAGTAGCCACTGATTTCCGGCATATCATAATGGTTGAACGGGTGAATATAGTCTTTCATTATGATATGCCGGAAAATTCTGAAACATATTGGTTGCATAGAGTTTCTCGTGCTGATTTGTTTTTATTATTTTTTTTTTTTATTATTATTATTTTTATTCCCGTGTAATTTTACATGGGGTAACCACTTGTAACTCAAACTAAGCTTTAAAGCAATGAGCTTAAAGTATACGATCGATTAGTTTGGAGAGAGCAAACTTTCAAAATATCACACGTATGCCCTTCGGGACCAGTGCTCCAAATAGCAAACGACGAAGAGGAATCACTTCTAGCATGAAAGTCGGTCCAATTTCGCTTGTGGCAGTCTAACTGAAAATGTGATTTGTACTTTTCCCTGTTACTTTTCATGATATTTTATAGGTCCTGTAAATTGATTGGAGATGTTTCTGTAAGCAACTAATTGTCAGTCTGCGCAAGGTTTAAGACAGAAATCTCATTTCAAACCTCCCTCCAGTCTTAGATGTTACCGCAATATTAGCTGTGTTTTTTCTTCACTCGTATACTTTTTTTAATGACTATTCTGAATTTTTATAAGGTAAGATAAAAGCATCGGTGAAATTCTAATTTTCAAAAGTAATGAATACAATCTTATTACTAACTAAACCGTTTACATGAATAAATATATTCTACCAACACAAGTGGACATTTAAAGAAAAATAAATTGTCACAATGTTGTATTTAACATTTGCTACTGCATGTTTGTAACTTTTGTTATATTGTTTGAAGTAATACCCTTTCTTCTCGATTAATTCTTGATGAGTACCAAACTCAGCTACTTGTCCTTGATGGATACATACAATACAATCTGCATTTTGAATTGTGGAAAGCCTGTGCGCTATTATGATAGTTGTCCTATTCTTAGAAGCCTTATCAAGTGCTTCTTGAACGACTAACAAAAACATATCAATATTTAATAATTGTAGTCGATTTTTATCAGTCTCAACTCACTTTTTCACTTTCTGAATCTAACGCTGACGTTGCTTCATCCAAAAGCAGTATTTTAGGATTACGTAAAAGAGCTCTCGCAATCGCTATTCTCTGCTTCTGACCGCCACTTAATTGTGTGCCTTTGCTCCCAACTGAAGTATTGTATCCCTGAGATAATGATGTTGCAACAGTGTAAGCAAAATAAAATCAAAAACAGATGTCTGTATCGTCTCAATTTACTGCCAATTTTTCTGCAGGAATTTGAGACGACACACATTATCATTGTAAAGAAGTACCTGCGGCAAAGCTGAAATGAAATTGTGGATATTTGCTTGTTTAGCAGCCTGTATGACCTCATCTATATGGACTTTTCTATTATTACAGCCGTATGCAATATTATCCATTATGCTGCAGTCAAAGAGAACCGGCTCTTGAGAAACTAAACCAATTTGATCTCGCAACCAAGACACGTTTAAGTCATTGATATTATGACCACCTAATCGCTGAAAAGAGAACGAAAAATCTTACGATCATGCTTTGCCAATAAATTTAAACAAAATTTTACCACATTGCCATGTGATGGGTCATAAAACCGTTCCAACAACTGAACACATGTACTCTTTCCACATCCACTGTTACCAACTAGAGCAACAGTAATGCCATTTTCCACTTTTATATTCAAACCTTTCAATATTTGAGCTTGACTTCTCGATGGATACGAAAATTTGATCTCTTCAAATTCCACTGATGCGTCAAGAAATTTCTCTAACCCCGCATCAAAATTAAATTATAAATTATATTTATCAATTTATAAATTTATATTTAACATTTTTAGATTTGTGGCATCAGAATTAAGAATTTGCGTTAATTATCAAAATAAAAATTGTTTTGGTCATTTACTTGGAATATTCCATTTTTGTGTCACAGCATTTGACATATTCCATTTTTTTGTCCGCAGTTATTTATTGTTTAAACTTTAACAAAATAAGATAATGGTGCGAATTTTTGATCATTTTGAAGCTTTCATTCTAAAATAAAGCCCTAAAAGCACAACTTTCACAACTTTTCAAATTTGTGATTTAAATACAGGGCACACATCATATTTCACTATATTCCATTTCATTGGCACCGAGTTGTATTCATTCCGTTACAAACAACAGGTAAAGTGAACATGCGACTTCATCATATCTGTATAATATATTTGGAGTTCGGATTACTTGCACATTAAATGCAAGTAGAAGAAAAGAGGTGAAACTGGTTTCGTCATTTCCATGTGGCGACTAATGACTTGAGTGGCATGGAAACCACAATTCCGCATGTTTCACGATGCGTTATTTCAAATTGGGGGCTTGGGGCCATGAGAGGGAGAGAAATACACAGACATAAATTGCTCACTTATGGTCGGTCCCGGTCCTGTGTCGCATCCTCGAGTTTCCTAGTTGCTGTGGGAGTAGGTCCTATTATCCTGTAGGTCGGCTAAATCACCCGCTGCACGTGGCGACGGTCACTCGAGCTTGGCGGCAATAGAGTAACCACAGTACAATGTCTGTGGTGTATGAGCTGTTACATGACCGATACACAAGCCTCATATTCGCCTCATAATAAATCAGAGGCACCAAAAGCTTGAAATAAATGTAATCAAGCACAAAGGCAAATAATCATAGGCAAGAATCAGTATCAGTAACAGCACAAAGCAAAAAGGCATTACTTCCTGTGTTACAAGGGCTTTTATACTTGTCTAATCTTCTTGTCATAGATAAGGAGATTATGACAAGATCCTATGAGTCAGAGTGATGACAATTATGACATCACTCATTCTCAAGCACAATGTGCTTTTATCACTTTGTAGAAATATAAATATATATAATAAATATAAATAAATAATATATATAAATAAATATATATATAATAACTAAAATATTGTCGCGTTCACTTTTTACTTTATTCAATCGATATATTAATACAAAAATATTACAACTTAATGTAATACACGGTAAAAATATGATGGCTGTTTCTCAACGATGAATCGATCTCGGGTTCGGTGGAACACGACCGACGATGCAGCATTGGTCTTCTACGTCGTTTTCAGCTTGCGGTTTAGGTAAACCAGCCGATGGTAATGATCAGAGCGGGATATTCCTGGCAGACAACCACACTCGCAACAGCAAATGCGGCTGACAGCACTCAGGAAAAGCTTAATCACACACATAAGATATGTAAGCGCTATTTGTAAGCGCTAACAAACAGAACTCTAATGCTTAGTTCACACTGGTGTTCACATTACTCTGTAACGTAATGCAAGGAGGCTGCGCAATGCATTGTGGGCTTAAAAACACATGTAGACTTAAGTTCTTACTCCAAAATCGATTTTGAAGTAGGACGTAACGTAACTTAAGAACTTACGACCAACGAATGAGAACACAGCTGCTTCTCTCATGAAAACGAGATTAAATAAGAAATTCCGTGATTTTTGGCCTCCATTGCAGCAAGCATGGAACACTCATCACAAGTAGATGCCAACTCAACTAGAGAAAAAAAACCAAGGAAAATGATTTTGAAGTGAAATTGTAGGATGAGTGAGCGTGAGTGAGCCTCGCGAGTGAGCATGTAGATGTGAATATTGTTTTTTAAGCCTGAAATAAATGTTTTTTTGATAGTTTTTACAGTTTAAAATCATTATTGCTGCTAACAGTAGCAAATCAGCTAATAATTCTTCTTCATCATTCATTTCTAAAGTTGCCATTGTGAAACTGGAATTTAATCTGGTTTTGGATCTAAATCCAATTTATTCTGATTGGTTGGTTTACATTTACTTAACACAAGCAGTGTGAACTAAACCCTACGTTACTTTCCTTAAGTTACGTTAATTATCCTTAAGTTACGTTACGTTACGTCTAGTGTGAACTAAGCATAACAATTAGCTGTGCTAACTGCCAGAAAATATCACAGATAAATAAGAAAACTTATCCGTGAAGCGTGAGCAAATCCCTCTTTCATTGACTATACCTTCGATCACACAAATACGATTCAAGTAGATGTTGACCCAAGAAGGACTGTTGTTTGTTCTGTCGCGATCACGATTTCTAACACTAAAATAACTGCAAATGATAATAGAATAAGTAAAAGTCCGCGAGTTCAAATAATTATGAATCGCAAGGTGATGCTGTTGAACAGGCTTACTCGTGGCTGGTGTCTAGGGGTTATGATAAAGGAACTTACTCTAATCTGCAAAGGTTAGAATGAAATAAGTTAAGACTTGTTTCATTCGCTTTTTAAATTTAAACGCAATCTTTATTTCAAGACAAAGTTATATATATATTAAAACACACTTTTCCAAAGTACAAACTATAATCAAACTGAATATTATTCGCATGGTTAAACAAATGTAATTAAATGATAAAATAGATTAATGACTAGAAAGTTACTGGGCTGGGCGTCGGTTGAGTTTCGGCGGGAAACTAGTGGCGTCGTCCTTCTCAATCGTCACTGTTCTTGGCGGGAAAGTAAGACTCGTATGCCACGGTCTTACTCTCTGTAGTTCGCAGTTTGACCTCGATCGAGTCAAACCACGGGAAAATCAATACACTGACTTATATTTACCGTGTCCAACGTTCCTAGTTGGACAAGTAACTGGTCGATGATTCAGTTGAGTCTTTTTCGTGCCTCTTTGAAGATATCACAAATCAACGAGTCTGGGGTGAGCAGAGGTTGATGATGTGATCAGGTCAAAGGCAAAGAGAAAAAGAGTCAAGATCGAAAGTGCAAATCAGTGATTTGCACTGGGACACATGTGCAGATCGCATGGTCCTCTGAAATTCGGGTGCAAAATTCAGTTGAGTTGTTATGGCAACACCCCATGGGGCGTGCCGTAACCGAGGGGAAAAGTGTCTGGCACACTTTTGGCACTAATTAGGATTAAAAATTATCAAACAATAATATCCAGAGTTCTCACATTTATTCAGTACTAAAAATAGGTTTTTTTGGTCACTGCAGTTCGGAAGTAAGACTGACTGAAACTTTCAGTGAGGGAGCAAAGCTGAGCTAGCCTTTGGGCAATGTTGTTATTGCACACAAAAGCTGTGCAGTGAGCTTGAATGAGTGCAACTAGGATGAGTCATGTTATTCCCCTTCTCAAATGGGCGGAGACTTGTTACCCTAGTTGGGGTAAACAACTCAAGTGATGTAAGAATACGCAATAAAACACTAATATTATTTACCCCTAATTAATAATATGAATACGAGCGAATTATTAACATAAACCCTACATACTCAATTAAACACAAAAGATAATTATAAACAAGTTATATAATTAATTTACATTTATTTACACTCATTAAATAATATTCACACTAAAAGACATGCCAAATTGGTACACAACATATGCTCACAATTCAAACACGCTTGAACATGCTCATACAACATGGAAAAAGTCCATGGTACCCATTCGGGTCACCACAATATTATAAATAATAACTTTATTTCTTTATAAAGTTATAGTATTTACATATGCATGTCTGGTCGAAACTCTGTCTATTGTCGCAATAGCGCGCCATAGCGATAGTTTCTTCAACTAGGTGAGGCTATAGGCTTTATACAAACTAATAGATCAGAACTACAAGTTTAAATTACCTGAGTTTATGATCTAATAATTTAGTTAAATCTGTTTCTCATAATAAAAGTCTTTATTTACTCTATTTATTATTATATTTGAATCTGCCGGCATGGTCGCATAAGTGCGCCATAGCGGTGGATTCTATAACCTTTTATGGGTGTTTCAGCCCGTCACATACTGTATAGTAATATAGTCAAATTTTAAAAATATGGTTAGTTAACTAAGTGTTTTGTACATCATGATGTAAATGTCTTACAGAATCATCCACAATGGGTGTATGATATCATTAAATAAGTTTGATCTTTGAAGAAAAAAAAGATGAAAAGTTTCATTGTCTTTTTTAATTTAATTTTGTTAATTAAACCGCATGGGCTTATATACGGATATAAGCCCATGCGCATATTTAAGCCCAGGGCTAAAAATCAGTCTGCTTGACACTTTTTCGTAGGTCAAAAATGGCGGTTTTTCAATTAAAACCCCATGGGTTTTAATGCGGGGTTTTGCATTTATTAATGATAAGAAAATCTGATAAATAAAGTTATAATTAAACAATGACATTAATTAAACTGTTTACATATAGTATACCAACACATAAGTGAACATTTAAGAAAACCAAATTGTTACAGAGTTCCTCGTATTTGTTATTTATTGTAATTTTTGGAATATAGTTTGAAGTAGTGCCCTTTCTTCTCGATTAATTCTTGATGAGTGCCAAACTCAGCTACTTGTCCTTGATGGATGCATACAATACAATCTGCATTTTGAATTGTGGAAAGCCTGTGCGCTATTATGATAGTTGTCCTATTCTTAGAAGCTTTATCAAGTGCTTCTTGAACGAGCTAATAAAGGTATTTCAGTATTTAATAATAGTACACGATTTTTATCAGTCTCAACTCACTTTTTCACTTTCTGAATCCAAAGCTGATGTTGCTTCATCCAAAAGCAGTATTTTAGGATTACGTAAAAGAGCTCTCGCAATAGCTATTCTCTGCTTCTGACCGCCTATCCCCTGTGTGCCTTTGCTCCCAACTGAAGTATTGTATCCCTGAGATAATGATGTTGCAACAGTGTAAGCAAAATAAAATCAAAAACAGATGTCTGTATCGTCTCAATTTACTGCCAATTTTTCTGCAGGAATTTGAGACGACACACATTATCATTGTAAAGAAGTACCTGCGGCAAGCTGAAATGAAATTGTGGATATTTGCTTGTTTAGCAGCCTGTATGACCTCATCTATATGGACTTTTCTATTATTACAGCCGTATGCAATATTATCCATTATGCTGCAGTCAAAGAGAACCGGCTCTTGAGAAACTAAACCAATTTGATCTCGCAACCAAGACACGTTTAAGTCATTGATATTATGACCACCTAATCGCTGAAAAGAGAACGAAAAATCTTACGATCATGCTTTGCCAATAAATTTAAACAAAATTTTACCACATTGCCATGTGATGGGTCATAAAACCGTTCCAACAACTGAACACATGTACTCTTTCCACATCCACTGTTACCAACTAGAGCAACAGTAATGCCATTTTCCACTTTTATATTCAAACCTTTCAATATTTGAGCTTGACTTCTCGATGGATACGAAAATTTTATCTCTTCAAATTCCACTGATGCGTCCGAGAAATCTCCCTAACCCAGCATAATCAAAATTAAACATTTCATCTTCCAGTGTACTTTCTAATACTTACCAGTTTTAACCCAGTGCCACTTTTTGTTGTTAAAGGTTTCCGGTCTAACAATTGAAAAATTCTACCTGCTGACATAAGACCTTTGTTATAATTAGGTGCCATAGCAACTGATTGGCCAATCATCATCATTCCAAAAATAAGTAGTTCTGCTATTCTGTGAAAAATTTACAAAATCAATATACTTAAACTCTATTTAACAATTCGTGCACGAAACTCCCATTGGTTAATGACCTATGCATTGTACTGAAAGTATATTCTTATTTTAATCCTCTAGTTGAGTTAAGTCAAAAAATTATTTCTATTTGGGTTTTTGTATTGTTACGCACATTATTTGGCTACGAAACAATGACTTTTCAACTCGGCTCGACTAGAGGATTAAAATAAGATACCATAATCGATACTTTCAGTACAGTACAATAAAGTTCACTTTTCAGTTTCGTGCCCGAATTGTTGGATCGAGTTTAGTAGAAACTTAACGGCAGGTGTTTTTAATGTGGAATAATTTATAGTTTCGGGAAAAGTAAGACAGTAAGCAGGTTTAATCAAATGTTTATTTTATGCTTAATAGTGAAAGCAGAAAAGAGAATTGTTTTTTAACTCACTTAAATACATCTTCATATGGCACTCCCTCCTTTTCAATAAGATAGCCGCCATACCACATACTCGCAGCATACGAAACACATGGTAAACTTTGAGATACACCAAATATAATTCCGCGAACTTGAACTACCTTCCAATAATTTCTATGCAAAAGAAAAACTTTAATTTATAAATTGCAAAACAAAATGTGCGTTTAAACCGTACAGGCGAGACTGTATAAGACCCTCTGCATACATTTCTTTAAACTTATCTTCACGTGATAGAGATGCCACTGTTCGAATGTTATTTATCGCTTCACTAGCAATCTAAAAAAATTGGATGAGTTCTATTAACACTTAAAATTTTTCTATTATTCACCTTTCCGCACGATTCTTGCGCTTTGATTTCTTTATCATTGTGTCCCATCATAAATTTTCCTTGATAGTATGTTGCTATTAGCACTAGTGGCATAAATACTGCCGTGACTAAAGCCTGTTTCCAAACAAGTACCAATGCAAAAACAAGAGCTATTATTACAGTTGAAAAGGACTGTAAAAGAATTCCAATTCTGGACCCGGTTGCCTGAAAAAAAATAATTGAAAACATTAAATAATAATTAGTAGACACGGTAAAATATAAAAATACTTACTCCTTGCACGTTTGCGGCATCAACTGCAAGTCTAGTACATAAGGCACCTGTACTATTTTTTGGTTCATCAAACCATCCGCATTCCTGTGTTTAAAACATAACATTAGTCATTATTGCAGATTAGTGTCCATCCGCAATACAAGTAGTTGCTGAGCTTAGTAACTAATACGATTGGCACCATCAATACTACAATTCGTCTACACAAACCTGATTTAAAATTGAAGCAAAAGTGAGTTTGCGTATTCGAGCAGTCAGTTTATCTCCAGCAACGGCAAACATATACATCTGCGGAAAATGAAATTAATACTCTTTTAACAATGCATATTTTAAATGTTATACCTGCAGGAAGCATGAAATTCCGGCCCACAGGCCGAGTACAACAAAAAGAATTGCATAAAATTCAGACTCTTTTCTAGCTTCATTTTCAACAGTAATGGAGAGAACCTAAAATGATGATATTCGCTATCTTATATTGCAACACACCGGAAGTAGAAACTGACCCCCATTATGTCACCAAACAATAAGGCATAAACTGGTGTAGTACAACCAAATCCAATTGCCCCGAAACATCCTAATAAAATGTAAGGCCATTCTGGTGAATTGAGTTTTATGATGCGAAACAGAGGCGGTTTGAGTATATCTTGATCCTTGAAATGAAATCACAAATTGCGCATTATCATCATGTTGGTAAATCAATAAACAAGGATTTTACCTCCTCCTCGTCTTCTGGTGTTTGGTGATCAATTGACATACTTCTGCCCATAAATGAGCCACTATTAATGCTAGTGACAGTTGGCCTTCTCTGGTAAGATAATTTCCTTTCACCTTTTTCATTCATTTCGTGTATTTCCTCAACTGAAAAGTATTTTTCATTAAAATTAGTCAACGTTTTCACATAACATAAACTTCTATTGATTACGGTCGTTAAGAGAGTTCATTGTTCATTTAACCAGATTGAATTTTGAATGAGATAACTACAGTATACTACTATAAGGTCAATTATTTGTATAATTATATTCATCCATTATGTGAGAGAGAGAGAGAGAGAGAGAATGAATTAGGTTTAGCGGCGACTCAGGCCAATCCATTATGTGCTAATGGGAGTTTGTTAAGAGAGTTTTACGTACTTTCATTTTCGTCCTGTTCTTCTCCCGATTGCTAGTAAAATCCCAAAATGTGATCAATTAAGTTCAGCAGGAAAACTTAACAACCTACTTGTTGCGTTTGAACCAATTCATAATACAATCCTCGATGATTCATCAAATCATCGTGAGTTCCATGCTCAGCTACTTGTCCATCATTAATAACACATATAACATCAGCAGTTCTGACGGTTGTTAAACGATGAGCTACAATTAAAGTTGTCCTACCCTTTCTAACCTAATTATACGTATAATATAATTTAAAAGTAAAATATAAAATATTTCTAGTATTCAATTCAAATAAGGAATAAAAATCTTTACTTTGTCTAGCGCTGCTTGGACAATTCCTTCGCTCTCCGAATCCAGAGCAGATGTTGCTTCATCCAGTAATAAAATTCTCGGGTTTTTCACTAAGGCACGAGCAATTGCAATTCGTTGTTTTTGTCCACCGCTTAACTGTGATCCTCGATCCCCAACTAGCGTATCGTATCTCTGAGAATAGAACAATTAAATGTTTTTCATTCTAGATTTTTCTAGCTTATTTTAAAAACAATTTACTACCTTAGGCATCTTCATTATAAAATCGTGTGCATTTGCAGCTTTTGAGGCCAGCTCAATCTGCTCTTGAGTAATACCTTCACAGCCAAGTCGAATATTCTCCGAAATACTCATACCAAACAGTACCGGCTCTTGCCCTACGACACCGATTCTTTCTCTTAACCATCTGACGTTAAATCTTCTTACATCTTTGCCATCAATTCTAACCTACAGAAATAACAATGTTTAAGATTACAATTCAGAAAACAAAAAAATCGATTTTAATAAACTTACAGAACCTTCAGTTACATCATACATTCGCTGTACTAATTGAATTAATGTACTTTTACCGCACCCACTTTTCCCAACTAAGGCAACCGTTTGACCGCTGGCTATTTTAAAATCTAATCCATTCAAAATGTTTACTTCAGATCGGCTCGGGTAATTGAAATGAATATCTTTAAAGTGTATGTCTCCAATAAGGCATGGTGGTCTATCTCCCTGAATAGAACTACTGTCGATTGTAGGCACCTGAGTATGTCGACACTTAGTATTTTATACGTAATACAAAATCTTTCTAAACCGTACTCTGTGAATAACTTGGAAAACAGTAGCTGCTCCTGTTCGAGCAACATTAATTGCTTCTAAAAAGGGACTTCCTTGTCCGATCATCATTGCACCCATTAATGCACTAAAGAAAACCTTTCAAATAAATAATAAGAATAATAATCCAAATAAGCCGTTTGTTCTTGCTACTTACAATTATAATTGTACTGGCATCATATTCGTAACTACCATCTCGATGACTGTCAAAAAATAATTTCACTCCATACCAAAACGCCAAAGAAAAACTGCCATAAGTCATGAGCCAAGTAACTCCAGTGCCCAAACCAGTAACCAGACCTCGTTTGGTAGCAGCCTTTTGGGCGTAGCTTAAATTTTTTTCGAATCTAATGAAAAGAAATAGTTAATAACAAAATGTGGAAATGACTAGAAGTTACAAAAAAGACTGCAAATCTACCAAATTGTACTAATTGAGAAAGAAAAACTGTTTCAAGCAGTTAATTATCCTATCGGTAATTGGAAATTACAATTTAAAGAAATGCTTTGACTGCATTAGAGGACCTGAGTTTGTGCCAAAATAGGCTTATACTATCTCTTAAGTCCTAACCACAGAACAAGCTGGCCAACTAGGACCATATAGCAATTTGGCTCTTAAAGGAAAGCAAGCCTCTTTAGACATACAATTTCTGCACTTGTAGGCATTAGGTGCATTCAATTTCAACGGTTAATGCTAGGTTCCCACTTGGCAGAAACTCAGACAGAAAATTTTCTGCTGCAGAATATTTTGAGTGCAGAAAAGTATGTGGACTGAAAAGTGGCAAAAAAATGCAGAAAAGTAGAATTTAAAAATGGATGCCAGCTAAGGAAGGCAATTTATAAGCACTGCTGCTTTCTACACTCAATATTTACTGCAGCAGAAAATTTTCTGCCGGAGTGTTTGCCAAGTGGGAACTAAGCATTATGTTGTTTTTCTTGTTTATGAGATGGCCAAAAATGCTTGCTATAAACAAAAAAAAAACCCTTTGCCTTTGTTAATGATTATTTGGATTCTCTATAAACCGTTTATGAGAATACGACACAAACAACGTCTACGCCATCTCATAAACAAGAAAAACAACAAACAAGAGAAACGGTATAAACCGTTGAAATTGAATGCAGCTAATGTGTTTTGAAACTTACGTGTGTCTACAGCGCATCTATGGGCTGTTTATCTGCACTACCCGCTTCACTTGCAATTTTTCCGCTTTATCGCGCGAATTCCGCGCGG
>JH432105.1:489804-503195 GCA_000239455.1 Strigamia maritima
CATAGTATATAAGTTCTTGCAAGAGCTTATTCTGGGCCTATGTATTGAATTAATGTTGAATCTGTATGATTGTCTATATGTAACTTGTACCTGTAACCATTCAGTTATTTTATCACCTTTTGCTTTAAATACGAACCGGCAGGCGAATTACATCGTAAAGACCGTAGTATGCTGGGCCTGAAAACCCGAAGGTAAATGTACCGAGAATGTAACTTGTGCTTTTGCATGTAGGCCAATCCTATGGACAAAACGTGATTGTATCTAGTAATGACGGCCGAGGAATTCTCTTTGAATTCCATAACCGACTTCTTCCTGCTAATATATATTTTATTGTTTGTTTTACAAGTCTCTGCATTGTTATATCATTGGTTAAATGTACAACAAATTATTATATTCAGTCAAATGTAATAATTAGAATAGAAAGGTTTAGTTTTAACCGCAATACTTGAAATACAGGTGTAAGTCGATACCACGTGGTATCGCTAATTTGTGATAATCATCCGACCGATATTCGCAGGATTCAATAGTGCATTACCCCGCCTTAGGAACCGAGAAGTGCCAGGAAACGCTCATAGATTCGTAATATTATTATTTGTCTCTGTATATTTTTAATGATAGTTAAAAGTTTTTGCATAGTTAAACCAGTTTCTTGGTATTAGATTAACATGTAGTTTAGTCAATATTTTCATGGGTTTTACCTCTGTATTTCGATAAAGTTTAAGATCGGATCATCATAGTTTGCAATGATCCAGAATAAATGTTATGATTTGAGAAATTCCTTGTCTATTATTTACTCTACAAAATTCCGACAAGTGGAGGTTATATGGAACCGTAAATCTTTAAAAATCCTCGTGTCTAAATGATTGTTCTACTTGACCCCGCGTTATAAAGTGTAAATAGCACTTAGGGAAAAGCCAGATCGTCACAAAATGTTGAATGTTGAAAAAATATCACTTATGAAAATGGACCTGCAGCTTTTTGCAGCATTTGCAACATTTGCAATGTTTGCTTCAAATTGTCTGCAAATGTTGGCTGCAAGCATTTCATAATTTTACTGCAAACAATATTTTGCAGATATTTATTTGTATATATTTTTTTGCAGATATTTATTTGTACATAATATTTTGAAGATATTTATTAACACACAATATATTGCAGACATTCTTTTGCACACAATATTTTGCAGACATTAGTTTGCACACATTTGTTTGCGAACAATATTATCGTCATCGAAAATGCTGTTGGTCAGCATCACAGATGCTGTCGATTACCATAATTTTTTTTGGCGGTATTCTGTTTTTAGTTTATTTATTGTTCCGTCCAATGACTATGCATTGTTTCATCCAAGTCGGAACTTCAAACAATTAGTCGATAGAAAAAGTGACAAAAATATCTAAAAACACGATCTCTATATGATAATAAATATTTCTAATTTAACAAGTGTTGATGAATCTCTGCCCTTTTTTTCAGACAAGTCTAATAACACACATCCATTCAATGAATGGTTGGTTATTTATAAATTTCGTTATACAGTTAAATGCAATAGTGTTAATAGAATTATTTGAAAAATTTGCTTTTTCCATTGATTTTTATAGTATAACTTTTACTAAATCGTAAATTAATAATATTTGCAAAAGTGAAGTTATTGCAAATCTTCTGCAATAAAAGTAAATGTAAGTAACAAGTATTGGAGGAATAAGCAGAATAAATGATATTGCTATCAGAATTAGTCCTACATTGACTTTGTGATACAACCAATAAACAGAAATATTAATTTAAACATGAATTAATATAATTGTAAGAAGTCAGTTGCAAGAAGTCAGTTGTAAGAAGTCGGTTGTAAGAAGTCGGTTGTAAGAAGTCGGTTGTAAGAAGTCGGTTGTAAGAAGTCGGTTGTAAGAAGTCGGTTGTAAGAAGTCGGTTGTAAGAAGTCAGTTGTAAGAAGTCAGTTGTAAGAAGTAAGTTGTAAGAAGTCGGTTGTCAGAAGTCGGTTGTAAGAAGTCGGTTGTAGAAAGTTAGTTGTAAGAAGTCAGTTGCATGCCGGTGTTGGTATGTTACTTTCAGTTGGTATAAACTTTTTTTCTGATTTAATATATTGGTTTTTGTCAGTATCAGTTTTCCTGTTTCATTTTGTCAGTATCAGTTTTCCTGTTTCATTTTGTCAGTATCAGTTTCCTGTTCATTTTGTCAGTATCAGTTTCCTGTTTCATTTTGTCAGTATCAGTTTCCTGTTCATTTTGTCAGTATCAGTTTTCCTGTTTCATTTTGTCAGTTATCAGTTTTCCTGTTTCATTTTTGTCAGTATCAGTTTTCCTGTTTCATTTTGTCAGTATCAGTTTTCCTGTTTCATTTTGTCAGTATCAGTTTTCCTGTTTCATTTTGTCAGTATCAGTTTTCCTGTTTCATTTTGTCAGTATCAGTTTTCCTGTTTCATTTTGTCAGTATCAGTTTTCCTGTTTCATTTTGTCAGTTTAGATATGTCAGTTCCATTTTGTCAGCTTTGGTAAGTTATGTCGGTTTTCTTTTGTTAAATGTAGTGTGTCAGTGAAATTTTTCAATTGGTGGCCTATGACCAATCATGCGTACAGATTTTGATTACGTGACCAGTATGATTTATTTATTTTTAATTTAAGACTCAACAAAAATGAAATTAAGTTTAACATTCTACACACTGTAATCTCATGAAAAACATATTTTATTTTATTTTCTGAGTGTATTGTCCCATCATTCAGGACTCAATTATGCAGGGAGATGAAGTATAAAAAACAAGGGATCCAGACAGTAATTGCAAAAGTGGCTGTTCTAAAGCATTTCCAGGATTATACAGTTGAGTGGTTAAATTAGATTTCTTATAAAATATTAAAAAAATCTAATGGTTAGTTCACAAACGTAACTTATGAAAATTTAACGGGACTTAAAGAAAGTAATGTATAGTTTTGTTCACACTATTTGTAAACAGCAAATGTAAACAGTTAATCGACCACAATCACGTAATTTCTCATTCCATGTCTTCAACTGGGAGTACATTTACAGTTTTATTGACAAACCATCACATAATAGTAATAGCTATAGCGAGCAACGATACGTCTAAGCGCCGCATGGGAACACTCAGACTTTTAAACAGGATTTTAGCTTCTTTCACTGTACTAATACATAACAATAAAACCAAATATGACCCGTGGAATTTCCACGGTCCCTTTTAGTCTTATTTTAATCCTCTAGTCAAGCTGAGTCAAAAAATCATTGTTTCGTAGCCAAAAAATGAGCGCAACAATACAAAAACCCAAATGTAAAATATTTTACAAGCATTTTCGTTTGTTAACAATGGCATGCACGTTTTTGAACTACAAAACAATGATTTTTCGAATTGACTCAAAGTGGATTAAAATAAGATACCACAATCTATACTTTCAGAACAATACGTAAGTCATTAACCAATGGGAGTTTCGTGCAATATGTAAATATGTAAATTAGACAAATTGTGTACAACTGGCGCTATTGCAAATTTTCTTTTTATATTTTAGGCCATGGCTATTTCCACACAATGTGTGGAAATAACACAGTGGCTATTCCCACACATTGTGTGGAAATAGACATGTCTATTCCCACACAATGTGTGGGAATAACGCAATGTCTATTTCCACACATTGTGTGGGAATTAGACGTGTCTATTCCCACACAATGTGTGGAAATAGCCACTGCAACACAAATGTGGAAATAGCCGACTCTGTATAAAGACCGTCTATTCGCACATTTGAAAATAAAAATGAAAATAAAAATGAAATGTGGGAATAGACGTGTCTATTTCTACACAATGTGTGGAAATAACACAGTGGCTATTCCCACAGAAAAAAGAACTAAAAATAAGAAAATGAGATTTTAAAATTATATTTTTATTGACGAAAATTACATAAGATTAAAGACAGCCGAATAATTACTAAACCGCTTGCAAATGTAAGAATCCTTCTAGATTCTCTTAACATTTAATCCACCCTTTTTTAAACATGCAACATGAAAATATTTGTTGCAAGTTGTGCATTCAACCATATTTTTAGCTCTAAAGTAGCTTCCAAGTGAGCGCGAAGTGAATTTTGAACAAAATCATATTTAGAGGGACATTCCTTTGCGCAAAGCAAACGAGCATTATCAATCGCCATCACTTCGCAATCAATTGTCATTGCACTGCTTCGTGCATTTGTTAAATCGTACACTTAATAGACATTCGTGCAGGAAAAAGCGTACTAAAAATATGGTTGAATGCACAACTTGCAACGAATATTTTCATGTTGCGTGTTTAAAGAAGGGCAGACTAAATGTTAAGAGAATCAAGAAAGATTCTTACATTTGCAAGCGGTGAAGTAATTATTCGGCTGTCTTTAATCTTATGTAATTTTCGTCAATAAAAATATAATTTTAAAATCTCATTTTCTTATTTTTAGTTCTTTTTTTCTGTGGGAATAGCCACTGTGTTATTTCCACACATTGTGTAGAAATAGACATGTCTATTCCCACATTTCATTTTTATTTTCAAGTGTGAGAATAGCCAATCCTGTAACGGCCATCTATTTCCACACAATGTGTGGAAATAGACATTGCGTTATTCCCACACATTGTGTGGAAATAGACATGTCTATTCCCACACAATGTGTGGAAATAGACACTGCGTATATTTTATACAGCTATTTCTTGGCTTTTTGCAAATCATGAAGCTAAACGTTGTGCAGGTGGTATTGTGCAACGTATGATAACACCGTAATTATTTTCAGACTAAACAAATGATGCTCTACAATTTTCTAATAAACATATTTTCCTCAAGATTACTTATGAAAATTGTCACACTTGTCTTCACACTAAATGCAACACAAGAAAAAACGATGCAACGCAAGCTGCTTTTTAGACACACCTAATAGAGGATTTGCGCACTTGAAATTTGAACAAACGTATCAACGTATCAAAGTATGTTTCATACGTAGATACGTTGATACGTATTTGTTAAAACGTACAGATCAACGTAAGAATTGAATTCTTACGTTAGTCCATACGTTCATCGCCTGAACATATGTACGTATGAACGTATTGTTATGCGCATGCACATAACAAAGCAACCGGCCCGCTTCCGTTTTTGCAAGCCGCCATTTGCAAAAATGACGGGCCGAGCACGCGGTAGAGGCCGAGGACGCAGTATTAGGGAACCGAGGACGTAAAAATGTTGGTGCCACCAGTACCAACACACCACCACCATTGATTGCAACAGGTATTTGAGTTTGGTCCGAGTGACACCAGCATTAGATCAATTGACACCACGTTGTTACGTGATTTTTTTTTTGTTTGCGCAAACACTCATCACGTATCAACGATGATACGTATGTACGTATGAACGTACAAACGTATAACTTTTTATTTATACGTTTTTACGTTCATGCGTACTTACGTTTTTGTGATCAGCGCAAATCCTCTATTGAGAAGGACAGGAAGCATTGAACTTAGCACCGAATTAATTATGTGGGGTTAAGAAATCTGGTTGCCATCCTTCAACTAAAATTTTAAGTAACACCATAGCGCAAAGCAAAAAGTTTTGCATTAACCATGATGTTAAATCTCAGAAATTTTTGGTTGTGAATTGGTTGGAAAAGGACAACAGTTTTTACAATAACGATAGAATAATAAAATGTCCATGCAAGTTGCAGGCTTATTAGGTTTGGAACATTATGACTGCATATGTAAATATATTAGCCATTACCTAAAAAAAGTAATCATAATAAATATAAATATTAAAAAAACTGTTTGACATTTTGTAATTTTTTTTGTCTTGTGAATATCTTACAGTTAATATAGTTTGTGAATTAATCAAAAACAAATCAGATACGCTAATCCCAACATGTGTTGACAGCACATGGAAATAAGTGTGATTGTTTCGAAACTATAAAATAGAAATACATTACAAAGTTATTGCGCTTTCACGAACGAGATTTTATTACGATCGTGATTTTATTACGAACGTGAAATAAATTAATAACAAAGAAATGAGTGTGGTACGTTTGTCCGACGCCGCTTGTCCGACGAACGTTTGTCCGACGCCGTTTGTACGAATGGTCATTTGTCCGAAAAATTTCGGACAAACGACCATTCAGACAAACGGTTTACGGACAAACGACGACGAAAAATACAAGATAAAAAAAATTTAAAAAAAACAAAAAAAACTACTATACTCGTATACTCGTATACAACTTAATCCAATCCAAACTCATTATAAATCTTTAAAAAACTACACCAATGACACCACTCGAACTCATTTCCCACACCCAAACACCCGAAAAATCGATTTATTTACCAAAGCTAAGCAATTAATAAAAAAAAAAAAAAACAATAATAAAATGACATCAGAGAGTTGAATGACAATGCCCGTTTCGGCGTTTTGTGCACAAAAACGTTTTTCGGACAAAAAACGTTTTTAAGATAAAAACGTGTTCCATTTGAATGGTTGATTGTCAGAAAAACATTTGTCCGACGGTACGTTTGTCCGAAAGCATTCGGACAAACATACTGGTCAGTTTTTTTCGTTTTGCGGACAATCGACCATTCGGACAAGTGATCGATACCCCAAAGAAATACATTGATATTTATTAATTTTAACAAAATTTTAACCTAGATGACTAAAAACCTACCGAAAATACATCAAGCTGATGGAAAGCAAAATGGATGCCACACTCGCTTCAAATTGCAGAACAATGCGCATTTGCCAAATTTGATGCACACTGCGCATGTGCAGTGCATTTGTATATCAACTTATATTTGACCAAATTGAAAAATAAATCTCGTACATTCGTAATACGAATGTTAAATTAAATACGAAATAAATTTTTAAAATCTCATATTAATTTAACATTCGTAAATAAAAAAATCTCGTTTGTGACAGCGCAAACTGTCTATTAAATAATTATAATCATGTCAATTACTCAATTACTATACTGTATTGGATTAAACTCACGTTCACACCATCCATTAGCTTTAAACTTGCGAAATTTTGACTTACTAAATTAGCCTGCAAAGGAAGAATAAAATATCAAATACTATATTAAATAAAACATTTTACTAAGATACCTTCTTGTTGATAGCTGAAGCTTTTTTATACAGCACATAGAGCCGCAATATTTCAATGAACAATTCAATAAAACCGCCAAATGTACCTGATGCAGCTTTAAGAGAAATTCGAAAACGTAGACAAACTCTGACTAAAAGATTTGACCACCAAATTAAAAGAATCGATGAGAATATTCGAGACACTTCATTCGTCATTCTTTCACCGACAAAAAAATCTCTCTCAAATTTTGTTAGTTTATCGCTGCTGACAAATAGTTTAGCGTTAATAATTCTGTTTATCGTGTCGTCCATTTGTTGAAAATGCAAAACGACCAATGTGCAAATATGTGAAAAAAAACAAAAAATCGTACTTAAAAATAAATGGCTAAAAAAGTTGAAAAACACGATCTCTGTCATCAAACATATTCCAAATCCAAATTTAGTCAGTGTTGATGGATCTTTGCAGTTTTTTTTAGATATCAATCTAATAACACATACCCATTCAAGAAATGGTTGGTTAGTTATAAAGGTCTTCAGTAGAGTAATTATTAAAATTAAATGCAACAGTGTAAATAGAATCATTTGAAACATTTGCTTTCTCCATTGATTTTTAGTGAAAGTTTTACTGGATGATAAATCAGATAACTTTTGTAAAACTGAGGATATTGCAAATCTTCTAAAGTAAACGTAAATATAAGTAAGAAGTGCTGGAAAAATAGTCAGAATATAAGATATTAGTATCAGAATGCCTTCTGTATTGAGTTTGTTGTTCAAGAAATAAGCAGTAATGGTAACTACAACATGAATGAATCCAATCAATTGACAAGAAAAGCACAAAAGAAATGCAATCAACAACAACCAGCGGTAACATCTCCCTTGTGGTGGTGAGATTGATAACCCAAAAAGTAGAAACACATACTTAAAATTCTTGTTAGCTTTTACGGCGTAGTTTTTTGAAAATGTATCCTGCATTGTAAAGAGTCAAACTGAAACTGTTATGAAAGTAAAAAGAAATTTATTTAGTGACACTGATCTGTCAAGTCAATTTAATATTTATTGAAATAAAAATCGTTTCTTATTATTAATAATAATAATAATGGAAAATAAAGTTGTTTTAAGTCAAGTTATAAATGCAGAGTGACAGGCTGTCAGCAACTTAACATCTGTTTGGTGCATAGTACAGTATGTGTCAGCTCAATATGTACATATTTAATTACATATTGATATGTGCATATGGTATTAGCTGTAAAACAGTTTCTTGTTACTTATTTTTTATTTTATAACAAATCCAATATTCCTTGTCATCAATGCAATGCATCATGGTCGAAAATTTTTTCCAATCCTAAACTAGTTCTCAGAATGGGATGAATTTCAACTCTGAGCATGCGCGTACCCATGCACATGCTCAAATGATCATTTCGTTAAAATTCAGAACTGGTGACGTTGAGGCGTTCAGCATTCCTTGTTCGACTGTATGATGTATTGTTGTAGACAAGGAATTTTAGAATTGTTATAAAATAAATATTATGTAGTAATAGATTTTTTTAAATAATGGACTACATGTTATTTTATAGCAGGATCACCTGGCGTCTTCCGGGATTAGGAAACTGTTGATTACCCATGGGTGTGAAAAGATGTGAAAAGATCTTCTGCAGCCCTTTAAGCGCAATCCACGCCAAAGTATTAAACTGTAGGATTTGTGACGGCACAAATACACCAAATGATCACATCTGTGTGCCGAATTAGCTCAGAAAAACCCTCGAATGGGAAAAAAGAATTGTAGCCACAATTGTTGAAAACCACTCGAAACAATGGGAACCCTTTAACCCCAAGCACAGATCCCTTCCAAAATCCGCCAAAAATCTCACTCTAAGAATAATGGATAATGTGGTTGCTCCAACCCAAATAATGTGGATTTCCATAAAGAACAAACAAACCGACTAAACTCTATCCAACAATTCGTGCAAGAAACTGAAAAGTGAACTTTTTTGCATTGTACTGAAAGAATATATTGTGGTATCTTAATTTAATCCTCTAGTCAAGCCGAGTCGAAAAATCATTGTTTCATGGCCAAAAAATGTGTGCAACAATACAAAAACCCAAATGTAAATAGTTTTTTAAAATATTTTACAGGCGTTTTCGTTTGTTAACAATGGCATGCAGTACTAAGCAATGATTTACAGTACAATGCATAGGCAATTAACCAATGAGAGTTTCGTGCACAAATTGTTAAATAGATCCCATAAATACCGAATTAAATAGGAAATATAAATGCTTGTAGGCAAACTAAAATAGAAATAAATATTGAATAAAATTTGATTACCAATTGAGTTTGAAACATCCAAAAAATAGTGAATTTATCCTAGTGAAAAAATTATAGAAGTTATGTCCGATACTCGACACTAGGGGACAACAAGACAGAGGTCGCTATGGCAATATATAATTTCTACTGATAAGGAAGGAGTGGAATACGCGTGTTACTATTATTTCATGTTGAAAGATGTATGTAAGACGTATCGCGCGAGAAATATTGCGAGATTTAATCTGCAGTTTGTAAATGTGTTTCAATTTGTCATGAATAGGTGCGTTCAATCCTGAAATTAAAAGTCACTTATTTGCCTGAAATGACTTTTAAAAGGCAAATATGACGTAATTTACATCATATTTGCCTTATAGAAGTGACTTAAGTGACTTTAGAGAAAAGGCAAATACAACTCACTTCTTTGCCTTATAGAAGTCACTTCTTTTTACTGCACATGCGCAGTGTTCACAAAAAATAGCTTTAGTGGCATCCACCTTGGAAACGATTAGATCGTGATGTTTCTGGTCTCTGAACTGAAGTTTTAGCAAATAAATCCTGCTAATTTTGTAAGAATCCTTTGAGAAATCAGCATGAAAATAGGTAAAAGTTGTGAAAAATGACGACAAATCGGGTACAGACATTACCGAACATTGTGGCCGCGGAACGTGCACCTACGTCGGCCACAATGTTCGGTCATTTCCGTACCCGATTTGTCGTCATTTTTCACAAATTTTATCTATTTTTTAGCAGATTCTCATAAAATATATTAGCCAAGATTGAATAGACAATTTTATCAACGAAATCTAATTTTTATTCCACAGTTGAAACAATAAAAATACAAATGAAAATGAAAATGCATGAACAATTTAAGTGTGTTCATTGAGAAGTCACTTTTCCATAAGCAGATAAGGAGAAGTGACTTTTCCTTTTCAGGATTGAACGCACCTAATGTGTTTATAAGTTTTGTGTTATTGTTATTTTTCACATTTGCGGGTTACTTGCGCTCAATTTTGAGCAAATTGTTAGTGAAATACAAGAAAAGACTGAGATTATCGGAGATTATCGATTCGGATGAAAATAACTGAGTTAAGCCTAGTACACATACCAATTCAGACTCAAAATATTCAGCCAGTCTGAATTTTCCATGTGACAATTATCAACGGAATTTTAAATAATGGATAATATCACATGGAAAATTCAGACTGGGAATAATGTGGTACACATGGTTTGTTTAATGACATCATATTACAAATGTCGACTGTCTGAAATATTTTTTTGCAAATGGCTACCATTGAAAATGTGCAATGAGGATGAGGATGATGATGACAATATATTCAAAAATCAATGTGTTGGGCTTGCTTTTCGTTTTTTCCTTTTCATTTCTTGGCAGGATAGAACATATATCCCACCAACAGCAGCTAATATGGATTCGTCCCTACTTGACGCAACGTTCGAACATGCAGTTTAAGCGACCGGTTAAAAATAAAGATAACCAGGTGTGATCTGGTTATCTTTATTTTTATCCGGTCGCTTAAACCACATGAATTATGGATAGTTAAAAAGATTCCATGCACGGAAACAATAGGTCGTTTCCCGCGCACCAAGTGCGCGGAAAGAATGATTTTTTCAGCTACGGAATATTTCCTCACAAGGAAATTTTTTGATGTGCACCACAAAAAAAGGAATTTTCAGATTTCGATTCCCTTTGCCATTCCGTGTACGAAATGAGCTGATGCGTACTAGGCTTCATTAAAGAAAAATTTCAGAGGATCAAGAAATTGACGAATAGATTATCAATTACATTTTCTCCTGTGATTTTGATCTGGTGGATTTTTAGCATATTTAGTATTTGTATGGGTGTGCGGATAATATTGGATATCAAGCTGAAAAGATGTTATCGACTTATTCTTCCCGCTATTGATGCGGTTCGTCTTTAAAAATGAATCATGTATTCATCACCAGGCGAAGTGTCTAATTGAATGCTTTGCTAGTTTAATGCCAATGAATGGTCACGAGGTAAGTGTGGAACATTTTTCTATTAATAAAACAACGTCTCATATTGGTCCTTAATTTCCACACATAGAGAGAGGAATACGGATTATTGATTATTAAACACTAATTATTCCATTTAGAAGTAAAAAATTTTAGCTCAAGATTCCGTGAATAGAGTATAGACCAAACTCATTCGCACCACTCAGGTCTGTCGTGCTTGGGGCAAAGTCATAGACGGTTTTGGAAGAAATCCGAGCATAGAATCAAGAATTTCTCATTGTATCGAGTGGTGCGCACCACTGTCATGCAACAACGAAACAAAATACAAACAATAAACACAAGGCCAACCAACAGCTTCGTTATCCCGGAAAACACCGGATGACCCTGCTAGTGTATTATAAAATGGAAGTAATATACAAATCATTAACAATACACTCACTCACTTCTATCCATCTGCATTGAGACTATTAAATACAACAAAACAATTTGAACTATTTAGTGCCGCACAAAGTTAATTTTGTGGGGCAGTTACAAAAGGAAGAGCAAGCTTCTAAAAGAAAAGCCGAGAGAAACAAAATTGGCTGTCAACAATGGATACATTGTTCGCGCCAGTACGCGAGAATTTAGAAGAGATAATACACTTATAGAAAAAATGTTTCCATTTTACTCCATTTTGTCCCATGGCCAACTCTCACATTCAAAAGAGTAATAATACTTCAATATCAGAGTTTTGGTATTCCGTTTCAGAGTTTTGATATTCCGTTTCAGAGTTTTGATATTCCATTTCAGAGTTTTGAAATTCCATTTCAGACTTTTGATATTCCATTTCAGAGTTTTGATATTCCATTTCAGACTTTTGATATTCCATTTCAGACTTTTGATATTCAATTTCAGACTTTTGATATTCCATTTCAGGGTTTTGATATTCCATTTCAGACTTTTGATATTCCATTTCAAAGTTCTGTTACTTCAAAAATGTAGTTTTTCACACACCAAACTCTCGTTTTGGAGTACCATTACTCTGATTATGGAGTTGGCCACAGGACAATGCATAACTCCATAAATGGAGTAAGACAGCGACTTTTTTTCTAAGAGTTTAATGTTGAAGTCAGTTTAATTCATGGTTTAGGAAATGTAAATGTGTCAAATAGAATTGGTACTAAAGATTGATCGCCCCATTTCAAAATTTATTATGCTGTTTTCTCAATGATGCTCATCCCTTTGAAATTTTTCAATTGGTGGCCCATGACCATCATGTATACAGATTTTGACCATGTGACCAGTATGATTTATTTATTGTTAATTTAAGACTCAACAAAAATGGAATTAAGTTTAACATTTCTACACACTTTAATCTCATGAATAACATATTTCATTTTCTGTTCTGAGTGTATTGTCCCATCATTCAGGACTCAATTTCTTATTTCAATAAACTCTATCCAACAATTCGTGCACGAAACTGAAAAGTGAACTTTTTTTGCATTGTACTGAAAGTACATATTGTGGTATCTTATTTTAATCCTCTAGTCAAGCTGAGTCATAAAATCATTGTTTCGTAGCAAAAAAATGTGCGCAACAATACAAAAACCCAAATATAAATAATTTTTTAAAATATTTTACAAGCGTTTTCGTTTGTTAACAATGGCTTGCACGTTTTTGAACTACAAAACAATGATTTTTCGACTTGACTCATCTAGAGGATTAAAATAAGATACCACAATATATACTTTCAGAACAATGCGTAAGTCATTAACCAATGGGAGTTTCATGCAGTATGTAAATATGTAAATTAGACAAATTGTGTACAACTGGAGCTACTGCAAATCTTCTTTTTATACAGCTATCCCTTAGCTTTCTTGCTAATCATGAAGCAGGTGGTAAGTGCAGGTGGTATTGTGCAACGTATATAACACCGTAATTATTATCAGACTAAAAATATGATGCTCTACAATTTTCTATAGACATATTTTCCTCAAGATAACTCATAAAAATTGTCACACATGTCTTCACACTAAAC
>JH432105.1:503215-535889 GCA_000239455.1 Strigamia maritima
GCTTTTTAGACACATATGATGAGAAGGACAGTTAGCATTGGGCTTGGCGCCGAATTAATTATGTGGGGTTAAAAAATCTGCTTGCCATCCTTAAACTAAAATTTAAAGTAACAACATAGCGCAAAGCAAGAAGTTTTGCATTAACCATGACCTTAAATCTCAGAAATTTTTGGTTGTGAATGGATTGGGAAAGGCAACAGTTTTTACAACAACGATAGAATAATAAAATCTCCATGCAAGATGCAGTCTTATTAAGTTTGGAGTAATATGATTGCATACGTAAATATATTAGCCATCACCTAAAAAAAGTAATCATGATAAATATAAATATTAAAAAAACTGTTTGACATTTTGTAATTTTTTTTTGTTTTGTGAATATCTTACAGTTAATATAGTTTGTGAATTAATCACAAACAAATCAGATACGCTGATCCCAACTTGTGTTGACAGCAAATGGAAATAAAAGTGATTGTTTCGAAACTATAAAATAGAAATACATTACAAAGTTATTGCGCTTTCACGAACGAGATTTTATTACGAACCTGAAATAAATTAATAACAAAGAAATACATTGATATTTATTAATTATCTCGTGTCTCGTAATTAAAATCATTAGACAGTTTGCGATTTCTCAAACGAGATTTTTATTATTACGAAACATGTATTATTACGAGATTTTATTAAAAATCTCATTTTTCGTTCCAACACTCTCCAGAATCTCGTTTCAAATTGTCGTGTATAGACTTGATTTGCGCATGCGCACTGCATGCAATACAACAATTGTCGTGAAATTCTGCCGCCATTTTTCCTCCGCTTCGGCTGCAATGTTGCCAAATTTGTGTCGATTTCAATATCTCAGGTTAGTTTTTTTATTAGTCAAACATCTTGCACAAACCACAAGCCCAATACTTATGCTTAATTTGTGATAAGGTGTCTAGTTCTGCCAAAAAATGTTGCCGCCGATTTGTGCGTCGTATGTAACACGTTTCGTGACAAATCGCAAACACACGATACGACATTTTATTAACGAGAATTTAAAAAAACGAATTTTACCAAAATTTCGTTTTTTTAAACTCTCGTTTTCAGTCTCGTACGAGAAATCGCAAACTGTCTATTATCTCAGGTTAGTTTTTTAATCAGTCAAACACCATGCACAAACCACAAGCCTAATACTTGGGCTTAATTTGTGTAAGGTGTCTTGTTTTCCTAAAAATTGCTGCTGCCGATTTAAATGTCGTATGAAATGTGTTTCGTGACTAACCGCAAACACCGATACGACATTTTATTAACGAGATTTTAAAAAACAAGATTTTTTTAAAAATTTTGTGTTTTTAAATCTCGTTTTCGGTCTCGTACGAGAAATCGCAAACTGTCTATTGCTTCAGATTGTGCTTGCACAAACAATAGACAGTTTGCGATTTCTCGTACGAAACCGAAAACGAGATTTAAAAAATCGAAATTTTCAAAAAAATCTCGTTTTTTAACATCTCGTTAATAAAATGTCGTATCAGTGTTTGCGGTTTGTCACGAAACATATTACATACGACATTTAAATCGGCAGCAGCAATATTGAGCAAAACAAGACACCTTGCACAAATTAAGCCTAAGTATTGGGCTTGTGGTTTGTGCAAGGTGTTTGACTAATTAAAAAACTAACCTGAGATAATGTAATCGACACAACTTTGCCAAAATTACAGCCGAAGTGGAGGGAAAATGGCGGCAGAATTTCACGACAATTGTTGCGATTGTAGGCAGTGCGCATGCGCAAGTGAAGTCTTATACACGACAATTTGAAACGAGATATTTCAAAAATCTCGTCCGAGAATGTTGGAACGAAAAATGAAATTACGAGATTTTAAATAAAATCTCGTAATAATACAAGTCTCGTAATAATAAAAATCTCGTACGAGAAATCGCAAACTGTCTAATTAAACACGAACGAAAACGAAATAAACAAAAGAACGAGAAACATGGCTTCGCTCAAAAATGGTAATGTTCCAGTAGAAAATGTGTAAATTATGTTAGTGCCTAATGACGTGTTTATAAAAAAAATAGTTGCAAACAAATTTCTAACCTAGATGACTAAAAACCTACCAAAAATACATCAAGCTGATGAAAAGCGAAATGGATGCCACACTCGCTTCAAATTGCCAAACAATGCGCATTTGCAAAATTTGATGCACACTGCGCATGTGCAGTGCATTCGTATACCAACTTATATTTGACCAAATTGAAAAATAAATCTCGTACATTCGTAATACGAATGTTAAATTAAATACGAAATTAATTTTTAAAATCTCGTATTAATTTAACATTCGTAAATAAAAAAATCTCGTTTGTGACAGCGCAAACTGTCTATTAAATAATTATAATCATGTCAGTTACTCAATTACTATACTGTATTGGATTAAACTCACGTTCACACCATCTATCAGCTTTAAACTTGTGAAATTTTGACTTACTAAATTAGCCTGCAAAGGAAGAATAAAATATCAAATACTATATCAAAAAAAACATTTTAAACATACCTTCTTGTTGATATCTGAAGCTTTTTTATACAGCAAATAGAGCCGCAATACTTCAATGAAAAATTCAACAAAACCGCCAAATGCACCTGATTCAGCTTTAAGAGAAATTCTAAAACGTAGACAAATTCTGACTAAAAGATTTGACCACCAAATTAAAAGAATCGATGAGAATATTCGAGACACTTCATTCGTCATTTTTTCGCCGACAAAAAAATCTCTCTCAAATTTTGATAGTTTATCGCTGCTGATAAATCGTTTAGCGTTAACAATTCTGTTTATCTTGTCGTCCATTTGTTGAAAATGCAAAGCGACCAATGTGCAAATATGTGAAAAAAAACAAAAAATCATACTTAAAAATAAATGGCAAAAAAAGTGTAAAAACACGATCTCTGTCATGAAACATATTCTAAATATAGTCAGTGTTGATGGATCTTTGCAGATTTTTTCAGACATCAATCTAATAACACATACCCATTCAAGAAATGGTTTGTTATTTACAAAGGTCTTGAGTAAAGCAATCATTAAAATTAAATGCAACAGTGTAAATAAAATTATTTGAACCATTTGCTTTCTCCATTGATTTTTACTGAAAGTTTTACTGGATGGTAAATCAGATAACTTTTGTAAAACTGAGGATATTGCAAATCTTTTGCAGTAAAAGTAAATATAAGTAAGAAGTGAGGGAAAAATAATCAGAGTATAAGATAGTACAATGAGAATGCTTTCTATATTGGGTTTGCCGTTCAAGAAATAAACAGTAACGTTAACTACAACAATAATTAATCCAATTAATTGAGAAGAAACGCACAAAAGAAATGCAATCAACAACAACCAGCGGTAACGTCTCCCTTGTGGTGGTGAGATTGATAACCCAAAAAGTAGAAACACATATTTAAAATTCTTGTTAGCTTTTACGGCGTAGTTTTTTGAAAATGTATCCTGCATTGTAAAGAGTCAAACTGAAACTGTTATGAAAGTAAAAGGAAATTTATTTAGTGACACTGATCTGTCAAGTCAATTTAATATTCATTGAAATAAAAATCGTTTCTTATTATTAATAATGGAAAATAGAGTTGTTTTAAGTCAGTTGTTTTTAATGCAGAGTGACAGACTGTCAGTAACTTAATATCTGTTTGGTGCATAGTACAGTATGTGTCAGCTCAATATGTACATATTTAATTACATATTGACATGTGCATATGGTATTAGCTGTAAAACAGTTTCTTGTTACTTATTTTATATTTTATAACAAATCCAATATTCCTTGTCATCAATGCAATGCATCATGGTCGAATAATGTTTCCAATCCTAAAATTCTAACGATTCAGAACTAGTTCTCAGAATGGGGTGAATTTCAACTCTGAGCATGCGCGTATCCATGGGATCACCTGGTGTCTCCCGGGATTAGGAAACTGTTGATTAGCCATGGGTGTGAAAAGATTGTTTTATGTTTGGGCAATTCTTCTGCACCCCTTTAAGCGCAATACAGCAAAAGTATTAACCCTCAGAAGCCTATCCTATGGGACAATTGACATAGGCAATAGTTCTGAATAGAAATTTTTTTCAAAAAATTTTTCAAAAAATTTTAAATTTTCTGGAGCTGTTCAAAAAGTGGTTTTACATACACTCAATTTATTTGGTAATTTTCAGACTTATTAAAAAAAAGTTATTGTAAAGAGAAAATATGAGCCCCTTAAAATCTCAGCTTAAAACGTTTGCTGTTTTCACTGTATTTTTTCTCTTTAGTGAGAGCGCTTTTAAAATAGAACGCCACCTATATGCAAAGTAGAGAATAAACAAAGCAGTTGGTACATGTTCAGTTCATATTTTATATTAATTGCTATTAATTGCACTAATTGGAATTAATAAACAAAATTATTATAAATAAATGATTAAACACCTTGCATGCTGTTTTGACCGAGTGTCTTGATTTTTACAATCGGTGACACCTAGCGTCAGTTGGTAAAACCATGGTAACCATGTTAACAGCACTAAAGCGCTTCAACTCGGAGTATATAAAACATGTCAATTGACACCACTAATAGGTCTTTGCATTGACCCAAAATGTTAGGCGTCTGAGAGTTAAACTGCAGGATTTGTGACATCACAAATACACCAAATGATCACATGTGTGTGCCGAATTAGCTCAGAAAAACCCTCGAATGGCGAAAAAAGAATTGTAGCCACAATTGTTGAAAACCACTCGAAACAATGGGAGCCCTTTAACCCCAAGCACAGATCCCTTCCAAAATCCGCCAAAAATCTCACTTTAAAAATAACGGTAACAGATAATGTGGATTTCCATAAAGAACAAACAAACAGACTAAACTCTATCTAACAATTCGTGCACGAAACTAAAAACTTAACTTTTTTGCATTGTACTGAAAGTACATATTGTGATATCTTATTTTAATCCTCTAGTCGAGCTGAGTGGAAAAATCATTGTTTCGTAGCCAAAAATGCGCAACAATACAAAAACCCAAATATAAATAACTTTTTAAAATAATTTACGCTTGTTTTCGTTTGTTAACAATGGTATGCACCTTTTTAGCAATGATTTTTCGACTCAGCTCAATTAGAAGATTAAAATAAGATACCACAATATATACTTTCAGTACAATGCATAGGCGATTAACCAATGGAAGTTTTGTGCACAAATTGTTAAATAGAGTTTATATCATCTTTATGTATTAGACAAGAATTTTTTGACTGCACTTGAGTGATTGTGGCAACAGTTTTTACAGTAAGAGAATAATAATATGTCCATAATGCCAATTGCACGCTTATTTAGTTTGGAATAATACGACTGCATACGTAAATATATTAGCCATCACCTAAAAAAAAAAAGCCAAGGCTATTTCCTCGAACGAATTTCAAATTCCAGTTCACCTTTCCCATGACCTAGCCTAATGCCTGCGGCGGGCTGACCTCACCTTACTAGGTAAAGTGGACTGGAAATAGTAATTGTAGCTACGAGCCGTTCGGGGAAATAGACAGTACGAAAAAAAAAAGCAATCATGACAAATATTAAAAAATCTGTTGACATTTTGTACTTTTTTGTCTCGTGAATTTCTTACAGTTAATATAGTTTGTGAATTAATCAAAAACAAATCAGACACGTTAATGCCAACTTGTGTTGACAGCAAATGGAAATAAAAGTGGTTGTTTCGAAACTAAAAAAGAAATACATCAATTAGAAGTGGATTGGATTTAACTCATGTTCCCACTATCCGTTAGCTTTAAACTTGTGAAATTTTCACTAACTGATTTAGCCTGCTTAGGAAGAATAAAATATCAAATACTATACCAAATAAAATATCAAATACTATACCAAATAAAATATCAAATACTATACCAAATAAAATATCAAATACTATATCAAATAAAATATCAAATACTATACCAAATAAAATATCAAATACTATACCAAATAAAATATCAAATACTATACCAAATAAAATATCAAATACTATACCAAATAAAATATCAAATACTATACCAAATAAAATATCAAATACTATACCAAATAAAACATTTTAATAAGCTATACCTTCTTGTTGATATCTGAAGCCGCAATATTTCAATTGATAATTCAATGAGACCGGCAAATGTTCCTGCCCAAGCATAAACTAATATATATTCTAAACAGTAGACATAATCTGACTACAGTGTTAAACCACCAAATTAAAAGAATTGGTGAAAATATTCGAGACACTTCATTCGCCATTTTTTCACCGAACAGAAAATCTTTCTCAAATTTTGATAGTTCATCGTTGATCATAATTCGTTTAGCGTTAATATTAATAATTCTGTTTATCTTGTCGTCCATTTGTTGGAAATGCAAAATGAGCAATGTGCAAATGGAAAAAAAACCATAAGTCGTACTTAGGAAAAAGTGACAAAAAACGCTTAAAAACACGATCTCTATGATGCTATATATTTCATGTTTAGCCAGTGTTGATGGATCTTTGCAGTATTTTTCAGACATCAATCTAACAACACATGTCCATTCAATGACTGGTTGGTTATTTATAAATGTCGTTAGGTGAAAGATTATTAGAGTTAAATGCAACAGTGTAAATAGAATTATTTGAAATATTTGCTTTCTCCATTGATTTTTAGTGAATGTTTTACTGGATGGTAAATCAGATATTGCGAATCTTCTACAGTAAAAGTAAATATAAGTTAAAAGTGATGAAGGAATAGTCAGAATATACGATAATGATGTCAGAATGTTTTCTATAACGACTTTGCTGTGCGACAATTAGACAGAAGTGTTAATTACAATATAAATAAACATAATCAATAGAGAAGAAGTAGACAAAATAAATGCAATCAATAATAACCAGTGGCAATATCGCCTCTGCGGTGTTGAGATTGATAATCCAAAAATTGGTAAAACTTACAAATGATTTATTTAGAGAATCTAACTCGTGAAAACTATCGACGAGAGCGTACGCACGGATTCGTTGAATTAAAAATTTTGGTCGAATCTCATTGGTCGGCGCGCCTATTGTTTTGATTATTGAGCACCATGTAAAATATCCGAAAATAAATTTATGTTTTATCCACTTCTGAAACAATTAGCCGGTAGAGCGAGCCACTTCACCCCAATCCCAAAATGGCGATGGCGCAATGTTTCACGGGATTTCACAAGATTCCACGAAATTCTGCGAGATTTCACGAGATTTCACAAGATTTTACGAGATTTCGTGAGATTTTACGAGATTTTACGAGATTTTGCGAGATTCTACAGGATTTACATTCGGTCGGGTATTTTGTTAAAATCCCGTGAATCTCGTGGAATCCCGTAAAATCTCGTAAAATTTTGTGGAATTCTGTGAAATCTCGCAAAATCTCGTAGAATCCCATGAAATCCGGTAAAATCTTGCAAAATCTCGTAAAGTCCTTTGAGAAATATATAGATTTGTTTTCTCGTTAGATTCTCTTCCCGAATACCACTCGCGCTAGTGATTGTCGAAACAGCCTGCAACCATTCATTTTTTTACTCATTGGTAAAACCACTCGTGCATCTAAAAATTGCGACCTGAATAAATCACGAGTGCCCGCAGGGCACGAGTGGTTTATTCAGGTCGCAATTTTTGATGCACTCATGATTTCTACGAGTAAAAAAATTCATTGTTACAAGCTTATTTCGACAATCACACTAGCGCTTGTGGTATTACAACTGAGAATCATTACTAACAATCACCTAAATAAATCATTACAAATAACAGTTGTTATTTTGTTACTTACAGTTTGTGAATTAATCAAAAAGCCAACTTGTATCGGCATTAAATGGAAATAAAATGATTGTATGCAAATAACTGAAATTTTTCCCTTACTTATTTAGCCTGATAAAAATAACCTCATTAATACTTCAATAAGAATAAGACTGCCAAGCGCCAAGTTTACTCTACCTGGCATGCAAACTGACAAATCCGTAAACGTAAACATATTAAACTGCATTGTTGTATTTTTTAATGCAAGGCACTTTGATGGAGTAAATACAGTTTTTAATTCAAGTGTACTGTATAGTGAAGTTACCGAGATAACATAAAACATGTGCAATGTTGCTGCATTGTTTCAAATAACACTTCTTCTAACATTGCTGCACTGTTGGCAACATTTGCAACGGTTGCTTTGTTATGCGCATGCGCAAACAATACGTTCAGGCGATGAACGTAAGAACCAACGTAAGAAATCAATTCTTACGTTTATCTGTACGTTTTAACAATCACATATCAACGTATCTACATATGAAACATACGTTGATACGTTTGTACAAATTTCAAGTGCGCAAATCCTCTACCAGATACATGTTCGCGCCAGAACACGACAATTTGGAAGAGATAATAATGTTGAATTCAGTTTAATTCATGGTTTAGGAAATGTGAAATGTGTCAAATAGAATTGGTACTAAAGATTGATCGCCCCATTTCAAAATTTATTATGCTGTTTTCTCAATGATGCTCATCCCTTTGAAATTTTTCAATTGGTGGCCCATGACCATCATGTATACAGATTTTGACCATGTGACCAGTATGATTTATTTATTGTTAATTTAAGACTCAACAAAAATGGAATTAAGTTTAACATTTCTACACACTTTAATCTCATGAATAACATATTTCATTTTCTGTTCTGAGTGTATTGTCCCATCATTCAGGACTCAATTTCTTATTTCAATAAACTCTATCCAACAATTCGTGCACGAAACTGAAAAGTGAACTTTTTTTGCATTGTACTGAAAGTACATATTGTGGTATCTTATTTTAATCCTCTAGTCAAGCTGAGTCATAAAATCATTGTTTCGTAGCAAAAAAATGTGCGCAACAATACAAAAACCCAAATATAAATAATTTTTTAAAATATTTTACAAGCGTTTTCGTTTGTTAACAATGGCATGCACGTTTTTGAACTACAAAACAATGATTTTTCGACTCGACTCAACTAGAGGATTAAAATAAAATACCACAATATGTATTTTCAGAACAATGCGTAGGTCATTAACCAATGAGAGTTTCGTGCAATATGTAAATATGTAAATTAGACAAATTGTGTACAACTGGAGCTAGTGCAAATCTTCTTTTTATACAGCTATCCCTTGGCTTTCTTGCTAATCATGAAGCAGGTGGTAAGTGCAGGTGGTATTGTGCAACGTATATAACACCGTAATTATTATCAGACTAAATGATGCTCTACAATTTTCTATAGACATATTTTCCTCAAGATAACTCATGAAAATTGTCACACATGTCTTCACACTAAACGTAACACAAGACAAATGATGCAACGCAAGCTGCTTTTTAGCTTTTATGATGAGAAGGACAGTTAGCATTGGGCTTAGCGCCGAATTAATTACGTGGGGTTAAGAAATCTGCTCGCCATCCTTCAACTCAAATTTAAAAGTAACAACATAGCGCAAAGCAAGAAGTTTTGCATTAACCATGACCTTAAATCTCAGAAATTTTTGGTTGTGAATTGGTTGTGAAAGGCAACAGTTTTTACAATAACAATAGAATAATAAAATCTCCATGCAAGTTGCAGACTTATTAGGTTTGGAACAATATGATTGCAAACGTAAATATATTAGCCATCACCTAAAAAAAGTAATCATGATAAATATAAATATTAAAAAAACTGTTTGACATTTTGTAATTTTCTTTGTCTCATAAATATCTTACAGTTAATATAGTTTGTGAATTAATCAAAAACAAATCAGATACGCTAATCCCAACTTGTATTGACAGCAAATGGAAATAAAAGTGATTGTTTCGAAACTATAAAATAGAACGTGAAATAAATTAATAAGAACATCACTTCAATGATTAAATACGCGCCATTACATTAAAATAATAAAGATTTGAAAAGTGAATTCCAAAAAAAAGACAATTATATAGACACGTCATAAAATTATAGTAGGCCTTTCGTTGCATTTGACTGCAACATCATCAGCTATGATGATATTTAATAGACAGTTTGCGATTTCTCGTACGAGATTGAAAACGAAATTTTCTAAAAATTTCGTTTTTTTAAATCTCGTTAATAAAATGTCAACGCGTGTGTTTGCGATTTGTCACACAAATCGGCGTAACAATTTTTAGTAGAACTAAACACCTTGTCACAAATTAAGCCTAAGTAGTGGGCCTAAGTATGTGGTTTGACTGATTAAAAAACTAACCTGAGATAATAGACAGTTTGCGATTTCTCGTACGAGACAAAAAATTAACGACAATGTGTAACGAAATTTTTCAAAAATCTCGTCAAACCATTAAAACAAAGGGACGAGATTTTTTAACAATATCTCGTTTTTTGCCATTTTCGTAATAAAATAAATCTCGTACGAGAAATCGCAAACTGTCTAATGTAATCGACACAACTTTGCCAAAATTACAGCCAAAGCAGAAGGAAAATGGCGGCAGAATTTCACAACAATTGTTGTGATTGTAGGCAGTGCGCATGCGCAAGTGAAGTCCTACACACGACAATTTGAAACGAGATTTTTCAAAAATCTCGTCCCAGAGTGTTGGAACGAAAAATTAAATCACGAGATTTTCAATAAAATCTCACGATATACACGATACAACATTTTATTAACGAGATTTAAAAAAACGAAATTTTCCAAAAATTTCGTTTTTTTTAATCTCGTTTTCAGTCTCGTACGAGAAATCGCAGGGTCGGACTAATCGTCAGGAGTTTGCGTCAGGCGTCAGGCGTCAGGCGTCAGGCGTCCAGGAGGGGTTAGTCGTCGTGGTTAGGCATTAGGTTAGGTTAGGTTAGGTTAACCTAACCTAACCTAACCTAACCTGGACGCCTGACGCCTGAAGCAAACGCCTGACGATTAGCCCGACCCAAATCGCAAACTGTCTATTGTTTCAGGCTTGCACAAACAATTAAACACGAACGAGAACGAAATAAACAAATAAACGAGAAACATAGCTTCGCTCAAAAATAGTAGAAAATTCCAATAGAAAATGTGTAAATTATGTTAGTGCCTATAATGACGTGTTAATATAAAAAATAGTCGCAAACAAATTTCTAACCTAGTAGATGACTAAAAACCTACCAAAAATACAACAAGCTGATAAAAAGCAAGATGGATGCCACGCTCGCTTCAAACAGCAGATCAATGTGCATGTGCAAAATTGGATGCACACTGCGCATGTTCAGTGCATTCGTATATCAACTTACATTTGACCAAATTGAAAAATAAATCTCGTACATTCGTAATACGAATGTTAAATTAAATACGAAATTAATTTTTAAAATGTCGTATTAATTTAACATTCGTAAATAAAAAAATCTCGTTTGTGACGGCGCAAACTGTCTATTAAATAATTATAATCATGATACTGTATTGGATTAAACTCACGTTCACACCATCCATTAGCTTTAAACTTGCGAAACTTTCACTTACTAAATTAGCCTGCGTAGGAAGAATAAAATATCAAATACTATATCAAATAAAACATTTTAATAAGCTACCTTCTTGTTGATATCTGAAGCTTTTTTATACAGCGTATAGAGCCGCAATATTTCAATGAACAATTCAATAAAACCGCCAAATATACCTGATGCAGCTTTAAGAGAAATTCTTAAACGTAGACAAACTCTGACTAAAAGATTTGACCACCAAATTAAAAGAATCGATGAGAATATTCGAGACACTTCATTCGTCATTTTTTCACCGACAAAAAAATCTCTCTCAAATTTTGATAGTCTATCGCTGCTGATAAATCGTTTAGCGTTAATAATTCTGTTTATCTTGTCGTCCATTTGTTGAAAATGCAAAACGACCAATGTGCAAACATGTGAAAAAAAACAAAAAATCGTACTTAAAAATAAATGGCTAAAAAAGTTGTAAAACAAGTTCTCTGTGATGAAATGTATTTCAAATTTAGTCAGTGTTGATGGATCTTTGCAGTTTTTTTCAGACATCAATCTAATAGCACAGAACCATTCAAGAAATGGTTGGTTATTTATAAACTTCTTTAGTTGAACAATTGTTAAAATTAAATGCAACAGTGTAAATAAAATTATTTGAATCATTTGCTTTCTCCATTGATTTTTAGTGAAAGTTTTACTGGATGGTAAATCAGATAACTTTTGTAAAACTGAGGATATTGCAAATCTTCTGCAGTAAAAGTAAATATAAGTTAGAAGTGCTGGAAAAATAGTCAGAATATAAGATAATAGTATCAGAACGCCTTCAGTATTGAGTTTGTTGTTCAAGAAATGAACAGTAACGGTAACTACAATATGAATGAATCCAATCAATTGACAAGAAAAGCACAAAAGAAATGCAATCAACAACAACCAGTTGTAATATCGACCCTGTGGTGGTGAGATTGATAACCCAAAAAGTAGAAACACATACTTAAAATTCTTGTTAGCTTTTACGGCGTAGTTTTTTGAAAATGTATCCTGCATTGTAAAGAGTCAAACTGAAACTGTTATGAAAGTAAAAAGAAATTTATTTAGTGACACTGATCTGTCAAGTCAATTTAATATTTATTGAAATAAAAATCGTTTCTTATTATTAATAATAATGGAAAATAAAGTTGTTTTAAGTCAAATTATTAATGCAGAGTGACAGGCTGTCAGCAACTTAATATCTGTTTGGTGCATAGTACAGTATGTGTCAGCTCAATATGTACATATTTAATTACATATTGATATGTGCATATGGTATTAGCTGTAAAACAGTTTCTTGTTACTTATTTTTTATTTTATAACAAATCCAATATTCCTTGTCATCAATGCAATGCATCATGGTCGAAAATTTTTTCCAATCCTAAAATTCTAACGATTCAGAACTAGTTCTCAGAATGGGATGAATTTCAACTCTGAGCATGCGCGGATCTATGCACAAGCTCAAATGATCATTTCGTTAACATTAACATGCTCTAACCCGAATAATGTGGATTTCCATAAAGAACAAACAAACAGACTAAACTTTATCGAAGAGTTCGTACACGAAACTGAAAAGTGAACTTTTTTGCATTGTACTGAAAGTATATATTGTGGTATCTTAATTTAATCCATATATACTAATAGCGAACTGTCCCTCCGCGATTTGTGATTGGCTGTTGGCGATGAAAACGGCCATCAACAACGCCGTTAGCGTGTTTGTGGCGAAAAAGTGTGCGCCTCTCGCAATCGCTGTTTCTGTTTGAGTCGTATGCAAATTGATTGTGATTGGCCATTGGCAATGCCGTCACATGCAAATGGCACCCAAATTGTGTTCCCTATCGGTTGAAAAGCAGCCATGATTGGCCATTGGCAATGACGTCATATCGGTTGAAAAGCAGCCAAGTTCAACAAACAGACCAACAAACAAACCAACAAATAAACCAACATACAAACAATAGCCAACAATCCACTTTACTAGTGTGAAGGCATTTTTAAAACCTAGTAATTCCAAAATGCAGTGAGCTGCCATTTCAAGCAACAGTGATTGATATTGATATTAGTATGTGTGGAATTATATATGGATTTGGGATCAGATACGAGTTGTTAATCCTTAAATATTATGCCAAGAGACACATTGAAAATAAAGTTATGAGAACATTAAAGCCATTGATATTTGTTTTATTTTGTAGCCTCATTCGCGAGTACAGGAGCTGGGAGATGTGAAATCTAAGAAGAGCGGTGCTAAAGGTAATAAAAATAGAGATTAACCGGTTTTTCATAAGTTACAGATTATGGAAGGCGACAAGAAAAATAAGTAATACTAATTAAATCTTTTTTAGTAATTAAAACTGATTTTTATGTTTTTTTTAAAATAGGTAAGGTTGTTTCGATCTTGGGGTCGTGTTGGAACACCATCGGTGGCCAAAAAGTTGAGGATATGTTGGATCGAGAGGATGACATCGAGCCTTATATTCAAGCGTTATATTTAGATAAATCAGGAAATTAGTGGATAAATCGCAAAAATTTCGTCAAACAACTAAATAGGTTTTATCCATTGGATATCGATTAACTGTCGTTCAACAGTTAATGAGCATTTAATGACTAATTTGTTTCAGGATGATGAGAAAATCATATGGCTAAAAGAGGATTTCAAAAACAGCAAATCAACACTCGAGAAATTCAGAATTTAATTCGCATGATTTTTGAAGTATGATTGTTGAGAGTATGCAAAAGGCTTTAGTAGAATTTGCGGTATAAAATAATGATTTTTTTAATTTAGTTGTTGTTTTTTTTATTCTGAATTTTTGTTTTTGTTTGTTATTATTTCAGTTCATTGAAGTTGTGGTTAATTCAAATTTGATGCAACTGCCTATTGGTCCTGCATTCAGTTCCTAATTGTATCACTTGAAAAAGGAATCAGAGGAATCAATGGGGAAAGAGAAAAAAGAGAAAAATGAAGTATTAGACGCGCAGTTTGAGAATGCAATACCAGTGAATACGCCAAAAGAATGCACTCATATTTGCTTTGTGCAAATTAACCCTCAAAGCCCTGAAATTTTGGAACAACGTAGAGCCCAATTAATGGTCACAATTGTGACCATTTGGAGTCTCTACTTTGAAGCGCTTTAGTGCTGTTACCATGGTTTCTCCAACCGACACTAGGTGTCACCAATTGTAATAATCAAGTCATGCGGTCAAAATGTTGTTTTAAACAGCATGCAAGGTGTTTTTAATCATTTATTTATAATAACAATTGTCTATATCAACTTAATTTAAATTGCAATTAGTTTCACATTAACTCAGTTGACCATGTGTTTCAAAGATGAAGGGTTATTGCTATGTATGGTTATTTAGTTTATATATAGGGAGCGCAATATTCTAAAAGCGCTCTCACTAGAGTAAAATTTGCAGTGAAAACAACCAAAAACTTAAGCTGGGAATTTAAGGGGACCGTTTTTTCTTTTTACAATAACTGTTTTATTTTGTGCTTGATAGCAATGAAATTAATTCAGAAAATGTAAACGCATATTCTTAACAGCTACTGCAAATTTCAGATTTTTTAAAAAAATTTTTAAAAAAAATTTGTATTCACAACTGCAGCTGGTCACAATTGTGGTATAGGATGGGGCTTTGAGGGTTAAAAAATGTCTTTCAATTATTTGTATTTCATTTCTGTATCTGCAGAGAAAAGCATTAGAAAAGAGAAAAAATAATAATTATAAAAAAAAAAACAACTGATAATTTATAAATTAGTATGCATTAGTATAATTAGTATGAGTAAAATATAAATGGATTAGTATAATTAGTATGAGTAAAATATAAATGGATTAGTATAAAATAGTATATCTGGATTAGTATGCATAAGGGCAAAGAAAATATGAGTAATTTTCTTAATTGAATCCTCTTCTAGATTCTTCGTTCGTACGAACATACAATAAGAAAACCAAATGCGAACCGTGGAATTTACACGGGCCCTTCTAGTCCTCTAATACTAAAAGCCGAGTCAAAAAAATCAATGTTTCGTAAATAATTTTTTTAAATAATTTACAAGCGTTTTCGTTTGTTAACAATGGCTTGCAGTGCTAAGCAATGTGCATTATGAGTTGATTGTGAAAGGCAACAGTTTTTACAGTGATAAAATGTCCATAATGCCAATTGCACGCTTATTTAGTTTGGAATAATACGACTACATACGTAAATATATTAGCCATCACCTAAAAAAAAAGCAATCATGACAAATATTAAAAAATCTGTTGACATTTTGTACTTTTTTCGTCTCGTGAATTTCTTACAGTTAATATAGTTTGTGAATTAATCAAAAACAAATCAGACACGTTAATGCCAACTTGTGTTGACAGCAGATGGAAATAAAAGTGGTTGTTTCGAAACTAAAAAAGAAATATATCAAATAATTATTTCAATTACAATTACAACTGCAATGGATTTATAACTCACGTTCCCACCATCCGTTAGCTTTAAACTTGTGAAATTTTCACTAACTGTTTTAGCCTGCGTAGGAAGAATAAAATATCAAATACTATATGAAATAAAACATTTTAATAAGCTATACCTTCTTGTTGATATCTGAAGCTCTTTTATACAGCACATAGAGCCGCAATATTTCAATTGATAATTCAATGAGTCCGCCAAATATTCCTGCCCAAGCTCGAACTAATATTCTTAACAGTAGACATAATCTGACTACAATGTTAAACCACCAAATTAAAAGAATTGGTGAAAATATTCGAGACACTTCATTCGCCATTTTTTCACCGAACAGAAAATCTTTCTCAAATTTTGATAGTTCATCGCTGCTCATAATTCGTTTAGCGTTAATAATTCTGTTTATCTTGTCGTTCATTTGTTGGAAATGTAAAATGAGCAATGTGCAAATGTGTGAAAAAAACCCATAAGTCGTACTTAAAAAAAATTGACAAAAAACGCTTAAAAACACGGTCTCTATGATGCAATATATTTCAAATTTAGCCAGTGTTGATGGATCTTTGCAGTATTTTTCAGACATCAATCTAATAACACATGTCCATTCAAGGAGTGGTTGGTTATTTATAAATGTCGTTAGGTGAAAGATTATTAGAGTTAAATGCAACAGTGTAAATAGAATTATTTGAAATAATTGCTTTCTCCATTGATTTTTAGTGAATGTTTTACTGGATGGTAAATGAGATAATTTTTGTAAAACTGAAGATATTGCGAATCTTCTACAGTAAAAGTAAACATAAGTAAGAAGTACTGAAGGAATAGTCAGAATATACGATAATGATGTCAGAATGTTTTCTATAACGACTTTGCTGTGCGACAAATAGACAGAAGTGGTAATTACAATATAAATAAACATAATCAATAGAGAAGAAGTAGACAAAATAAATGCAATCAATAATAACCAGCGGCAATAACGCCTCTGAGGTGGTGACATTGATAACCCAAAAATTGGTAAAACATACTTAAAAATGTTGTTTACCTTGATAGCGAAGTTATTTAAAAATGCGCCTTGCATCGTTAAGAGTCAGACTAAAACTAGTATACAAAATTTAATGACCGGCACTCATTTGAAATGATTTATTTAGATGCTCGTTACTAACGATCACCTAAATAAATCATTTCAAATAACGGTTGTTATTTTGTTATTTACAGTTTGTGAATTAATCAAAAAGCCAACTTGTATTGACATTAAATGGAAATAAAAATGATTGTATGCAAATAACTAAAATTTGTTTTTATCAATATAGAGTTTGGAACATACTTATTAACATGGTATTGAATTTTTTCCCTTACTTATTTAGCCTGATAAAAATAACCTCCATTAATAACCTTTAATAATTCAATAAGAATAAGACTGCCAAGCGCCAAGTTTACCCTACCTGACATGCAGACTGACAAATCCGTAAATGTAAACACATTAAAATGCATTGTTGTATTTTTTAATGCAAGGCACTTCGATGGAGTAAATACAGTTTTTAATCCAAATGACACTTCTTCTAACATTGCTGCACTGTTGCCAACAGTGCAGCAATGTTAGAAGAAGTGTCATTTGGAACAATGCAGCAACATTGCAAATGTTTGGTGATACCTGGGTAAATATGTATTGTAATGTATGTGAGCTCTAAATGTTTACACTATTCTAAACGGTAAAAAAATTATCGAGTTGTTGGGCGTGTGTACTGTTGATGCGGATGCATATTAATGCACATTGTAGTTGATAAAGACTTAAATTGTCTTTAGTAGTAGTTGTAAACTGATTTTGAGCAATTAAGTGATAATAACTTGTTTAGTTATTAATCACTAAATTATTTACCAATTTGTGTCGAGTTTGAATCCTGATTGTGACATGTATTATTGTTAGTGATTGTATTGTATGCCTTGTGCGAAAATTTAGATGTAGCAGATGACACATCATCAAATAATTGTATAATTGGCAACAGGTGGTGAATTGTATCACTTTGATGCATTGTGATGTCATCTGAAGCAAGTCAGGTGTCAGTTCACCTTTTACCAACAAGCCAGGTGGAGGTGCCAGTTTTTCCAAGTGCCAAGATGGCGCCATACACAGCCAAATACTGTGTAAACTTTTATGTTGACTGAAATAAACGTAAGTTCGTTTTTGGGCCGTTTCAATCTTTTTATTGTGCATTGCGTGCACTGGGCTCCGAGTTCGGCAACTTTCCGAGTGATTCGCGTCGTGTGTGCGAGGGGAAAGCCGAGACGCAAGGTCGCGTGTATTTCAAGAGCGACGGGAGCCGACGAGTGTCCCGACCGAGTACGAGTGAGCGACGCGGGGAGAAAATACCGATTTTTGCGCACTTTTCAACAAAGTCGTTTTTGAGGTTTTTCAAGTTGTTGCGACCAGTTTTATGGGGACTGGCTGTCTTATTGGACCTGAAAGACTTCAGCGACTTGGCGTCTGTTCCGTCATTAATCCTGCCAGTTTAGGACCGGTTTTTCAACCGTATCCAAACCAATGTGTTGTTTTACACTTTTAAGGTTACGTAAGCCTGCCACAGGCGTCAGGATTAGTTTCGTGAAGCCAGCAAGCGAGATTAGATTTTGGGTTTTCTAGAAATGCTGACGCAGTTAAAATGTAAACAATTAGTGGCCACATTGGAAGTCAGAAAGAGACATTTCCGAGAGGACGGAGAGACGGATTGCAGATTCGGAATCTGCACATAAAACTATGTCTGCTAGGTAAATTTTATCAAAATTGAAGGTGCCCCTTAAAGAAACTTTTACCAAAAAATATGTTATTAAAAATAGAGTTTGCGCCACTGCATTAATCTTTATAGTTATGAGTTGTAAACTTCTCAAAAAGTGAGTTTTGTTTCGAATGAAAGTAAGGACCCGCGTGGTCCGCAACTTGCTCTTTTCAATTTTCAACAAAGACTAACTTTATTCTTATTTTACAAAATATTACAAATATGTGTTTCCTATCTTATCTTAATCCTTTAATCCCTTTCCCCCTTTCCCTATTTGATGGGGTCGTAGTTAGCGACCGCTGTCCCATTTCCCCTAGTGCCAACTGTCGGACCCAACTTCTACACTCGGTCATCCGACAATCGCAGCGGCGGGATGTACGACTATTTGTCGTCAGCTCCCGATGTCTCCTCGTCGTCGTCTTGCGTGGCGTCGTCGATGATGTTCCATTTTTTAAGTTGGTCAACCGGCGCCGTCACCCGGTATCTAGGCGGTGTTTCGAAACTCGCCACTTCGAGAACCGTATCAGAAATTTTCCTGCATACTCGTAAGGGCCCTCGATACAAACTTGTTAATTTTCCCGCCTTATTTTGCATTGCAATTGCCTTGCGCCGCACCACGATAACGTCCTCGATGTTAAACGTCTTGTTTGGCCCCCTGTGTCGGTCAAACGTCCTTTTTTGTCGAAGTTGCGCTCGTGACAACGCCGCATGCGCCTCGTCCCGATTTTCTTCAAATGTCGTCTCCATGTCGTCTTCAGTATCTTCGACGACTGTCGCCGCCAGTGGCAACTCCAGTATTGTCCTCGGCTGAAATCTGTACAAAACTTCCATCGGCGTCCTCCGCGTTGTCTGACTCATACGTGAATTCAACGCCGTTTTCACTTGCTCGAGATATTTGCTCCAGTCGCTCCCGTCTTCTTTCTGTGTTAGGCCTGCCAACATCGAAATTATCGTCCGATTCATCCTCTCGACCTGGCCATTCGCTCGCAGATTTTCGGTTGACGTTAACACGTGGTGCACGCCCAGCTCCGCACACAGATCCGCAAACGTCGTATTTGTAAATGCCGTGCCCCGATCCGAAATGAACCTCGTCGGGACCCATAACCTCGTACACATTGCTCGCACCTTTCGACAGGTTTCGACTGCTCCCGTTGACTTCACTGCTGCCAAAATAGTAAATTTTGAAAAATTACATGTCGCCACCAAAATATGGCGTAACCCATGTCCACTCTTGGTAAATGGCCCCACATGATCCAAATGGACAATGTGCCATGGCACTTTCTCTCTTGTAATTATGTTCAATTTTCCCGGTTTGCGCCCGCCCGGCTCCTTATGCATTAAACACGTAATGCACGATCCAATAATCGATTTCACAAAGTTTCGCAGTTTCGGGAACCAGAAACGCTGCCACACCGCCTCGATCGTCGCATCCACCCCTGGATGTTTTTTATTATATTTTTATTATATTTTTTTATATTATATTTTTTTTATTATATATTTTTGTGTTTGTCATGTTTTGATGAATTTTTTCCGTTATTGCATTGAGATTTGTTCTGTGTATTCGTGGATGATTGAGATTTGTCCTGTACAGGTTTTATAAACAACACTGGCTTCCTGTATAGGTTTTATAAACCACTTCTGTTTATATAAGTATATCTTTTTTGTGTGCGCAAGCACTTGTTTTTTGCTCTGAGTTATAATTATAGTTATGAGGTTTTAACTCATAATTATAACATTTATTGCAGTGGCGCAAACTCTCTAATAACCACGATACGATAACATTAAACTTTTATTTTGTTTTTGTAAATAAACAGAGAATTGCTGCACTGCAATACACCAGCCCAAAGAAGTTCTGCTTTTCTGCAGTGCCATATTTATTGACAGGTCAAAGTCGTGTTTGTGGAAATGACAAGTAAATGTAATGATAAATTCTCATAAACTGTTCACTTATGAAGGTCGAAATAAGATGACTGCATACGAAACTATGATAAAAATTAGGACTAAAGCTTTATCCAAAATATTAAACCTATTAGGCGCTACCCCTAGGTAGCGGCTATGCGCCTACCTATGGCCAGTCCAAATTTTAAGCTGGAAAGTTTTAATACAAAATAAATTAATTTAATAATCTTTTTAAAATTTTTATTAATCCTTGATTTTACCGAATAATCGTACAAAAACGAGGCTTAGATGACCCATTCCATCAACAATCAAACGTATTCATAAAAATAAATCTTTAACTCCGAGATAAACAATTGAGTGGGTTTAACATCATGTCAAAAATGAAGAGTGGGAGAGTTAACATCATTTATTATATTGTATTGTATTTTGCTTCATATTTTAGCAGAATTTTAATTGTGGCATAAAGGTATTTTTATCTTGTTTCAAATATAATTACTGTATAAGCCACAATTGCGATTATCGCCTGCAAATATTTCAATATCATCAGTATACTGACAAACTCAGCACTTGATAAGTTTGGTCTAACAAAAATACTGTATTGTATATGTTCAAAACTTACGCTTATTACACAATGTGAATCGATTACAAATAAGCCGGACACAGCAATTCCAGTATTTGAGGATTGTAGAAGAAATTGAAAATGATTGTACAACTGAAATTGTTAATTTTTTAAGAAAAAAATAATTCATTAGTTGCCATATATCAAAAGTATAAAATATACAGGGTGTTTTAGAATTCATGTTACATAGAAATAGGGGGTATAGAAGAGATCACGTTTCCACTAATCAAAAATTCCAAAAAAATTTTCCCACTTATTCACAGCCCCAAAAACAATGAAAGATTTCAAATATCCCGCGTCACGCATATCGCCCACGTTTGCCAGGTTATAGCGTAATTCTCAAATAAAAACACAATCGGTAGCCAACAGCAGAAGTTTATTACAAGAGATGCTCTACATGTCCACCATGTGCATCAATGCACAGCTGGTAACAACAAAATAAATTCATTCTGACTCTGTTAAAAATCTGTAGGTTAAAATGATCAGTTTGTGTGAATTGCGCTTTAACCTGGCAAATGTGGGCGATATGCATGACGCGGGATATTTGAAATCTTTCGTTGTTCTTGGGGCTGTGACCAAGTGGGAATTTTTTTTTGGATATTTGATTAGTGGAAATGTGATCTCCTGGTCCACCTCTATACCCCCTATTTCTGTGTAACATGAATTCTGAGACACCCTGTCTGTATATACGTAACCTTATCGTCATTTTCTGGAATTGATGTTGCAAAACATTCAGTTATATTATTAACCTAATTTCAGAAATAATAAAAATCGGTTACATTTTTTTTTCTTCTAAAATGATTCATGTCAATAAGAAATCAATAAGTCAAGATGACTAAACTCTATCCAACAATTCGTGCACGAAACTGAGAAGTGAACTTTTTGTATTGTACTGAAAGCATATATTGTAGTATCTTATTTTAATCTTGTAATCTAGTGAAAAAATCATTGTTTCGTAGCTAAAAAATGTGCGCAACAATACAAAAACCCAAATGTAAATAATTTTTTAAAATATTTTACAAGCGTTCTCATTTGTTAACAATGGCATGCACATTTTTGGACTACAAAGCAATAATTTTTCGACTCGGCTTAACTAGAAAATTAAAATAAGATACCACAATATATACTTTCAGTACAATGCATAGGCCATTAACCAATGCGAGTTTCGTGCACGAATTCTTAGATAGAGTTGTATAATAACCAAATCTATAATATTTTGCTTAGCTGCCCCTTGGCTTTTTAGCAATACATAAAAAGAAAAATTTCAATCGCAGCAATTAATTTCCTATTTAATTTTTTTTTTCATGAACCATCTTAGTATACTTGTATGTACATTACCTCTTGTCGAATACTCGAGGCATTTTTATATAATAAATAAAATCTAATCAATTCAATAGCTGGAGTAATCAACTGATGAACACCATCAAAAGATTCAGTTATTGTCGTGCGAATACTCGTACAAATAGTAAGCAAAGTATACATCAACCACAATAAAACCAGAGGAGACAACAAATGCGACACAGTCTTCACCATTCGATTTGCCCCGAGAAATTTCACCCTCAAATCCGAAATTTCCGCCGAATTCAAACAACTACGACTATTCACTTTCCCCCTTAATTCCACGTAAATTTGATGCAAATCCAACGCGAGCAAATGACAAACGAGTGAAAAAAACACACAACACAAAGTAATAAAAAAATAAGTGGTCGAATATTCATAAATATCAATTATAGTAAACGCAAGAGCAACTTTCCTGCTTATTTCCTCATCTTCACAAACATCAGGTGCCATAAACACCATATAATCACAATAATCCTCCATCAAGTGTTCGTTCGTCAGCTCTAAAACGAGGCTAGTCAACGCGAAAAGCACATGCAGTAAAATGGTAAATATATTTCCAAATATAAACAATCGCCAATTTTTACGAGAAAACATTTTACTCGACGGTAGAGAAGTTAAATTGTTGAATACACGACTTACACCGGATTGGCGCGTGTGGAAAATGACGTAAGTTATGAATGAAATCGGTAGAGATAAAATGAATGAGAAGTTGTTGACAGCGTGCAAATGATCGGTTTCATCTCTACGGAGATAAACGATCAGTGCTGCGAGATAGTAAAAGAATATCACCGCGTGGTAAACGACGTGAAAGATGAAAAGCGCGTGAGATAATTTTGACATTATTTTGCTCGTGGATTTTGAATGTTGTAATGTGACGTGTAATCCGAATGGGAAAAAGAGCCATTTCAAAATCGGAGGGCACTTGGCGATGTAGTCTGGTGAGTACGACGTTGGCATCATTTTGTGGGCACTGTGAATTGTTTTGAACATTATGACATGAACTTGAAAAGCAGTTATGGTACGGTATTTATTGCTTTACTAAATAGAGTGTTACTATAGAAACTATTTTTCAATTTCATTTGTGAGGAGGATCAACATATCGGTTTTGTAGCGTGACACAGCGTGAAATTGATTTTCTTTTTCTTATAAAATAAAGTGGTTACTATTTTTGTTTTTAATTTTATTCATGTATATGTTAATCGTTAGATATGATGATGAAAATGTGTAATGGGGGCCGTACGTACAAGGACATCACACAAAAGAGGAGAATTAACAGAATTTCTACAAAAATACTTTACATATTATTTACATTAAAAAATGTACAAGTAAAAGATGAATGACAAATTCTTTTTTTTTCTTTTTTTTTTTTGAGAGGGAGAAGGGAAGAGCCAATGTGACCTCATTTACGGCCGGGCCCCCAATGTGTTATACAGTTTTCAAATCTGTCATGCAATTTGGAGCTCCCCATAGTTAGTGATCTGGGTTTTCCAATGTTGGTTTTGTTTCTAATCGTAATCATCACTAAAAAGTATATCATTGCCGTTTTTTATTTATTTTTTATTTTTTGTTATCCAATAGTCGATAGAAGAGTTTTAAAAAGTTGAATATAGAGGGAGCGTATTGCGTGGCAACACAAAAGTAAACATAAACACAGTAGGCGGGTTCGAAAATGATTTTGCACTGAACGACCAGTGCAACTGATAGTGTAAATGTCAAGTTGCACGACTGACTTTTCGAGTTAAAATGTTGCATATGCATTTACACTGGAATTTACACTGGAATTTACACTGGAATTTACACATAATTCACACAAATATGGCTGCCGTAATAAACAAACAAGCTGTACGGAGCAGTTGGTTTTCAGCAAGCACATCATCTTGCCTGCTTTTTTTTTTTACAAAAAAGTAACATTAGGTAGTAACAATTAGTAACAAATAGTAACAATAGTAACAATTTTGATAATCATGCACATTGTTACTACTTACATTCGAAGCGAGGATTCAAGATGGCGGCAAATACAACACTTTAAACGTCAAATTCCGTTGCACTTGCATTTGCACGACGAAAATAGGTCGTTTCCGTTTAAGACGGTTGAACGACGTTTACACGAAACAACGTGCAAATTAAAATTTAAACGAGTGTAAACGTGGTTACACTCGTTTAAATGACTTTTCGAACCTGCCTACTAAACCTATCCAACAATTCGTGCACGAAACTGAAAAGTAAACTTTTTTGCATTGTTTGCATTAGAGGATTAAATTAGGATAGCATATTATATACTTTCAGTAGAATGCATCGGTCATTAACTAATGGGAGTTTCGTGCACGAATTGTTAAATAGAGTTTAGCTACATTTGAAAAGTAAAAAGTTGATTTTTCCTTTTTATAACGAGATCAGTCAATATTGATGCGAGTTTGTTTGGTTGATTTGTGTAGCCATCTAGTGTTTATATTTTGAACTGGTAAAAACTGCAATAGTTCAAATTTGAACCACTGGATGGCAGGATTCACTTTTAGCCACATTAATAATTTTTTGTTATATTTTTGCATAATTTAATTGCTTTTAGACTTATCATAACAATTTCTAATAATAGTTTCAAAATTAAAAAATATTATCATTAATTCCATTTGATCATAATTATCGTCACCAAAAAGGTCACCCAAAAAAAGGGAGCAGCAAAAGAGGTATTTACAGATTTAAGTCGATAAAAACGCTCCCTTGTGTCAGCATTACAACCGCTGGTCAAAAGTATGGAAACAGGCACTTTTTGTAAAGTCAAAAAATTTCTTAAAAGCTGTAATGCATACAAACAAATGCTCTTAGGAGGATTTATAGAAATGGTGAAGCTATCATTTCGTGCAAAGATTTTTAAAATCAGTCAAATAGTGCTGAAACTCGAAAACCAATAAAAATAAAATCAAAATCTAAGTGACATTCAATTTTTTACAAAACTTTTCTAGTCTCAAAAAAGTCATAAATGGAGGTATGTAATCAAATAAAATGGTATAATTTTTCAAAAAATCACTGTATTTATTCACTGTAATTGTTTTGTCTCATTTTTGTTTCATTTTTTTTTTTCTATTTAATTAAAAAATAGAATTTTTCTTTTCCAATTTGCAATGCGACCTTGTTTAATTAGAACAGAACAGAGACCAGAAGGCTTTAAAAAAATCCAGCAGAATTCATGAGAAACCAAGCGAATTATAGCTTTAAGTCAACTTCCGACATTTAAAATTTTTACATTTAAAATAAAAAAAATAAAAATTTTAGTTACTCTTTTTTTATCAATATATTTACTCGACATATAATTAAACTAAAAAAATATGTGTAAATAAAAAAAAAAAATAAAAAAAAATAGTTTTCTTCTTTTTTTTCTTTATTTCTAAGAAAACTCGAAGATTTATCTATTCACGTAGCGGTCATATTTATTCACGAAATATTTGACTTCCTGCACGAATAAGCACAATACATGCTTCTATTATGATGTTTTAAATATATAAATTAGCTAAAAACTGTATAATTTCTTTTATAGCTATAATAAAAACAACTTATAACTTGTCAATCAAAATTTAAAATAATTTATATGCAGTTACAGGCACAGGGTGATCAAATTTCAATGTCGACGCCTCTGTGCTTGCTTCATTGACAAATTGTGTTCACATTATCTCATTAGTCATAGTTAAATTAAGGTTAAAACTCGACTAAACTTCACCTTAAATGACGTGTTTCAATGTTTTACCGCTTGGAATATGTGCTTATTCAAACGGTAAATTACTCTCATCAAAAAATGTATATCATCATAAGACTACAATTTAAGCAAGCGCAATACTATGGCAATGACCTTACGTCTTTTACTTCCTACACTAATCAAAAAACTCATGGCAAAAATTATCATTTTTGCATTTCCTCCGACATAATATAATTAAAACAAATTTAAAATTGCATACAATTGCCATTAAATTAATTTTCATAAAATATGCAATTAAATAAAAATTCTATTCATTAGATTTTACACTTATATAATTTAAATATTCAATGAATTATATCAAAAATGTCATAAATAAATTTTCCTATCAAAAAATTATGATTTACATGTAAATAAGTAATTTGACATTGATCAAATCCTTTCATTTTCACATTAAGTCTAAAAATGTAAGATTTGAAGCTTGGCTGAATCCCAGCGTGGCAATGACCCTGCTATGGGCAAGTGGGGATTTTTAGTTTATGTTTGGTCACTTGTGCAAACTCACTGACCCTCACACAGTAAAAGTCAGGTGAGTGCAGGCAAAATTCTAGCTTGTCATTTGGCTACAGTAAAGGTTAGTGAAAGTGTGCACTGTTTCTACACATCTATACAATCTCAATTTTGGACATATTATGAAGAATTATTACCGAATGTTCTACTTCCTGGTAAGTGTTTATCAATTTATTGTACTTGTAATAAAAGTGTTACTTTTCCAAATTTAATATTTTTTTTTAGATATCAATTTTCTTACCCTTAAATACACACCAGAGCTTCTTCCATAGCAATAAACGCCAAAACTTCTATGCATTAAAAAAACCCATCATGTTACCACCAAGGCAAACTCCAATACCACAACCAATTCACTTAACCAATCAAGTATCTGGAATACCCACACAGATGGCACTAAACCCTCAATTTGCTCCTCCAAATGGTCAACCACTACCCCAACATCCTCCAAATGGTCAACCACTACCCCAACATCCTCCAAATCGTCAACCACTGCCCCAACATCCTCCAAATGGTCAATCACTACCCCAACGTGGTCAACCACTACCCCAACGTGGTCAACCAATACCCCAACCTGGTCAACCACTACCCCAACCTGGTCAACCGCTACCCCAACCTGGTCAACCAATACTTCAACATCCTCCAAATGGTCAACCACTATCCCAAAATGGTCAACTATTACCTCAACATCCTCCAAATGGTCAACCACTACCCCAAAATAGTCAACTACTATCCCACCAACATCCTCCAAATGGTCAACCACTACCCCAAAATAGTCAACTACTATCCCACCAACATCCTCCAAATGGTCAATTATTCCCCCAACGTTATGGCCAACCACTCCCTCAACATCTTCAGAAAGGTCAATTACCCTTACACCACCCTCAAAATGGCCAATCCCCATTCTCTAATCAAAATCCTCAACATCATCCTCATCAAATTCCTCAAAATGGTCAACCATTATCCCCTTACCAAATGTCTCCAAATGGTCAACCATTGGCACATCACATGCCTAAAAATGCTCAGTCACCAGTACCACAACCTGTTCCAACAGCTCAACCACAACCAATGCATCAATCATCTCAATTCTTCCCTCAATCACTACAACAGCAAACAATGCAGCCACAACCTCAAATGCTTCAACACCCAATGAAGTTTGGCAAACAAGAAGAAATGCATCATTTGCAACCACCAAACAAAGGACCCATACCAATACCAGTGGGATCTGCACCGAAGCCTCAAATGGCAATGCCACCCCTCACAAATTCAATTCATGGACAGAAAATTGGAATGCCTCCTATGGGCCCACAAAAAGACATGATGATGGTTCCACCTCCTGGTATGACTAAAGAACCACCAATGGGCCAATGGACTGGTATGAATGAAAATGTGGTTCATCCAAATATGGTAATTCCACCTGAAATGGATGTAAAAGATGTACAAACTCTTCAACCAGTGATGACCACCTCACAGCCAATAATTCCCCCAACAACAACAACAAATATGCCTGAAAACATCAGTCTGGTTCCAGTTTTACCACTGGACAATGTCACCGAACCGGTATTGCTTGCAAACAAAGAAATTGATAATTCAAATGAGACGAGTCTTATTTTCTCCCATGATGACAACATGTTTGTTGATGATTCTTGGAGACCAATCATGGGTGATACATTTGACAGCGGCCCGGTTCAGTTTGTAATGAGTCACACAAATTCAACATCGGATGAAGAAGCCGAACCGTTACCCGAAAATCAATCATTGGTGAGTTGGACACATGGAATATCCAGTAGCAGGATATGCAAATGCACTTTACTACAGACTGTCCACATATCTCTATAGTCCATAACGGATTGGCTGGGACCTTTTCATGCAACAATGTATTCCAAAGCGCGGTCACATAATCTCATCATCAAATAGCGACAACATCAAAATGACGTCAACAAAATGGCGACAACAATCCAAATTGATACGCCATTTTGTCTGATTTTGTCTGTTCCCATTATTAGATGAGATCGATCGTAAACTGTTTTGGGTCGCGAATTCGCTGAGTATGTAAAAAGGTTCCAGCCAATCCAATAAAGACTATAGGGCTATAGGGCTTCAACTTTTTGCCACCAGTTGGCGCAAAAATCCAAATGAAAATCGTGTATTTTGTCTGTAAATCCTATTTTTTATCGTGTATTTTGTTGGTACAGCTGCTTGTGTCTGTAAATCCTATTTTTTTCCCTCTCTCTATTCTTTTATCAGGTTGGGCCACATCCTCATCTAATGCCAGGTGCTTACAGCAGAGGAGAGTTGGAAAAACCAAGTAAACTTGAGAGCATCAAACGAGGAATTTATGGCATTTTGTTTGGACGAAAAGGTCCACCGGAAGTTGTTAATGATTTCCGTCGAAATCCACCACGACTGCCAAATAACCACATCGGTCCACATCCAGCTTCAAGATGGCAGCCCATGGCCAACAAACTACAAATGATGACAAATAGGAGAAAACAAGAAAAAATTACTTGTACATTGTTTACAAGTGATGTTTGTTTGGAAGTAAATGACTATCCATTGTAAGTGAAAAAAAAAATTTCCCAGCCTCCAATAGTGGCCGGGACACTTATTTTTTCCCTTCTTATTTCTATTCTAGTGATATTATCATGAATGAGCTAATGCGTAACACGGAGCATGTTAATGCTATGTATGCTGATGTGCCCAATCAGGATAGACTAGAACTGCTGGATGGGATATCTTCCAAAAACGAATTGTCATACAGTTATAAACATTATTTCGGCAATGAGTAAGTTGATTAATGCCCTGTTCACACTTTTGTACATAACCCACGCGCTTTCAGAAAGTCTTGCGTTCACACTTGATCCAGTTTTATACAACTCAAATCAAAATGGCTGACTTTTCTACAACTTAAGTTTAAGAAATCTCTTCTATAATCTGACGTCATAATTCTAAAACACGACGCCGGCCAATCACGTGACTGACCAGTGGCCACATAGTTTACCACATTGTTTAACAACAATAATATTTTAAATTTTTCTTGCCGCACCATTGTCTTTATTAAGTTTTTAAAGAAGTGCATTACCGCACCCTTTTTTATTTGCAAAATGTCAGACTTCTACAAAACTTCTTCACAAGTGTGAACAGGAAGAAGAGGATGAATTGAAAGTTCTAGAAATTGAACTTTTAGAAAGTCATAACTTCTACAAAAGTGGTTCAAGTGTGAACTGAGCTTAAAAATCATCAACATGCAAAAACATCCAAAAAGATCTTGAAATACTTATTTTCTTCTAGCAATTCTCATTCCCATCGAGATTTTGGTCAAGATGGAGGAAACGTATGCCCATCTGAAGTCATATATGCTAAACCAAGACGAGGAAGAAACATCAAAGGCGAATGGAAATATGTCATCAATGTACCTCAATTTCCACAAACTGTCCGCCTAGAACGTTGTTTGTATGTTTACTTAATGATTGCCATGTTTTGATTATTTAATGTAAATTTTTTTTTTTGTGCATTTTAGGAAACCAAAATCTAGATGCAGTTATGTGGACCCTTCGGTACACTCTCAATGCAGTCAACTTCACACCTTGCAAAGAACCCTTGTTTGGAATGTCGAAAGAGGACTTCATATTGATGTGCTAATGGTAATTATATATCATCAGAAATCAATGTAAATACTTAAAGGGTTTACGACATCAAAAATCTTATGACTGAATAATGTTCGCCATCTCTTAAAATGACCGAAATGATTTTTATTTATTTTTTAAAGTTTAAAAAATTGTTTAAAAAATTATTTTGAATTCCAAACAGCTCATTTGAGCTTGGTAAGGGACATTATTGGCCACTGATGGCAGGCCGCTGTTTCTGACGTCACAGTTGGTATTCTCCATGTTGAATGCATAAAGTTTAAGCCACGATTGGTAACAATCGCGATTTGGTCTCGCTTTTCTCTCTCACTTTTTCGTATTGTTATCTGCTCGTTTTCACAACTTCAAAGTTCGGTTTAATCCTCAAAGCCCTGAAATTTTGGAACAACGTAAAGCCCGATTAATGGTCACAATTGTGACCATTTGGAGTCTCTACTTTGAAGCGCTTTAGTGCTGTTACCATGGTTTCTCCAACCAACACTAGGTGTCACCAATTGTAATAATCAAGACATGCGGTCAAAATGTTGTTTTAAACAGCATGCAAGGTGTTTTTAATCATTTATTTATAATAATAATTGTCTATATCAACTTAATTTAAATTGAAATTAGTTTCACACTAACTCAGTTGACCATGTGTTTCAAAGATGAAGGGTTAATGCTGTGTATGGTTATTTAGTTTATACATAGGAGGTGCAATATCCTAAAAGCGGTCTCACTAGAGTAAAATTTGCAGTGAAAACAACCAAAAACTTAAGCTGGGAATTTAAGGGGACCGTTTTTTCTTTTTACAATAACTTTTTCATTTTATGCCTGATTGCAATGAAATTAATTCAGAAACTGTAAATGCATATTCTTAACAGCTACTGCAAATTTCAGATTTTTTAAAAAATTTTTAAAAAAAATTTGTATTCACAACTGCAGCTGGTCACAATTGTGGTATAGGATCGGGCTTTTGAGGGTTAAACTCTTTACTATTCTTCAAAAAATCTCAGAAAAATTATTCAAGAGTTTTAAAACATGCCTGATCCAATAGACCAATAATAAATTTGACGTTGTAAATCCTTTAAAACAAAGTATGACACTTGATGTAAAATTGTGAAATCAGCGCCACCCTAAATCGCGATGGCTGAATACAGAACTACAATTGCAATTATATGCGCCTTTCTGTGATAAAATTATTACTATTTATTACAACGCTCCCAAGAAAAAAATATACATTTTGCATCAATGTGTTCGACCGGATCAAGTATTTTTGTATTTATTAATTATTCAATTTATCTTCAATTAAAATTTTTCCTTTCTTAGTTCCCAAGTGCTTGTTCCTGTTACCTGCTTCCCATTCACAACAAACTACATAACGATTCAAATGGTATTGCACTTAACTGGAATGAAGAGAGCATGTTGATGGATGAAACCATCAACTCGGATATAATTGATGAAAAAGATAATCACATGGGCACAAGAATTCGTAAATTCACAAAAACACCCAATCTACTCGGTCCTTATACCCGCACATTACAAAAATACTCACGAGATGATTTAATGGATAAAGACCATCGCAGGCACACCAACTTTGGACGACCTCTAGTAGCAGAAAAGAGTTACTTGGATGAGAATGAAGCGAAAATAAACTACAATCAACATTCAACATCGGATTACATCAAACCCTGGAATTAAATTACCCCCAACTCCCTATAATTGTTCCTTTTATTTATTAAATATGTATTAATTAATAATATTAATATTATAATAACTTATTGGTCACTTTGCGATACGAAAAATTACGAAATTAAAAATAAAAACGAAATATTTTTAATTATTTCGTTTTTTTTTTAATTTCGTAATTTGATTTTCGTACAACAAGTTGCGAACTGTGAAGCAAACCGTAAAACATAATCAAACAATCAACAAAATCAAACAGTTAAACAAAGAAAACAAGTAATGTCCATATGCAATATTATCAATAGTTAAAAAGAAACCTAGTTCAGAATGCTTTCTTGCCCTTAGATCAGAACAAACAAAATGGCGTCTTCAGCGTCACTTGAAGTTGTCGCGCGCTTAAGTAGTTCTTTTTTCATCACGAAATATAATTACAAAATGAATAACGATAAAAATTAAAAATATCGACCCAAAATCACATATATAGAACCAGATAAAATAACAATATTCGTAATAAAATATCGTTTCGTTTTTGTTGTTTTTTTTTCGTACGAAAAATCGCAAAGTGTCTATTCTCATATTAAAAAAAATATATATATATATAT
>JH432105.1:544252-558451 GCA_000239455.1 Strigamia maritima
TTTTTTTTTTTTAAAGAAAAGTTTCATTAATTTTTTTTCTAAAAATTAATTAAATTTTTTATGCACCATTTTTTAAAAAATAAATCTGGTGCATATGAGAAAAGAAGACTAGAGTCAAGAACTAAAATTAAAAAAGATATATAGTTCAGTGTTTCAACAAGTTTTTAAGCCCGCTGTCACTCATATTAACAAGTACAACTTATTTTCTCAATCTTTGACTGCAAAGTTTATTGGAAAAAATGAGATTGGAACTACTTTTTCTCATTTAAACTTATTTTATCAGTAGGTTCTTTTTAGATCAGCAGTCAGCACGGAAGTGCTGAGTGGGTAAAAGCCAATTAAGTTTTCGCACCGAGCACTAAACGACCTCAATACGGCCCTGCAACCACATCTCAAGGACGCCCATCTCAAGATCCAAATGTCCCATTCATGTCCACATCCACTGTGTGCTATCCTTTGAATGACCAATTCTAAAACCCAACCGAACATCCTTTTAAGATACACATCCAGATAGTCTTTCCCTCAATATCTGCTGGAACCTATATTACTGTCGATAGTGGACGATGGGGATACAGATATGAAACATCCAACGATTTGCGGCAAATACTTTTCCTTTATAAAAATCACCACACCAGTATAGCTATATTAAACTCTATCCAACAATTCGTGCACGAAACTGAGAAGTGAACTTTTTTGCATTGTACTGAAAGTATATATTGTGACATCTTAGTTTAATCCTCTAGTCGAGCTGAGTCAAAAAATCATTAGTGGTATTCAGAAACTGTCGCATAAGTGCGCAAATGCGTAAGTGTGAAAATGTGATTTCACACATGCGCGCCGGAAGTCTCATAGGCCTCATGTTATGTTATTGTGACTCACTATGCGCACCTCTTGAGGTGTGTGTGAATCTTCCATGTGAGTCACATACCATAACATAAGACCTATGAGGCTTCCGGTACGCATGTGTGAAATCACATTTTCACACTTACGCATTTGCGCACTTATGCGACAGTTTCTGAATACCCCTACTGTTTCATAGCCAAAAAATGTGCGCAACAATACAAAAACCCAACTGTAAATAATTTTTTAAAAAAATTTTACAAGCATTTTCGTTTGTTAACAATGGCACGCACATTTTTGAACTACGAAGCAATGATTTTTCGACTCGGCTTAGCTAAAGGATTAAAATAAGATATCACAATATATACTTTCAGTACAATGCATAGGCCATTAACCAATGGGAGTTTCGTGCACAAATTGTTAGATAGAGTTTATAGTGAAAACACAGAACTATAACAAGTTTCCTCTAGGTGAATTCCAAAATAATCGTTTCTCCTGAGAATTTTTCGAAAAGGAGGTACACGGAACTAAATAAGTTCTTCTTGGCTGTAACCCAACCCAATCCAAACCCAACTGACTAAAGAGAGCGCTAAAGCCTCTCAATGCACCCCTAAATACCCACCTTCTCCTGCATCACAGTGTCATGGCAGTTTCATTTTTTCCAATTCTAATAGTACCATATATGAGTTATGAAAAGTTAGACTAATTATAAATATAAAACTGGTCATAATTATAAGAGAAAAGTAACTGCCACTAACCCTGGACTACTGGTATTCAAAATAAAAAAGATTGTGAGATGTTGTCTTTATTTATGATCATATGAGAACCTACTATGTTATCACACCACTGAAAATTAAATTAAAATTCTCATTGGCACAAAATGGTACTCTTTTGAATATAAAATCATCCACGTGCAAAATCTGAGAAATATGTCACAAGGAAAACTTTCAACACAACCCTTAATATGGTAATAAACACTGTCCAACAATGCCCTTGAGTTGAAAAATTTGGATTTTTAGATTATTCAACACGTACAAGTTGTAATATACAACAAGAAACAACAATAACAAAAAACCACACACAGAAAAGCTACATAACCCTTTTTTGGATTGAAGGTCATCAGTTACAGCTACTTGGCCTTCGAGGAACTGTATCTAGCTGACATTTTCAGGCTTTCATGTTAAAAGTCAATGGTACTTAAAAATCTAAAAAAAAAATTTAAAAAAAAAACTACTGAATTTATGAATCTTTAACAAGGTTGTTCAATGACGACACTAGGTGAAGGGTCAAGTGTACGTGTCGACCTTGGGGCACCCACTGGATATTTCTTGTGAGATAATTGGAAATAAGTTGTTATACTATTACTGTGTAATTGAGGGCTAAAAGGTTTCCACACTGAATTCCCAGGGACATCATTTCAGTCAGTGAGATATCAACACTGCATTCATTATAATTTTATAATCTTTTAAAAAAAAATAGATTTGGAATGTAATACATTTGTAATATGTGTAAATATATTTGAATAAAATTAGTTTGAAGATCTTACTGCAAGGCTAAACCTTGATATTCGTCTTAAGTGGTTTAGAAAGCACTTTTTTATACACTTTTTTTTATTTTCAAGTGTGTCTGGAAATATTTAATTGAAAGTATCAAGGAAAATGCAGGTCAGAAGGAAATTATGGAATGTGAGAATAGGGTTAAATCATAATTAGGCGTAAATTGTTTTAATAAGTTGTGAATTGGCCAGAAAAATGCATCAGGTCAATATGATTTTCATTTGAAATTTTAAGTTGGGATTTTCCAAGCTAAAAAAATTGATGAAAATGTCTGACAAATGTTAATTCAAATATCTCTACTAAAGAAATGTAAATAAACATTTTTGTATTAAAAAAATAATAATTTACACACATTTTAATACATAGTATTACCGTATATACTCGCGTATAAGTCGAGGATTTTTTGACCAAATCTAAGCCTATTTTTCCAAATTCGACTTATATGTGGATCAAAGAAACAAACATTTTTTTTTTTTTTAGAATTTTACAAATTACATCTGTTCAACATGCAGGCTACCCCATAGGCTACCTATAGGGTGGCCTGAATGTTGAACGGACGTGATTTGTGAATACCGTATATGCTCGCGTATAAAGTCGAGAATTTTTGGACCAAATCCTGGTATTTTTCTTCCAATTCGACTTATACGCGGGTCAATGGTTTTTGGCCCGTTTTAAGTCGGGGTCGACTTATACGCGGGTCGACTTGTATGCGAGTACATATGGTATTTATATTCATTCGTAGACTTTGCAAGTTCTGAATCAGCGGCGTGAAGCTACCCAGCAGAACACGATTTCCCTATACAGCAACTACGCCATAGCGTGTTTTTGCTGTGTTTTCCACCTTTTAGTTAACCCGTTAACTACTATTTGTTAGCTACCTTGTTATTGGCTGTTCACCTGTAACAGCATCACCTGTACTATGTTTATATATTCTACTTTCTGTATTAATAAATGTCTTATCTTGAATACTCAACATGTCTCCCTGCTGCCTTCATTTTAACCACCTCATTGTTTGTTCTCGACATAACAGTTTTCAAATATTTTTTAACCGTATATACTCGCATATAAGTCAAAATTGTTAGTTTTTATGACTCGCGATTAAGTCCAATCGGGGAAAAAAGATAAAGATTTTGTCCAAAATTTCTCGACTTATACCCGAGTATATACGGTAAATAACATTCTTAATACACTTGGGATAATAAAACATCATTTTGTTCAAACTAAACATCATTTAATCTTTTCTTTAATTAAACATGTTACACAACAATAGATGAGTCAATTTGGATCCCACACCATGCTTACAGAAATTCAAAAAAATAAAATGTTATATTTGATAATTGCAAGGATGAACTAATTACATATCTTACAAGTTATTTCTGCATGTCACACAGAAAAAAAATAGGACAAATGCATTTAGATGCCATTTCAATTTTTAAACAAATACATTTTTTTTTCTGCCTTAGGAAAACCAATTTTTAACACTTTATTTATATTTATTTTATTAAATTAGTCCTATACTTTTTTCCTTGTTCTGTCACCTATAGAAAGTTCTTTGCTCCATTTGAAAAACAAGAAAATCCAGATCAAAAAAGGAGAAAAGTTGATCTTTGATCTCTTGAAATTCAGTTCATCATTTCCTTGCATTTTAAACCAAAAATATAATTTTTTTTTTTTTTAACTCAAGGTACCCTATTCGCAATGAAAAGTCAAAAAATCAGTGTAATTCATTGCTTGACATCAAAATCTACTTATTTCTGAATTTATTTAAGTCTCTTAACTTTCTCTTCATTCCCAGGTCATCGAAGAATTAAAATAAATTCAGAATTGATCAAATCTTTTGTTGTTTTTTTTTTCCTTCTTCATTCTTATAATTAGTGATTATTTCTTGCCCACGTGGAAATATTTATAAAAAAAAAAAGTTAAAGGTTGAATCTCAGTTGTAGGTGCATCTGCCGCCAGAGGAAAAATATATATATTTTTTTTATTTCTAATGAAAACAAGTCTGCATTTAGGTCAGTCGTGATGGAACTAAAGGATTAAGATGAATTCAGTCTCTGTTTTTATTTTTATTTAGAATTTTGGGACTAAGAAGTAATTTTTTAAGTGTTTTTTAAATATTTATCTTTGGCTTAATTATAATTTATTTGAGCTAAATTCGATGTATGATTATAAATTCATAAATAACTGATTATCATTTTTGTTCTTCAGTGTCATCACAAGGTAAACTGCATCTTAATCCCTTTTATTCAGTCAGTGCAATGTTGAATTTTTGATTACGAATATACTAAATGTTGAAAAATCCAACTCAACTTCATACTAATGTTGTAATGAGACAGCCTTCCAGGATTTTTATAATATACAGTATATACTTGGAATAATAAAATTAATTTTGTCTAGTCCAATAAATTTTATTTTTATTAAATAAAAAACCGATTAAAGTCTGAAATAAAAGTATTCTTACCTTAACCTGCTTCTCTCTACTTAATAACTATTATTTGACCAATCCTGTACAAGTTTATGTACCAGTAGTAATATAATAAATGATAATAAATTCACAATAAATGTCTTTTCTAGTAAAAAATATATTACAACAATATAATACTAGGTACTGATAATAAATGTGTCATAATAATAAAACTACTGGCCCAACAGTAATACTACTTGATACTGGCCCAACAGTAATACTACTTGATACTGGCCCAACAGTAATACTACTTGATACTGGCCCAACAGTAATACTACTTGATACTATAGCCTAATAACATACTGGCCCAACAGTAATACTACTTGATACTAGCCTAACAACATACTGGCCCAACAAAACAGTACTTGATACAGGCCCAAAAATAAAACTACTTGATACTGACCCTACAATAATACTACTTGATACTGGTCCAACAATAATTCTACTTGATACTGGCCCAACAATAACAGTACTTGATACTGGCCCAACAATAACAGTACTTGATACTGGTCCAAAATAACACTACATGATGCTGGTCCAACAATAATCCTACTTGATGCTGGCCCAACAATAACAGTACTTGATACTGGTCCAAAAATAAAACTACTTGATACTGGTCCAACAGTAATACTACTTGATACTAGCCTAACAATAATACTACTTGATTCTGGCCCAACAATAACAGTACTTGATACTGACCCAAAATAACATCACTTGATACTAGCCAAACAATAATACTACTTGATACTGGCCCAACAATAATACTACTTGATACCGGCCCAACAATAACACTACTTGATACCGGCCCAACAATAACACTACTTGATACCGGCCCAACAATAACACTACTTGATACTGACCCAACAATAAAACTACTTAAACTTGATACTGGCAACAACAATAAAACTAGCCCAACAAGACAACTGCAAATTTGTCCTAATATTGAAACTGCTAGCACTAATGCAAAACCAATAAAACTACAACAATGAGTCCTAGCTACTTTACAACAATCATATTTTTAGAATTACACTTCAAAAAGACCACTTCTATCAATCAATTTTTTCTAAAACTACCACATAAAAGAAATGGTAAAAATTGTGAAATGTTAACAAATTGAGCCCAATTTGTTTAATCACTTTACACAACTTGGAAACAAATATTCTGTTTGCTTTGTAGGTAAGAGACTATACTCTATCTAACCTAACCATCCTTATAATAATTTAAATTATGCAATAATGCTTACATAAAAATGTATAATTGTAATTCGAAGTGAGAAATACAAAACATTCTCAAAACAACTTTTGAATTTTCAATTTTTCCAATTTAAAAGTCAAATTAAAAACCGTAATAGCATTTGATGAAAATTTTTTCTCACCTTGTTTATTATTTATGACTTCAAATCTCTTGCAAAAATTTCTTTCAAAAATTAAAAAAAGAAGAAAAAAAAAAAGATGAAAATCAGGTTACAGAATTTATGCATATTTTCCAAAGAAACCAAGTTAATTGCAAAAAAACCAACAAACGATTTGTGAATCGTCCTTTTACTTTTGAGGAAGTAAAAAGATGAATATAGGTGAGTAAGCTAGCATTTCTTTTTCACATACTTACGAGAAAACAAAAAAAAAATCATCTTCCGGAATTATTTCAGGTGTAAATAAATCTTACATGTGAATATAGCCATCCTCATTCACTTTCACAGCAGCATAACTAATTCTCATTAGAAATTCATTTGAATATTTTTTTTTGGTTGAAAGGAAAGTGAGTTTACTAATTTCACTTTTTACTTGACATAAATATTTGTAAATATTTTTGAAATATTTATTTATTTTTTATTTTTATTTTTTAATTTTTTAAAAAAATTGAAATTATTAGTTTTGAATTTTGTTTTGTGTTTTAAGAAAAGTGATCAAAATTAAGATAAATTTTGTGAGAAATTTTGAAGAGATTTGAAGATTGTAGTGGTTGACACACTTTTGTGCGTTCAGGATGAGCACCAGTTTCATTGAATAGTGGGAAAAGGTTCAAAGTTCAATTGCGAATGAAAGTTAAAAAAGAAGAAAACACTAAAATGAGGGTAATGACCTTTGTAAACTCATAAAGTTACTTGAAAAGGGTTTAAACATACATCGTTAAAAAGCACTAGTAGGAAAAAATAAATAAAATAAAAAATATTTCTTCTTAAACTTAAAAAAAAAAAAAAAAATTAAAAGGCCAATCAAAAAATTCCAGGCTAAAATCCCAGAAATTTTCCATGTTACTTCATTTTTTTAATATTTTCTTATTTATATAAATATTTCCAAAATTAACCCAAACATTAATCACGATTATACTGCATATTTCCAATAACACTACATGTTGTCCACCTTGAAACGTTTGGCCGTCCCTCCATTGTTTTGATATTGCCGTTTGGCAGCTTTTTCTATTGTTTCCCACATAATTTACCAAAATTAAATTTTCTAAGAAAATAAATTTAATGCGAATAAAATTCCCCAAAAAACTTAAAAAAAATAACATGCAAATTAAAAAAAAAATGAATAAATTAAAAAAAAAAAAAAACACGCAAAGAAATTTATGTACATACCATATTGTTTACCCCTCAAAAGAAAAATCAAATCCGACCCCTGAGCAATAACTTGCCTGCAACACACGTTCAGCTTCACATAGCCCAAGGCAGAAGATGATCATTTCATATACCTGGCCCCATGAACTATATAAGCTAAGAGGCAAACAAGCAGCTTGATTACTCTGCTCAATCTCAGTATGGCTACATCATCCACTGGATAGTATCGTCATAATAATGCAATGGTAAGCCATTTTTTAAATTTTTTATGAAAATGTACCGTATACCTCACAAAGTGACAACAATTCAATACTTAAGTTTAAATAAGCTTAAAAAAATTAACCGTAGTTCAATTTGGAACAGAAATTTAATTAATTTTTTAATAAAATTAGAAATAAAATAACCCACTTAGCTTTCATTAGGGTTAAAATTGTCTAACAAAACAAGCATCAATTCTCCCTTAGACAAAAGATAAGCTTCTTTAAAAGAGGTCGTTCACATACTCACTGAAACTTTATTTTATTTGTTTTATTTATTTATTATTATTATTATCATTATTATTAATTGCTGTTACACAAAATCCCATAGCAATGACCTATTGATGTTTCCAATTTTAACCCATATAGAAATATGGAAAAATAGTTCACTTTCATTGACAACATTGTTCTCTCTCTTTCTAAATGAAATATAGAAAATATTGCGGCTGTTAATTTTGTCCCTACTGGTGGCAATACCAGTAGCAGGACTCCAGCCAAAGAAAAGATCAACCGAAGAGCAACAGGAATTATTGAATAATGCAGAAATTCAACAGTTTTCCGAGTTTGAATTTGGTAGACGAAGTCCTCAACAAACCAAACAGTTTCTAGTGCAAAATGTTGATGGCGATCCCAATGATGTCCCGCAAGTGTTGCGGGATGCGAGCAGCAAGGAGTGGCTGCAAGTGCAGAGTCAGTTGGAAAATAGTGATCCCATTTTAAGAACAGTTCGACAGCAAAATCAATTGGGGCATTCAGAGTGGACTGGGGATTCATCGCAACATGCCTTTCACCAGTTCCATTCTCAGCCCCGGCAACCAAGGCCGGCGCCAGTAAGGCCCTTCGTTGATCCTGTAGTGACTGCAAACAGTTTACTTGGAGGATTTCAGCGAACGCCTAGACCATCTCAGTCATACCCAACTGATGATGAAGAAGAAGAACCGCCGCCAGCTCCAAGGCCACCGCCGCCGCCACCTCCAAGACCTGCACCTAGACCTCCACCCCCAAGACCACTTCCACCACCTCCCCCAAGACCACAACCACCTCCTCCCCCTCCAAGACCACTTCCACCACCTCCCCCAAGACCACAACCACCTCCTCCCCCTCCAAGACCACTTCCACCTCCTCCCCCAAGACCTCCACCTCCTCCCCCAAGACCAGCACCAAGACCTCCACCTCCTCCCCAAGACCAGCACCAAGGCCGCCACCGCCGTCACCTCCAAGACCTCCACCCCCAAGACCACTTCCACCACCTCCCCCAAGACCACAACCACCTCCTCCCCCTCCAAGACCACTTCCACCTCCTCCCCCAAGACCTCCACCTCCTCCCCCAAGACCAGCACCAAGGCCGCGACCACCACCACCAAGACCGTAAGTACCATTTTTTTTTAGTATTTCTCCACTTTTTATCAAAATATGAAATTTACACATCAACACTACAATTTTCGCACCTAAACTGTTGTTATAAACTCCTACTAAAATGTCCAGGAAATCGCAAAAAGCAAAAAGCAAAAAGCAAAAAGCAAAAAGCAAAAAGCAAAAAGCAAAAAAGCATAAAAAAAGCATTCAAGGGTTGAAATCAGTTTTTCTTTCTACTAAGTAAGAAATCTCCTCTTTACAGTACAATCATACACTTTCCTATTGCTGTAGTTAGAGACCGTTGATAGCCATAAGATTATGCCCTTAACTGCATATGACAATTTGAGATGCTGGAAAACAAGAAAGCAGTCATTAAATGTTCCTTACACATAGTATCAGTGTATACATATCTAGCTATAAACCTTGAGAAGTAATTTACTTTGATAAAGTTGAAAAAGGGTCCCTGTACAGTTATGCGTTAGTTTGGTTACCAACTCAACCCTAAGATAGACTTCTCTACATGTAGGAAAACTGCTTATTATCAGATAAAAGCTATTTATTACATAAGAAATTAATGTCAGCAGCTCAGAGAAGCCTACTGTTTTAACAATTTAGAATATTCTCGTTTAAACAAAAGAGCAACAGTATTGCAGTCAAAACTCACTTTTAGTGTATGAATCAAGCCGAGTTCTCACTTGCGATTTTTCCACTTTATCGTGTGAATTCCGCGCGGAAAACTGACGTCTAATTGAAAAATTTTCTAGGTTTTTCTGTGATTTTGCTGCATGTGGGAACCTAGAAAAATTTTCAATTTTAAAAATAGCGCAATTTTGAGGCAAAATAAGTTTTAAAAAAAACCGCAAAACGCAATAAAATCGCGCGATTTTACCGCAAATGAGAATCTAGCATAACACATTTTGCATAAAGATCACCAAAAGACTTGCGTTAATCACATGCAAACGTCTCGTAAAAGTTACTTTTTTAATTTGAATTTGAATTTATTGCTATAACTACGTATAATTATCTTTTTCAGACCGCCTATTTACCCACCAGATGAAGAACCTTCTCCTACACCACGACCTCCACCACCTCCACCGCCTAGACCAGCACCGCGGCCTCCACCGCCTAGACCAGCACCGCGGCCTCCACCTCCGCTACCTCCACCACCAAGACCACTTCCACCTCCACCACCAAGACCTCTTCCACCTCCTCCACCAAGACCAGCACCACGACCACCTCCTCCACCAAGACCAGCACCACGACCACCTCCGCCACCTCCAAGGCCTGCACCAAGACCGTAAGTAATATTTCCATAAGAAGTACAGTTTGTTTTTTCTAAGTTTGCAGTTTAAGGAAAGAGCTAAAACCCCCTAAAATCCTACCAGATCTATAGAATAGTTTTACGAAGGTCATTAGCAATTTCTGTTGTTCTTGTAAGAAGGAAAAGCGATGCCACCTCCTCTCATAAAGTGCAAACTTAAAAAAACAAAAAACAAACTGTACTCAAGCTGTAAATAGATAAACACATCAATAAGCATATAGGAATATAACTTTTCTTTTTCTTGATACTTTTAAGGCTAATAACTCATAATTAGTTTATAGTTTTTATGAATTCTAGTTAATATTATATTTCTAAGTTTAAATCTTCACTGTTGTGAACATCCAGAAAACTATAATTATCATCAGTTAATAAGACTGAAAGCGTGAAATTTATCGTTGACAAAGTAGTTTGTTAAGTAATTAACTCTTCCGTTACTAGACTGAGTTAAAATTTATTCACGTCAAATGTTATTGTAATTTCTTCGCTTTTCTGTCATGTTCTATATGATGAATTAATGAACCTAGAAGTTCACCAACAAAAAACGACAACATTTGTAAAATATGCTGCATTTGACTCAAGATTTTGGTGGAAAATCATCTCTTTTGGATTTAACCATTTCAACATGACGTAAATAACTTCAACTGTAGTGTGAAGGAAGACAAGTGTTCCGCTGAAGAAGTTGGATTTCTTTTAGCTTGAAGTTCTTTTAGCTGATCTTATTTTTCAAGCATGTGTGTTCACTTTTACAAGCATCACTTAAAGGATTACAAATTCTAATGTGATGGAACCAGTGTTGCCAACTCTAAAATCTGGAATTCCGCTTTGGGAACCTCTAAATTCCGCTAAAATCCGCTGACTCTAAAAGGTGAAAATCTGCTAAAATTCCGCCAATTTTTTCCAGAAAAAGCTAAAAAAAAAAGCCAAAAAAATTTTAAAAATTTTTGTTAGTGTTTTTAATTTATTTATTATTTAATATTAATGTTTTAAAAAACCAAAGCAAAAACAAGTAACGACATACTGACATACAAATAAAATATTTATTCCAAATCAATGTAAATGTCATCACCATCAATGTCCGCCTGCTCATTTATGCAAACCGGCAATTCATCAATTCTATCTAGAACTGGACGATACATAGCTTTTTTCCCCGATCTTTTCTGTCACATCTCGTGGTAATAAATAATCATGACAACATTTGCCTTTTCTTTTCAGAATTAGAATTTAAAGTAGAATTTAGAATTTCTAAATTCTACTTTAAATTCTAATTTCTAAATTCTAATTTTTAGCAAAGGCATTAGGCAAATTAATAAATAATAATTTGTAAAGACAAATGAGACCTTTATATAGTATTAAGTATTATAGTATAACGTACACGTACCACAGCTACAACGTTCAATGTGTGGGGTCTTTCTTATTGGTCAAAAAATTGACAAAATGTTTTTTTTTAAAAAATCCTAAAATCCGCTAAAAAACCGCCAATTGGAAAATCTCCAAGCTAGATTTTCCGCAGTCCGCTGCCTTGTTTTTTTCCCGCTGGGGGCCTCAAAAATCCGCCAAATCTAGCGGGAAATCCGCTAAGTTGGCAACACTGGATGGAACATCGAGCTATTAAACGTAACAACACGTAACAAAACCATAAGCGAGAGCAAGCGCATTATTGGCCCATTGTTATGAAAGAGCGCCTAGGATTGGCTGGTGCAATTCGAAGGGACCAATAACAGTCGTACTATTGATAATTTTTTATTTGCTACTTCATTTCAAATTAAATTTCGTCTGCCAAATCTTCCATAATATTTGTAGTTTTTCTCATTAGATTCTCTATCTGAATACCACTCGTGCTAGGGAGTTTAACAAAGTAGGCCCCATTCGTGCATCTAAAATTGGGATCTGAATAAACCACTCGTGCCCGTTGGTCAGAATAAAACCACTCGTGGCCGTTGGTCAGAATAAAACCACTCGTGCCCTGCAGGCAATCGTGACTTATTCAGATCACCAGATACTCGTGGTTTATTCAGGTCACCAGATACTCGTGGTTTATTCAGATCACCAGATACTCGTAGTTTATTCAGATCACCAGATACTCGTGGTTTATTCAGATACCAATTTTTGCGATGCACTCAATCGTGATTTTGTCAACGTAGAAAAAATCATTGTTAGGGCCTACTTCGTTAAACTCCCTAGCACTTGTGATATTAGTGTTGATAAAACATGTTGCTAATAAGCCTATACAATAATAGTGATAAAACATCCTGATATTTAACCTTTTTAATAGCGAGAAAAATTAACAATATTTGAATAATAACTTTCAATACTCTATTATTATTCCTGATGAGATTTGCTCAAATTGGATAACTTCTCCAGATTAAAGAATAAGTTTTTAACAGTTTCTGAAATACATGCACTTTTGTATTGCACAAATAATATATAATTTATTGTATAATTATTATACAAAAGAGTATTTATACATTAACATCAATTCATACCAAATGTTTAAATTAATTCATTAATTGAAAAAATATCTCTTTGTAGACCACCAAGTTACCCTACAGATGAAGAAGAACCACCACCAATTCCTAGACCTTCACCTCCACCGCCTGTTCCGAGACCCCCACCTCCTCCAGTGCCGAGACCCCCACCTCCACCTGTGCCGAGACCGCCTCCTCCACCTGTGCCGAGACCGCCTCCTCCACCTGTGCCGAGACCGCCTCCTCCACCTGTGCCGAGACCGCCTCCGCCTCCAGTGCCGAGACCTCCACCACCGCCAGTGCCTAGACCTCCACCACCGCCAGTGCCTAGACCTCCACCACCGCCAGTGCCAAGACCTCCACCACCGCCAGTGCCTAGACCTCCACCACCGCCAGTGCCAAGACCTCCACCACCGCCAGTGCCTAGACCTCCACCACCGCCCGTGCCTAGACCGTAAGTTTATTAAAAATTATCAAAAAACAAACATTCTGCAAATAAACATATTATGCAATGCAGTCGAAATTAAATGACACAAAAATTAATTCATTCTTTTTTTGAATTATGTTGAATTATTTTTTGAATTTTTATATTTCATCAGCCAAAAATTTATGTTGAGTGTCACAGTTGGATTACTTTTCTCAATTACACACTTTTCATAGAATACATGCACCTAGTTAATTCTTAAAATGAACAAATTTATGACTTGACATTTTAAAACTCAATGATTATGTTTGATATCATGCAAGATCGTTCATTAACACACAGCAATTTGTTTAATAGAGTATAAAAATAAAATCTACAAATTTTTAAAACCGAAGAAAAAAGAAAATTAGTTTCTTTTACTTTATAAGATTTAGTTTCTAACATAATTAAATTCACACAAAATAAAACATTTGAATGTACAAAAATTAAAATAACTATAAAGATCAGCTAATAGCTCAGTCAATTTTAATATGAAACATGTAACTACATTTATAATATATAGACCTAATTTGTACATGTTTTTGCACTAGTCACAAAATTCTATCGACCGGTTAATTAAAGATTACATAACTTCAGAGAGAGAAACCGAATTTCATTCATCTCTTTCACTCAAAACAATTTATTAAATATGTCCAATCTTTTATATATTGCAGACCTCCAGTTTATCCTCCTGATACAGAGGAACCCCCTCCGCCACCGGTGCCAAGACCACCCCCACCTCCAGTGCCTAGACCACCCCCACCACCAGTGCCTAGACCACCTCCGCCACCAGTGCCAAGACCACCTCCGCCACCAGTGCCTAGACCACCTCCGCCACCAGTGCCGAGACCCCCACCTCCACCAGTGCCGAGACCCCCACCTCCACCAGTGCCGAGACCACCTCCACCACCAGTGCC
>JH432106.1:0-62382 GCA_000239455.1 Strigamia maritima
ATCCCATAAAACTTCTCCACTAAAGATGCCTCTCTAGCGATGGAACTCGGCTCAAACAATCTCTTGAGATGGTCCCAGACATCTTTTGTTGTCAGGCACTTCATAGCTGCGGGCTGGAGACGCGGGACTAGACTTTGAAGTATGATGGCCCTGGACTTCGCCTTGTCCTTCAAAAACTTCAGTTTCTCTGGACCAGTGGCTGTTGGCAATGGTTTCACTTCTTTGCCCTCCGCAAAGTCCCAAACTCCTTTTTCTTCAAGGAGAAGGCGCACGTCAATTGCCCATTGGACATAATTCAGGCGGTCCAGCTTATGATCCCTGACGTCACGGACCTTGTAATATCCTTGTCTGACATGCTGTGACCTGAAAATGAAATCCAAAAGAAAATATCTGCTCAAATCTCAAAAAAAGTTGATTTTTCACCTTTTATTGCCCAATTCGATATTTGGGCAACTAGAAACGCGTCCTGAGGCAATGAACCATCCTCTGCTACCAGATTGTACGTGGGGACCTTCCTCAGGCAATGGTCAACTGTGGTGGAAGCTCGCAGCTGGCCAAAATGGTGAAAAATTGAAAATCTGCACTTTCGGATTTCGACGCGAAATTGATTCCGGTTCGGCGGGAGCGAAGGGCCCGGCTGCGGCCAAAAAGAAGCGAGATTCCCGTCGACCGAAAAGTCGGCTCGAAATCCTTCGAATTCGGTTCCGCCGAATAGCGGATCGTGTCCAGGATGCCTCAGATAGTATCTGACCTTATTTTCAGATTTTTGGACCAAGTGGTTTTCTCGCAATCTGGGAAAAACCACTTTGAAACTAAAATCCAGGTTTCTGCAATGTCGGGCTTCTTAACGATACGCGGCCCGCGAAATTCGATTGATCCGGCGGCGTCTGCACAACTCGGCTTCGGGCAGGCGGCTGCGTTGATTCTCGGTCTTTGCGATAATCCTGGATTATCGCACAACGTTTTCGTGACGCGCGATGTGGAAAACATCAATTCTCGGCGCGTCTAGGCCTCGTTCCTCGGTTGTCAATGGCGACGAATATCGACGAACGTTGTGTCGACGTGCCCGGACCTCGGCACACGTATTTGGCAAGGAAAACAACACGGTATGGCCGCGGTCGAACCGCTTATAGTGCCGACAATGATAAAAGTCCAAATTAATTGTTTAAATCGAGAAAACTCACACATTTGGTCCTTAAAAAGGTATATCCTGGTTTATTGAGCACATGAAGGAAAAACAGGCGCCATCTTGGCGGTACAGACACGGGAACCAGAGCAACTAGCATGGAACCCAGACCAGAATATGGTCATGAGATCAGTTTTCATGACATCATGATTGCATGTCATGAAAAATACTTAAGTAAGCAAAATATCATAAGACATGACAAATACAAGCAAGATCAGCAAATATTACACTTCAATATTATCTATCACATAGCAGACATGTCCTATGATCACAGGTAAAGAAAAAACATTTCTGTGTACTTATTACATGTAAGATAGCGCAATAAAAATCAGGAAAATTCTCAAACAATTTTCAAACATTAAAATACAATACCTGACTCTGTTTTGACATAAAATAAACAGAGTCCCATAATTGTTTAGAAAAACATAAGTACACACATACACATGGGCCAAACGCTAAACTATAAACCTGTTATAGAAATAAAAACTCTAAATAAAGCACATGATCAGATATTGGTTCTATGCACTTGTGAACCTAAATACTTCAATTTATAATATGTTAACATGACTGCGGGCACGGGTCTTCCCGGTGCGGCGTATTGCATCGACACATCGGTTGTGGCGCGGGGTCCACATATGCGTATGGGACACTGGCTCGTCCATAGTCGTAAACAGCGGGAATCGTCCCATACTGCGGCTGGATCTGTGGGGCTACCGACGGTTGTTGAGGTGCCTGAGGTTGCACCGGCACGGCAGGATCGGCGGCGGGTGTAGTCGAATCACTGCTCCGTCCCCTATCGATCCAGTAGCTTCATTTGCCTGGTCGGCCTCGTCTCGGCGGTTGATCACTCATAATTCAAACTAAATGCTTAAAAAGTATACTGTTACCTGACCCATAGGGATGAGTAGGCCAAGCAACAGGTTATGTAAATCAAAAGATAAATTACGCCTGCTGATTAAATAAGCTAATTTATGCGCGCGATCATGCATTGAGTCAGGTTGAATGATGAGTCAGGGTTTTAACGTTAACAAAACATACTTCTCTTTATTCGTTATAAAAGAGAACTATTAAACAAACGAAATCTAAATGATACATCTGCTATACACTTTACAATTATCAATTTACATAATAACTTTACAATTAATCTTAAATGTGTTAATGCATCAAATAAGTTTATAATAAGTCTTTTTGCCTAAGGAGAATGATTTAAAGCTGTCGGACTCTCAACGAGTCGAGTTGCTTATAAATCGTGAGGAAAGGTGATCATAATGTTTTGGTTAGTACACTTACATTAATAACATGTGATCTGGTCCAAGAACAGGCAAGAACTCCTGCTCTTCGCTCTGATCGTAACTCTTAATCTCTGTTGCTGTCTTCTGATTCGTTGTACGTACTAATGAGCGTTGACGTCATTATTAACCTATGATGTCTCTTCATGAGTTTGACTAACTCACTGACGTCACTGATGTCATCGGAGGTACGACTTCTGGTGCTGGTTTTCTACATTATTGAAGCTACTAGTTATGAAAATGCTACGGTGGCCTCAAAGGTCCATCCGATATTAGATTCGGACTGATACGCAAGTGATACGGTGTCCTACCGTAACAGCCCCCTTTTTAGCTTTTTTGGCCTCCAAAAAAGGTTCGCTAGAACTCTACAGTTCGAATCTTTATTAAATTATTTTTATATTAAGGTACTATTATTTGTGATATTATTATGTGTAAGTTTTTATATAATGGAAAAAGAGTTTCTTATAGTTATTATATTTTATACAAAAATGAGAAAATGAATATTCTCTTTCGAAATACTGTCAAACCATTTGTTATCAAACATGAAAAGAAAAGAAACCTAATTTAAGACTTATAGTGATATTAAACTTTAACAAATTACAATGTATGAATTCACATGAAATACATATAACTGTATGCATTGGTTCAGCCAGTTAATCTAGCCTACTTTCGTATTGTTACATTATCACAATTTCTTTTATTAGTAAAAATGGTTTTAATAGTTTTATTTCTAATATTTCAATATATTTTAGATGATTTAATAATTCGATTGACATACTAATCTGACAATTCCTTCTATACATTTAGATACAAATTGTGAAGAAAAAAAATATTTCCCATAAGTAATGAGAAAGCAAAAATATTATCCAAAATCCAAAATTTCAGTGTTTTATAAAAAGTAATGTAATCTACAAACTATCTTGGTTTGTGAACTGTGTACTTGCTTCCTTACATTTTCTTAGAAACAATTTTACAAAAAGGAATATCACATTTGTTTTTACAAAGACTAAAAAAATGGTTATATAAATTCTATATTTTTTAAATTTTATAAATTTTCTTAAAAAATATCACAATGTTATCACAAAAATATTTTTATCACAAAGTGTTTCATTTGCTAACATAGTGTGAGACCTGATCGACTCATATTTTGGTTAAGTTGGATCAGAAGACTGATTTTATTCAAATAAAATAATCCTTATATAAGGAATATAAGTGGTGTCTATGGTGCGTTACACCATAGACCAATGGGGCCTAATCATAAAGAGATCCAATGGCGATAGAGGTATCGGTGCTGGACGTATCCGTGTCCAGGTCCCGATACGAACGTGATTCCGATGTTCCCGAGTCACATGCCCCCCATCACCAGGCAATCGTCCCTTGATTGCTGTCGTAGATTCCTTGGAATAAAAGAGTTTGAGCTGTGATACGTGAGCTCGCCAACTCCGATCGTTATTATCGCAAATAGTGTACGAATTTTTCCCATCTCTCTCCAAAATAGTAAAAATAAAGTTTATCAAATTTTCTGTTTCTTATTCCCGTTGTATGCATTACTTTATCGCCAATTTTAAATGTGATCAACTGCCAATTTTCGTCAAATCGTTTTTTTTTTGCGCGTTCTGAGCCGTTGTAAGATTATCTTTTGCCAGTGCTCGTCGTTCTAGTAATTCTAACCTAAGATCTCTTTCATTTTCCTCCGAAATGTCGCATAAATCGTTAGCATTTGCGGGTAAATAGGCGTGTAGTAGTTCGAATGGTGCGAATTTTGATGATGAGTGTCGATTCGTATTTAGTCTCCACAACCTGATCTAGTACCGTGCCCCACTTCGTTCCGTCCGTTGTTTTCTTCCGTAATCCGTTAACTACCGATTGGATGGCTCTTTCGACTAAGCCATTAGCTTGTTGATGATAAGGGGTGCTCAGCTTTTAAGCGATGTTGTTTTTACAGCAGTACTCCCGAAATTTCTTTGGATTTAAATGTTTTGAATGAATCCAATATTATTTTAGATGACGGCCCGTATCGTTTGAACACAAATTTCTCCAGAGTTTCGATCGTAACTTCGGCATTTAAACTTCTTACTGGTAGGGCGATAATAAAACGTCTTGCAAAATCGATTATGACTAAAATGTGTTTGCATGATTTATACGGATGATACGGTCCTGCGTGATCGATAGCGATAGTGCTGAACGGAGTAACCGGAATAGGACGAGGTGACAGTGCTCCGGGGGGTTTACATGTTAACCTGTTGTGCTCTTGGCACCGCATGCACGTTTTAACAATTTCATCGATTTGCTGAGCCATACGAGGCCACCAGGGTTTTCGACGGATTCTCTCGTAAGTTTTCTTTGTATTGCAGTGAGCGCCCTTCGTATGGATTGCTAATATTAATTGCGATGTCAATTCCCTCCTTGATTTCCACCTTGATTTTGTTTCTCCATTTTCGCAATGACACCACAACCCATTAAAATGCTCAAATTCGCCAATTTTGTTTTGCAACGTGTTACAGTACTCGTCTATTTTTTGCGCTGTGATTAACCGTCTATCTCTTAATTTTGTAGGTATTTAGGAAATCCAACATGTGATTTCAGCCCAATTATGGCTGTGTTTATGTCAGAGATTGTCATAACACAGCTCTGAATTGTTTTATTTAATAACAAAGGCCCCGTGTTATAATAATTGCCAATTAGGCATTTAAAATATTGTCTGTTGATTCATTTTGGCAATTATTGATCATTAACAGTTATTTTGGTATTATTAATGTTGTTAATGGTCTTGGCCAGTTTACCAAATTGGTAGTTATTGATTTCATGTATTTTCTGCACCAATTTGGTCCATTTGTTTGTCATTTCTCCTTTTAAAGAACTGCATGTCAAGTGATCTAGATGTATGACATCAGTTCTCTATTTTACAAAGCATTTCCATCACCTAGGTGATGAGTGGCTATTTTTAGAAATGATTTAATGCTTTTATTTATGAGAAGGCCCGAGACTACAATTTGTCCCGGGCCTTCTCCTTCCTGCCCAGGTTCAGCCAAGATGGCGCCTGTGAAGTGCTCTTGCCAATAAACAAGTTGTTTTACATGTTTGGACCGTTTAAGAGTGAGTTTTCTCGAAATGACATGCATTAATTCATTTGCGGCATATAAGCAGTTTGTCTGCGGCCGCCGAGAGCCTTTACGCGGCCGAAGAAGTACGCAGAGTCACGTCGCTGATTCCGAGACGTAGTGCGCGAATCGAAGTTCACGTACGTCAGCCAGAAGCCGCTCGCCCCACATGCGGCTGGAATTCAGCACGAACTCCCTACATCGTACCGCAGCAAAGCACCATTAAGTGAACTTTTGGTTTTCACCTTATTGCGGTATTTTTGATGTCCAGTGCGTACCAGTCTAGTCGAAATTCTGAAATTACTGCCAGGTCCCAAGCAAGGTACGAGGAACACAGCCTACCGCCGGAGTGCTCAGAAGCATATTTAGGGCCAACTTTTGGGTCGACGGGAATCGCGTATACTTTTGGCCGCAGCCGGGCCACTGAGTCCCACCGAGCGATCTCGGATTTTCCATCCAAAATCAAAATTTCCAAAAATTGCAAAAATTTGATTTCCATCAATTTCTTCACCATTACGGTGCTCGTGGGTCCTGGCCAAACGTATTCGACAACAATTGATAGCAGAGGATAGTTGTGGACCAGGACAAGCATCCAAAATTGCCCAAAAGTGAATTTGGACAAAAATCAGTAAGAAATTGCAAATTCGTCAATTTGAGCGGAAACTGTCTTGTCTTTTAAGTTTTTCAGATCGCCAAGATGTCCGAGAAGGACATAACCAAGTCAGCAGCCTCCGGGATACTCAAACTGGACTGCACCAATTATGTCCAGTGGTGTGTTGTTGTGCAGCTTCTCTTAGGGATTTGGTCTTTTGCAGTTTGCAAGCAGGAAGAGCCCCCAGCCACAGCTTCTGCACAGGAAAAGCAGAAATTTGCTAAGGATAAAGCAAAATCATGGGCTATCATCCTACAGAGCCTTGTTCCACATCTGCAACCTGTCGCAATGAAGTGCGAAGATACACAAGCGGTTTGGCTCCATCTTAAGAAGCTATTTGAGCCTAGCTCTATTGCCAGAGAAGCTTCACTTGTGGAAACGTTCTATGGGATCCGCAGACTGGAAAATGAAGAGCTCGACACCTTCATAAGTCGCCTAGAGAAGGCAGAGGATGACTTAATCGCCGCCAATGCAAAATTGAAGCCCGAAGACCAGATCAAAGCCTACATTCTGCTCTAACGTGTTGGAAAGGATTTTGAATTGCAGATTCAATCAATCTACCAATGGCAGAAAGTCAACTTCACCTACGAGAAGATCCAAGAAGCGTTATTGTTAGAAAACAACTGCAGGAAACTTAGTGAAAAATCTCTCGAGGCGGCTACGGTTTATTCATTAAGTCTTAAAGGCCATAGTGTAGTGAGTGATAGTGGTGTTTCATCCAGTGACAGCAAGGCCCGTCTGCGTTCAATCACCTGCTACAACTGTGGTATCAAGGGTCACTACGCACGTGATTGCACTAAACCAAAGGTGCCGAGGTCTCAGCAGCCACAGCAGGGCCAACCACAGCAACAAGGGCGTGGTCGTGGCCGAGGAAGACGCCGAGGTGGTCGTCAAGCGCCTAGTGTACCGGCTGAAGGGCGCAAGCCACAGTCTGCATAGTTTGCCAACGCACCAGGTGAACCAACTGTTCCAAAGTCACCTCAGGTGTGCAGTACAAGTGTGGATGTCACCTCAACGGCATGGTATTTGGATTCATGTGCGTCACACCATGTTTGTGGCAACAGGGAAATGTTCTGCGAGTTCGAAGAACTTCAACCCATGCGCCTAGAGTTGGCTGAGGGCTCATCAAGTATCACCGGTCGTGGTACAATTGAACTTATAGTGCAAGTGCAAAGAGCCCCTCATGAGATCAAACTTCTAAATGTGTACTTTGTGAAGAACTTTAAGCGTAATCTCATTTCTATTGGCAAAATCGATTGTGCAAAATAACATGTGTCAATTTATAATAATTTAATGAAAGTGTATAAAACTAATTCCAAGGTTTGCTCGTTGTACGGTAAATTAGAGGATGTACTCTACCGTATTCAAGGGCCCGTTAAGTACAGACAGAGTAATAATTCCAATTTAAATAAGTCTGAAACTCGTGCAACAGAGCCAAGTCCAACGGGCAAGCCTGAGAATTACAGTGTTTCTGTGAACATGTGGCACCAACGTTTTGGACACATGTACACAAAGGGTTTAAATTATTTATTGAACAATGTTAATGTTAAGGGTATCGAGTTGCACCAAAAGGTGTCAAATGCCATTTGTGACAATTGTGAGTTGTCTAAATCCACCAGGACAGGATTTAAGTCTGAAAGTCTGCTAGTAGCTAGTGAGCCTCTCGAGTTACTTCACATGGACCTATGGAGGCCCTGTCCTGTCCCATCCCTAGGTGAAGCGAAGTATTTATTATGCGTAGTGGATGATGCTACCCGCTATACTTGGATTTTTCCTTTGCGCTCGAAAGACCAAGTATTTGAAACCTATAAGAAGTTTCACGCGCGTATTGAATGTTCAACCGGTAAGAAAGTCAAAGCAATCCGCACAGAGGTGGGGAGTACACATCTAGTGAATTCGAGCAGTTCTTGACCTCACTTGGTGTGAGTATACAAAGAACAAATAGCTATAGCCCAGAAATGAATGGCGTGGCAGAACGAGTGAACCGCAGGGTTTTAAACAGCATTCGAGCCATGTTACTCGGTGCTGGACTGCCAAAGCCACTCTGGGCCGAATTAGCTATAACCCTAGTCTACCTAAAGAACAGGTATCCTCACTCTCGTCTGGGAAATAAAATCCCTTATGTCCTAGTCTGGAAATGTCCAGTGTCTTTAGCATACTTAAAGATCCCAGGTTCCTTGGCTTATGTGCACGTGCCAAAGCCAAGTAGGCGTGACAAGTTGGAGTCACGAGCCTGGAAGGGTGTAATGGTGGGATATGCCATGGGAACTAGGGGTTTTAGGATTTGGGATCCTGTCTCAAATAATGTTTACGAGTCTAAGCACGTAAAGTTTGACGAGACGAGGTTGTACAAAGATGTTGTACAGACCCACGTAGGGGACAGTCCATTTGAGACTAGTGTTGGTAAGAATGTTTTTGCTCCATCACCCAGTGATACTAGTGACACTGATGATGAGGATACCACACCCTGCGTCCCAGACTCACGCCGACGCGTCCCCCACCTCCTATTTCAGCATCTGCAGCGCAAAAGTTTGGTGTGCCAACGATACCCCCGTTTGTATCGACGCGTAGAAAGGGGGTTCCAGTTTCTACTACTTCTGTAAAACACACCAGAGTTGCCCATAGGGCTCCGGTGCCCAACAAGACAGGTTGGGAAAGGGAAGAAGTACAAAGGCAGTCAGGTGCCACTAAGGGCCAATGGGATGTTTATTACTATGCTCCGGGATTGCGCACAGCCCTGCGTAGCAGGCCAGATGTTAAGACATACTGTGAAACTAATTTGAAAGTCAAGTACAAAGCAGACGAGTATGACTTCAATCCCACCCATGCTGTGGATTCAGACAGCGATGACAACGTTGAACAACGTTGAACCAGAAACTGACAATGGAGAAGCAGAGACTTATTCTGTGTGTGTTTACTGCGCTAAGGTGCAAGAGCCCTCTACCTATGAAGAGGCTATGTCGTCACCTGAGAGTGACAAGTGGAAGGCAGCTATGGCCGAAGAACTAGATACTCTCGAGGAGATCAGTTTTTGAAATTAAGCCCCGGCCAAGCCATAACCATATCCTTGGAAATAAGTGGATTTTCAAGCTCAAGCAAAACGCACAAGGTGCTATTGTCAGGTTCCGAGCACGCCTTGTAGTCCAAGGGTTTTGGCAGATACAAGGCATTGACTATAATGAGGTCTTTAGCCCTGTAGTCAATTTTGTGCTAGTCAGATTGTTCTTTTGCCTATTGGTTGTTCTACGTGAGTGGTCCGATGTTCACTTGGATGTCAGGTGTGCTACCTATACGGTGCACTTGACTTTCCAATTTACATGGAGCTACCTAAAGGTATCTCAACCAAGCGCTCTAACTGTGTGTGGTATTTAGTCAAAGCCCTTTATGGCCTCCACCAGTCAGGACGCATGTGGTACCAAACTCTCGATACTGCCTTAAGGCAGATTGGTTTTGAGCGTGTTTGCGACTTTAATTGCGTGTACTCGTATGGTACACAGGCTATCCTTCTTGCTAACGTTGATGACATGGTCTTGTTTGCTAAAGATGCAACAATCCAAAAGGATTTAATTGAAGCCCTGGGCCAGCATTTTAACATTGTAAATCTGGGCCCAGTCACCAAGTTACTAGGTGTCAAATTTAAACGTGATGACAAACACCTGTTGCTCCACCAATCTGGGTTTATTAAGAAACGGGCAGAGGGTTACCGAGTAGTACCTAACAAACTCATCAAGGTGCCAATTACGGTGGGGACGACCCTTAATGCTTGTAAAGACTCAGAGATTGAGTCTGACTTCCCCTACAGGAATCTAATTGGCTCTTTGATGTTTTTAGCCTCAAGGACGAGACCGGACATCCTGTATTCAACAATCTATTTGTCCCAGTTTAATACTCGCCATTCTTCACAACATGTCAAGTGTCTGTTGCAAGTTCTGCAGTACGTTGTGAATACCCAAGATTACTGCATTAATCTGAGCAATTGTGTTGATGAAAGCATGCACATGTACTGTGATGCATCTTGGGCTACCGATTTGGTAGGATGTAAGAGTTTTGGTGGGTACATGCTATACATGGGAGGATGTCCTGTCAGTTGGGGCTGCAAGAAGCAGACTGTCATCGCATGCAGCTCAATGGAGACAGAGTATATTGCGTTGTCACATGCAGCAAAGGAAGGCTATTGGATCAGCTGCATGTTCAAAAACTGTTTGTTGTTAAGCTGTGTGAATACGCCTCTAATTCACTCAGACTCATTGTCATCTATTCAGTTCGCATGCAATGACATAGAGAACACGAAAACCAAACATATCCATATAAGGTATTTCTTCCTGAGGGACTGGTTCGAAAAAGGGTATTTCCGTTTAGCCAAAGTTCCAGGAGAATATAATGTAGCCGACATTTTCACCAAGTGGGTATCTAGTGATCGGATGAAAATGTTGTGGGGTTCTGTGTTCGACCAGTTACCCAAGTAGTGTCTTTTACCTCAAAGGCATCGTGTGATAAATTGATTATATGGTGCCACAGGGTTTATTGTTTTATTTACAACACATGTTTCATTTAAAGGGGCAAATGTAGGTATTTAGTAAATCCAACATGTGATTTCAGCCCAATTATGACTGTGTTTATGTCAGAGATTGTCATAACACAGCTCTGAATTGTTTTATTTAATAACAAAGGCTCCGTGATTGCACTTAAACCTTCCGGGCTGGTTTGTCTCCCTTCCCGCTAATTCAGTAACCTAAAAAAGTAATTTCAGGAATTACTAACTGGCATTTCCGAAGACGTATTTTTAATCCTTTGGAAATTAATCTTTTCAACAAAATCTCGAAATTAGTGATCAAAACGTTCGTATCGTTATGAGACTGGCCGATATCGTCGAGATATGCCCTCGTATTTTCAATCCCATGGCAAATTTTATCCATTATTGCCTGCATTATAAACGGGAAGTTTGCCATGCCCATTGGCATACGCAAAAAATTCTTGTTGTCCGATTGGAGTCCAGAATGCTATTTTTGTTCGACTTTTTCTTGAATTTCGATGTTATAGAACGCCTGCGCTACGTCGATTGTGATAAACAAGTTTGGATTTCCTTTAGTAATGTCTTCGATAGTTTTGTTGCTTGTCGGCATTCGATATATTTTCAAATCTAATTTGTTGTTATTTAGTCATTCAATGTTTCGGATTTATTCATAGTATTTTATTATTTGATGTTCTTTATGTTTTTCCTTATATTTATTTCAATATATTTGAGTTTTGAATGTTACTTGTAAGCCTCCGTACTTTACGCGGCTATTAATAGATTTTAAATAAAATTTTTCCACTCGCAATTTGCAGTGAGACCAGAAAGGATGTGTTCTCTTATTTACCTGGATTTTATGTGCCTAATTTCATCAAAACCAGTCTAGAATAACATAGTTATGGGTTCCAGTGTGTTTGCCTGCATTTTGAAGTGCTTTGGATGAAGTTCTGGGCGTTTTCTGTGTCATTTTGTGCAAGTGCGATCTTTTGGATTTTGAGGCCTATTTTGACGTGTTGGAGTGATTGCCGTTGCCTAGGATCGAGTGTTTATTGTTTGTCTCCGCATTTAGCGAGACAAACAAAGGTAATAATTGTATATTGTTACCTTTTTGAGCTTTTATTGCCGCTCATTGTATTTTTTAGCCTTGGACGCCATTTTTGCGATGTTTCGACCCTGATGTGCGTCATTTTGGAATTTGAACCGTCTCGCATGTCTAGGATTGGATTTTTGCTGTTGTTGCCGCTTGTTTTGTGTGTTTGGCGCGGGTGTTACAACTCGCCAAGCGATTTTTGGACCGATTATTGGATTTTTGCGAGTTTGGAGTGTGCGACCTCGGAGTGACCTTCAAGAAAGAAGAAAGAGGACAAGATTTGTGAACAATTACAAAAGGATTTCACCAAGGAAGCGAACATCAGGAAGATTTTGCTCCTTTATTGGAGATCTTTTACTTTTAATTGTTATCTATCCCCTCTCATTTCACCTTCGAGGCTACCTAACCTTAAGGGACTTTTACTTTCATCCCAAGGATCTGGTATATGGTGCCTCCCTTCTCTATCATTTTGGTGGGAATTGTTGCGATAATATTTTTATTTTGAGCGATTTTCAGATTTTGAAAAAGTCGGATTTGACTTTCCAGGTTTTTATTTTGACTGAGAAAGTTTTTGGAGTTTTTGGGCCTCATTTTGAGATTTTAGATTGTTTATCAGAGGTAAATTTTCTGAGATTTGCCAGTTTAGAGGATATCCAAAGAGTTTTTGGATTTATTGGCCGATTTATTCATATTAGTTTTGACGCAGAGAATTTTTGCGAGCTATCGTTAGATTTTTGGATTCATAAGTGGATAATTGCTAGTTTGAGCAATTATATAGTGTTTAATTTAATTTTGCTAGAGTTTTGGCTCGAGTTACGGATTAATTTATACAAGTTTTGTAAATTAATCAGTATTAGTTTTGATTAGACTATTTGTTTGTTATTTGGATTTTGGTGATATTATTTCAAGTTGGAATAATATTTTAGATTTTGTAGCTAACGTTAGATTCCTTTTTGATTTTATTTGTTATGGCAGAAAGGTATAGCTGCTCAGTTTTAAGAAACTGAACGAGCTGAATTACGTCAGCTGGAAGCGGGACATGTTGGCATGTTTAGCCAGTAAAGGGCTTAGCAAATTTATTGACCCTAAACATGTTGTTGCAGCCGGGGCTACAGCAGCAGATATTACCGTGTTTGAGTCTAGCCAATCCAAAGCTGGGGGTATAATTTATTTAGGTATTGAGGATAAGCTCAAGTGTTTGTTAGATGGTTTGGAGGGTCCTGCAGATAGGTGGGACAAACTTGCCAAGACTTACGAGCCGAAATCCAAGGCTAGGATTTCACGTCTTTTGGGGGAATTTCATCTAGCCCAGATGAAAGAGAATGAAAGTATTATTTTGTTTCTGAACCGTATTACTCAGCTGGCTAGGGATTTAAGTTTGGCGGGAAAGACGATCCCAGATGATGATATTGCCTATCGAATGACGTGCATGTTGCCGTCGCATTATCACAACGTTGTCGGTATAATACATAGGTGGGATGATGCAGTTTACTGCTGCGAATGTGGAAAAAACCCTAATTGAAGAATTTGAAAGTCTGAAATCGAGAGATTTGTTGGGTGTTAACCCTTGTAATAGTTCAGACAATAACGCATTATCAGAAAACGAATCAAAAAAATCCCAAAAGGAAACAAAATAAAGAAATTATTTGTTTTAATTGTGGGATAAAAGGCCACTATTCGAGTGATTGTAGAAAGAAACCTAAAAGGGAAGTTAAATGTTCAAATTGTGGGATTCAAGACCATTATGGGGGTTCGTGTAGAAAGGAGAAGTCCAAGGGGAATGTGAGTGACTCAGTTTCTTTCTCACATTTTTCTGATTCGCTGATTGTTGATAGGCTCAACGTATCGACCACAAATAATGAGTGGATTTGGGATACTGGATCGGGAGCTCATTTATGTCATGATAGGAATTTATTTACTGAATTAACGATTGGAAAACCTTATAAAATGAATGCGTATTCTGGGACATTCGACGTTGAGGGGATTGGTACTGTTTGTTTCGATCACGTGATTGGGAATGAGATTCATCGTATTACTTTGAATAAGGTCGGTTATGCTCCGAGCAAGAAGCGTAATCTGATTAGCGGGTCACGTGCTATGCAAGCTGGCTGCACGTGGTTTGGGAGGTCGAGTGAGATTTTAGTTAGGAACAAACAGAACAGACCAACGTTGAGGTTTATCGAGCATAAAGGGTTGTTCAAGTTGAATGCAACCAAATGCAGTGACAATTTGTTGAAATCGGATGCTAAACCAGTAGTTAAAGAAAATTTTTTTACAAGTAAAATTAATGTTGTTGAAAGCAATGCATTAGGTGACTTGAAGTTATGGCATCGAAGTCTAATGCACACAGGTGTTGATTCGATCGTGAAGATGTCTAGTCAAGAGGTTGTTAGAGGTTTGCCTAAACTTAGTAAGAGGGATTTGGAATGGGTATCGTGCATTAGGTCCAAACAGACTAAATTTAGGGGTAAGGCGAAGCCTGAGATTACAACCAAATCAGCACTTGAGTTGGTGCACTCTGATGTTTGGGGGCCCATTAAGTATGAAAGTAGGAGTGGGGCCAAGTATTATGTTTCATTTATTGACGATTACACAAGATGGGTAAAAGTCTATGTGATTAAACTAAGTCACAGGTTGCTGATTGTTTCGAAGATTTTATTTTATTTATGAAGCGTTTAACTAATAACAAGATTAGGAAATTACGTACTGATAATGGAACAGAGTATGTAAATGACAAGATGAAAAAGATTTGTAAGACCAATAATATTAAGCATGAGGTGACTAATTTCTATTCTCCGAATATGAACAGTGTGGCCGAAAGGTTTAATCGGTCAGCCATTGAAGCCTTAAGGTCAACAATTTATGATGACGGGATGGACCGTATGTGGTGGGCAGAAGTCCTTATGGCGTTTGCTCATGTTAAAAACCGAATTAGTCAAAGATTATTGAATGGTTTGACACGTATGAGAGGATGTTTGGCCATAAGCCTAATATTACCTATTTCCGGGTATTAGGCCCGAAGTGTTTTAGATTACTACCTAAGAGTCAAAGGAAATCTAAGTTAGGACCAGTGTCTAAAGAATGCATATTGGTTGGATATTGTTGGCATACCAAGGGTTACCGGGTGTATGACCCAGAGGATGATAAGCTATACAATATGCAAGATGTTAAGTTTTTGGAAACATCATATTCAGATGCTACCAAGCATACTATCAGTTTTGACAATGGGGATGACGCTGACAGTGGGGGGAACAAAGTTGTTGGTTCATCTATTAATCCTATTAAGACCCCTATTCTAGCTAAATCAGAGGGTATTTGGGAAAGGGTTGCAAAACAAAGACCCATGACGGGAAAGTTTCCTGGTCGTTATGACTCTACCTTGTCTTATGAAGGCAAAACTTTTCGCTCAGCCAAGGCTGTTAGGGATTTTTGCGCTGATAATAATATTGAGTATGCAGATGGTAGTGTAAGACATGCTTTTAAAAACAATAATCCATTTCAAGGTGTTTGAGATATCAAGGATGTTGCCGTTGGGAGGAATGGTGGTTCATCTCCTGCCATGTCTCCTGATGAGGGCACATCAACATCCAATATTTTGGATCTTAGCGTATACTTTAATGGACTTGAATGTTCCAATGTGGATTTGTCAAATCCTTTAACGTTTAAGGAGGCTATCGAAGCTCCTGACAGATTGGATTGGGAATCTGCAATGAACGATGAGGTGGAGACGCTAAGAGAACGGAATGTGTTTAAGGAAGTGATTAGAATGCCTGATTTGAAAGTATTGGACCATAAGTGAGTGTTTGTTCGAAAGCGTGATGCTGGTGGGAAAGTTGTACGTCACCGTGCGAGATTAGTTGCACGTGGGTTCTTGCAAGATTATGGCAAGGAATTTACAGAAGTGTACAACCCAGTAGTTAATTTTATTATTGTGAGGTTATTGTTTGCTGTGTTGGTTTTATTTTTAAACTGGGTTGACACGCATTTATACGTTACGTGTGCGTTTTTGTATACCGAGTTGCCAGAGGATATTTTTATGACGATACCGGATGTAGTGCATCCAGACAAAAGTCTGGAAATTGTGTAAATCACTGTACGGGCTTAAGCAGGCAGGTCGGCAGTGGTATTTGAAGTTGAGTGGTGAGATAACCTAGTTAGGTTTCACCAAGTTTTTGTCTACTCAGTGTGTATACAGATTAGGTTGGAGTGTTATTATCTTATTTTATGTTGATGATATAATTATTTTTGCTAAGGACGAGGAGACGAAGTTGCATACTGTTACACTATTGAACAAGGCATTTGTTGAATTAGAGGTGTTCTCAAGGTAAAATCCAGTGTGTTGAGCAGAGAATAAAGTGAGGCATGTTGTATAGACACATTGCAAACTCGCAAGTGTTGACTTTTATTTAAAAACCATATAGGTGGCGCCAAAAACCTACGGTAGTCCATAGTTGACACCAAGTTATAAAATACAACTCATAAATAATACGGTATAACATTAGATACATAAACACAATACAGAATAAATACAAATGTATAAATATACGAGTATAAATTAACATTTTCCCCCGTTTGTACTTATTCCATTAGATATAATTAAATACAGTTATTAAACGTATGCATCTAAATATTTACACAACTCAGTTATTTTATCTTTATTTACACGTTTCGTTAGTATGTCCGCCAAATTCTTTTTGGTGTAAACGTACTGTAAACTAAACAAATCATTCAGACAATTTTTTTTTACAAACTGAAGCTTAACGTCAATGTACTTCGTTTTTGCATTTTCCACATCATTACATATGAAGTGTATGGCTGCCTGGTTGTCGCAGCTTACAGAAATCTTACTAAAGTCTAAACCCCGGACATTACTGATTTCACTTAACAAACGTCTAAACCAGATAATTTCTTTTACCAATTCAGATAATGCTATCAACTCAGCCTCCATAGCACTCATAGTTACCAAATTCTGTTTCGTCGTTCTCCATATTACCGGATTATTACTAATGCATACAATATACCCAGTAACAGACTTTCTATCATCCGGTGATGTAGCCCAGCTAGCATCGACAAAACAGTTAACCGACAAATTAAACTCATTACTCAAATGAATTGTCTTCTCCTTTGTACTGAGAACATAGTTCCAAAGGTGGAGTAGACAATTCCAGTGTGTCAAAGTAGGCTTGGCATTGTATCGAGCCAAAATACCAAATGCTATACAAATATCTGGTCTAGTATATCGAGAAATGAACAATAGAACCCCTATCAATGTTCTGTAGGGATAATCCCGTGAATCTAAAATGTCATCATCCAAGTTTAATTCTGCCAAATCAAAACCAACCTTAAAAGGTTCAGCAACCCGCTTAAACGCAAAATTGCTAAATCTCTTTGATAATTCACTTATATAAGACATTTGGCTGAACTGGATCCCACTAGGTTCACGAACTATATCGATACCAAGGAATCTCTTCGTTTTCCCCAGATTGACACATTTAAAAGCCGTATTTAATAAATCTACTGCTTGTAGTTTAGCCTTTTCATTTCTCGCAAAGACAATGATGTCATCAACATAAAACAAAATTACAATATCCCATCCTAAGCGATAAACACATTGGGTAGAAATAAACTTGGTGAACCCCAACCTTGTTATCTCTTCACCCAACTTGAGGTACCACTGCCTCCCGGCTTGTTTAAGGCCCTACAAGGATTTGCAAAGCTTCCAAATCCTATTTGTCTTAGGATGCAGGACTTCCGGAATTGACATATAAACATTTTCCGGCAAATCTCCATACAGGAACGCACACTTGACATCAAGATGTGTGTCAACCCATTTCAAAAATAAAATTAAAACGATAAATAAAAATCTAACGACAATAAAATTGACGACTGGGTTGTAAACCTCGTTAAATTCCGTACCCTGCTCTTGCAGAAATCCCCTAGCAACAAGCCTAGCACGATGATTTTACTTACCTGTCTGTATAAATATGTAACAGAATTTTTGTTTATATTTTGATTAATGTAGTCTGTAAGATACAGTCATGAATTAATTTTAATTTTTGTTATGGGTTGGAGTTAGACCCACAATAAACATTATAATTTGTAATTTAGACTTGTTTTCAGTAGTAAACATCAGCTGAAATGTGACTTTTTCCAGTGTCCGGATAAATTTGAAACGCACCTTATTATGAATATTTTAGCATTAAAATTAATGACTAGAAAATATTACGATCAAAAGAAAAAATGAAAAAGGAAAAAAGAGAAAAAAAAATAGCATAAAAAAGAAAGATAAAGAAAGTGAAAAGAAAAGAAAATCAGTGAAATCCCATATCTGTGTATTCTATCTGATCAAAAGGAATAAAATCTTGCGTTATGATCTCAGTCATAAATCTATTTCGCAAATCAAAAGATAAAGCTGGTAACATTCTATTCCTATCTCTTATATACATTCTAGCAAAATACATAATCTGTGGTCCACAACCTGATTCATCTAACTGTCCTATTTTAATTGGGTACCATGTAGTATGGTTTGGTAAATCTATCTGCATAAAGGTTAATCCTAAGTAAACTTTGTTCCAAATATCTAAACTAAACTGTATATTCGCGGGATCATACAAAACAAATTCAATAGGTGCTTTCCTCAAATCAATAATAATTAAACGAAAATGTTCTCCTAATGCAATTGGAATTAAAGTAATTTTGTGATCCTTAGTGGGTCGTTTAGTGAAACTCTTTCGTCCATCCTAAGTCTTTCCTTGTGCTAACAATGAACCTGTTTGGGTAGGCAATACAAAAACAAAACTAGGTATACTTTTGTGTTAATAAAAAGAAATAAAAATCAACTATTTCCTCATGTATCCACGAAAATCTAGAAAAAAACCTTACTATATAATGATTGCAAATGATATCGCTTAATCTCAACTGGTGTTTTTAAAGATAATACTAAAATTTCTGAAACTGGTCCATTTCTAACATCTAATTCAAATAATTCTTCCGCGGTTTCTAATTGTTTCTTATTTAATTTTGTTTTATACCAATATTGTCGTATCGGCAATTCTATTCTATGATCGGTGGTCTATTTCGTTTTCCTACTTCTATCGCTTTTTCTTCTTGTCTTTGTCGTAAAATCAATTCCTTCACAAGCCTTGTGTCTTCCTCGATCCATTTAAAATAAATATGCATGTGTTCCTCGGTATTATAATTATTGTTGAACATCGCTTCTAATAAATTATCTCGTTCGTTAACAATATCTTGTTGTCTGCGATGTATGCGTTTCAACTGTTTTCTTGAATCTGCATAATATTGTTTTGCTGCTACCGCTGGAACATCTAATCGGCGTTTGGTATTCATCTCTCGTTTCTTCATTTGGGCTGCTTTCCGCAGTCTGGCTCAAAATTTGTATTGCTTTTTCTCCTTATTAGTAGCAAATTCTCTTGGTTTCGATTGAAAAAGAACTGGTGGGTCGGCTAATACTGATAATACTTCATTCGTTGAAGTTGATTGTTGATCTACAGATTCACTAACTAAAAAATTAATGCTCGTAGCTGAAACTAATGGTTCATATAAAATAACTACTGTTGATTCTACAGATTTTCTAGGTTTGGCTTTTCCTTGCATATTTTGAATTTTGTTTCTATCCGTATAAGGTCTAACATACAATGGAAAATTACTATGCTCCAAATATTTCGGATGTGTTTGTAATCCCGAAGTAGTAGGTTTATCAGAATAGAAATCTTCCTGCGAATGGGTTCGTCTAATTGCGTCTGCAAATGTTAAATCTAATGGCGGTTGAACTACATTAATAAAATTTGGGTCTATCTCCGCAAAAATACTATCCGCTACTTTATCTGATTTTGAAGTTGAAGGGTTGATAATTTCGTAATCTAAATCTAATTCCTGCATACTGTAGAACGGGGATACTTTACCCGGGGGTGGTAACTTTGCCCCACCATGTTTTTTTTGTATTTATTGTTATATCTTTTTTAAAAATGTGAATAAAATCAATTTTTTTTAAATCAATAGATAAATGCTTTAGAAATAACTTTTTAGAATAAATTAATTTCTTAAGTAAATAATAGGACTGCAGAAAATTGCAAATGACCACCTACTCAAATGAGAAAAATTTTTGAGCTGAGAAAGTTGAGTCAGATAACCTAATTAGTGACTGTTTATTTTGGTTTTATTATTTTTAATTAATGCACTATTATGTTTTCTCTCTAATCCAAATTTTTAGTCCTACTAATTAATATAAACTCACAGTCATAAAAATTCCAAAAAGTAGCAATTTGTGCCGTTTTGGAGGGTAACTTTGTCCACCATCAAATTAATGATTTGGCTATTTTTTATGTAAAAAATGTCTTATAAGCATTGTAAACAACTAGTAATACATCCATACAGAAATTATGACAACTTTAATTTAGATTAATTAATAAATTAAAAAAAATAAAATAAAAAAAAAAATATTCTGATTTGTGCTGGCTCATTATCTGTTCTAGCAAAAATTAAAAAATATGATCAATTGCTTCAAAAATATTTTTAAAAACATATTTAAGGGCTAATGTTAGCCCAATGATAGGTTTTCTTTGCTCCAGTAGTGAAAACCAATGTAAAAGCAGGAGTGGACAAAGTTTCTCCGTTTAGGTAGATAACTTTGGCCCACCAATTTTTTTTAAAAAAAAGGACATAAATTAAATTTTAATTTTTTTCAATAACACCATTGTATTCTATGGGTCAAGTTGCCCCTAACATGTTACTCTTAGCCTGTAAAATGAAACACTCAAAGTTTTATTTATAAAATAAGAGCAAAAATGGGCCAAAGTATCCCCGATCTACAGTATCTATTTCTATCGTATTACTATCGCTATCGCTAATTCTCGACATGTTATACACGTGCTCGTGTCAAAAAATCAAAAGAAAATACAAAAAAAATATTTCAAAAATACAAGATTATACAATATAATAATAGAAAAATACCTTAAAGACAATTATTATAACACTTTGTAACACAATTTCTACTCGTAATAGCTTTAGACTAAGTTTTAACCAAAGATTAAATAAAAATTTAAAATGTGGGCCGGTTGTCTTTACCGAGCCGTAACCTGATATTTCGAATAAATGACTATCTGGACTAATATTTAGTCTGTGACTGTCATCATTCTACCTTCTAAACACTTAAATACTATTCATAAATACCTATATGAAACGGCCCATGCAGCACAAATACAGATATGAAATCTTATCTAGATAGAATGTCTATGATAAACCAATATAGACATTCTATATGGCTGCAATATCATATAGATATAGAAAATTTATATACTTTCTCAATATTAGACTATAAAAGAAATGTAGAAGATCAATGTCTATATCACAGAGATACAATCTAAAAATTATATTTTAAAATAATTTATCTCTGGAGACAAAAAAATGAGTTAAAAATTTTCACTTTGGAGCCAAACTCATTTTTATTAATCTTATCATAGCCATGCTGGGTCAAAAATGATCCTGAAGTGTAAAAAAATTCATTAAAATTAAAAAAATTAATTGAATATTGACTTCAAGTTTTCTGATTATTTCTTTAAAACATGCTAGTTCCCTTTAGTAACATTAACATTTAAATTAGTTTCACAAATTTTAACTACCAACACTTCAAAGTTAACCAGTCAGATTTGACCCAACATGGCCTTTGCAGGAGTCCAATTTTAAGGGTTTTTATAGTTAAAGTTAAAAATGGTACCAAAGTTAAAAATGGTACCAAAGTTAAAAATGGTACCAAAGTTAAAAATGGTACCAAAGTTAAAAATGGTACCAAAGTTAAAAATGGTACCAAAGTTAAAAATGGTACCAAAGTTGAAAATGGTACCATATATCTAAGACTAAAATTATGTACCAAAGTTATAAAACTGGTACCACAAGCCTAGTACTAAAATTATGGTACCAAAATTATAAAAATGGTACAACATGTCTTGTACTAAAGTTATGGTACCAAAGTTATAAAAATGGTACCACATGTCTAGTACTAAAATAATGAGACGTCATATTGATCCAGATAACACTAAAACCCAGAACTGTTGGTACCATTTTTAAAGGTTACAGGAAAAGAAAAATGATATTTTACTAAACTCTCATTTAAACCCCAAATAACACTTACAATTTATTTAGAGTGGCAAAAAATACCATCACATAAAGTTATTAGCATCTGAAGTTCAGGTTTGCTAACGTGAAAAACGCGAGATAAACAATGAGAAATGGCGCGAAAAGGCGTGATGGCACCAGCTACGTCATGCATGGTCACTTTTAGCACAGTACATACCTTAATGCATGACATAGTTGGTGCCATCACGCCATTTCGCGCCATTTCTCATTGTTTATCTCGCGGTTTTCACGTTAGCAAACCTGAACTTCAGGTGCTAATAACTTTATGTGATGGTATTTTTTGTCACTCTAAATAAATTGTAAGTGTTATTTGGGGTTTAAATGAGAGTTTAGTAAAATATCATTTTTCTTTTCCTGTAACCTTTAACTTTGTGCCATAATTTTAGTACTGGGCAAGTGGTACCATAATTATATCACAAGGCTTGTAGTATCAAAGATCAAAGGCCATTCTTAATGATACCATTAAAATGCCCACCCAACACTTCCTATTCAACTGTGTTAACAAAATTTGTTTAAAATATTTAAAAATACATTCAGTTTACCTTTAAAAGATCAGTTGAACAGTCCAACAATATGAGTCATGTTAGGTTAGTGGTTAAGGCATTAGACTTTGGATTGTGTTGTTGTAGGTTCGAATCCAAGTAGGATAGAAAAAATTTTCAAATTAACTAAGGCGGGAAATTTGAAAATGTTTAAAAATTAAATTAAAATAAAATAAAATAAAAAATAATAATTAGCAGGTATTTGATATAAAAATCCCTAGAAGAAAAATAAAAAGCAAATCAAAATAGTGTCAGAAGTTTAAAATACATTCTTATTTTTTTTTAAAGGAAAAGTCTATCTCTCATAGACATAGATAAAATATAGATGCAATCTAGTGATCTATATCTATGCGAATTTAAAACGTGACCATTTGGTACTGGCTACGCGCTCGAATCTGCATCGATGCAAGCTGCATCAATATTTCATCAATATAAACATATCGATTTTTTTATTGCATCTATATAGATGCAACATAGTTGTGCTACATGGGGGTATACATAATAATTCAAACGTACCCTTGAAAATATTTCTAGGAGAAAATGAAAGAAAAGTAAGTGTGCGAACAATGGCTGGCCACTCTCAGCGAGTGTGTATCGTCACGCTAACACATGAAGAAGAAGTGACAAGTTGTCATCCACTTCTCTTCTTATATCTATCACTCTCCCGGAAGTATCATATGACGTTTCGCTTATGTCTTCGTCATACGTTTTTGTAGCCCCCGCCGTGAACTACTTTTTCTAATCGACTCCACGACATCTGGTGGCGGTTTTCTAATTCGCTCTCTTAAGTTATAGCTGTGCTTTAATATTTTCCTATCTGTTTCAATTATTTCTTCTGGTTCAAATAAAGGTTTTAATGCAATTTGATCATTATCATCGATAAATTTTTCCGTAATTTCTTCTTTTTCTTGATTTTCTTCGTTGTCTTGTAATTTTTCCATTTGTCTTTCGCCATCTTCATTTATAATTTCTATTTCTGGTGAAAAATCTACTTGCGATGGATCTATGTCTTCTATAATTTTGTCCACTCGTTTATTAAATTTCTTGAGTCGTTCCACATTAACAATATCAATTTTCTTCCTTGTATAATTTGTAATTTGATAGTTATTTGGCGCTGTCTTCATTATTATTTTCAAAGGTCCTGAGTATTGTGGTAAAAGTTTCTCACTCAGTCCTACTTTTCTGTTAGGTTTTTTCAAATATACTAAATCTCCTGGGTAGAATTCAATTTCTTGTCTGTTCTTATCGAATCTTTTCTTACTTCTAGCTGATATCTTTTCTAAATTCTTATTTACTATTTTTCTTGCCTGCTTAATATATTGCATTGTTTTAGATGTAAGCTGATTACCGGGTAAATCAAGATTTACGTCTACGTTTATATCTGCTTCTTGACATCTTTAAATAAAAAATGGTGTATAACCTGAAGTTTCATGTATTGAATTATTATAGGTGAAAATCAAAAATGGTAGAAATCTGTGTTTCTCATTGACACAGTTGGCAAACATATTGGCAAATGTCTTATTAAATCTTTCTGTTAATCCATTTGTTCTTGGATGGTATCCTGATGTTGTTTTATGTCGTATTTTAAATAATCGGTTAACTTCTTCTATCATTTGGTTCCTGTATTCCGTTCCTCTATTGCTTAGTATTTCTTTTGGACTTCTTTCTTCTAGAATAACTTTATCAAGAAGTGCCTTAGCTGCCTCTACTGCTGTACATGACGGTGCGGCTTGTGCTTTAACACCTCTTGATAAATAATCTGTCATGATAAATACATATCAGTTTCCTCTTGGAGTTACTGGGAATTTCCCTAATGTATCAATTCCTATTCGCAGAAATATTTTCTCAATTGTTGTCCAAGGTTGTAATAATCCTTTTGGCTTCGTAGTATCAGTCTTAATTTTTGCGAATTCTTCACATGATAATACATAATTTCTTACTTCTGAATATATTTTTGGCCATATAAATCTCGTTTTAATTCCATTCCACATTTTCGCTATTCCTAAATGTCCTCCTGGTAAAGCATCATGCATCTCATAGAGTATTTCTTTCTTCATATGTGATGGCACAACGAGTAAATACAATTCCGTATTTAGAGTATTCTTTCTTCTAAATAATATTTTGTTCTGAAGTACATACATGTTCAATGACCGTTGTCTTCTTTTCGGAATCTTCTTGTATTTTTCCAGTGCTTTTATAACTTCTTTCAACTTTGGATCCTTTCTCTGTTCTGTTGGAAAGTTCATTTTTTCAAGAAATGATGTGGGAACAATGTCATCCTCATCTGCTTGTGTTGAAAGTCTGCTTAAAGCATCGGCATCTAGGTGCTTTCTTCCTGATTTGTAAATTATGTCGTAATCATACTCTGCTAACTGTAAGCTCCATCTGGCTAATCTTCCATTTCGATTCTTCACTGACCTTAACCATTGTAATGCTGAATGATCTGTTATTACTTGAAAGTATTGTCCGTATATGTATGGTCTAAACTTCTGTATCGCAAATATAATAGCTAAACATTTGCGTTCCGTCGCTGAATAGTTTTGCTCGGCTTTACTTAGTAATCTGCTCGCATAGGCAATAACATGTTCTTCTCCTTTATCCTTTTGTTTTAAAACTGCTTCAAGTCCGTATCCCGACGCGTCCGTCAAAATCATGAACGGCTGTTTAAAATTAGGATGGGCTAAGACTGGTATCGTTACAAGCGATCTCCTTAAAGCCTCAAAAATGCTTCGTCATGGGGTGGGCCCCAATCAAATTTTTTATCCTTCCTCGTTAAATTTACTAATGGTTTTGAAATATCCGCAAACTTTGGTATACATTTTCTATAATACGAACATAATCCCAAAAATCCTCTGACTTCTTTTACATTCTTTGGCCATGGGAATTTAGCTACTGTAGTAATTAGTTTTGGATCCGGTGATATTCCGTCTCTATCAATTATGTGTCCTAAGTACTTGATGTTATCCGTGCCAAATGTACATTTTTCCAATTTACCTTTCAAATTTGATTCTTACAGTTTACTAAATACATTCTTCAAATCAAGTAAATGCTGATCAAATGTCTTCGAAAATATCATGAGATTATCAAAATATGCTATACATACTCTTCCTAATAAATTCCCTAATACTTTATTCATTAACTTCTGAAATGCTGCTGGGCTATTACAAAGTCCTTGTCCTAGGACATTAAATTCAAAATGTCCTGCGCTAGTTGTAAAAGCTGTTTTTTCTTTGTCTTGTTCATCAATTTCTACTTGGAAATATCCTTGTATTAAATCCATCGTAGAGAAGTATTGTGCCCCTGCTAGTTGATCTAAAGTCTCGTCAATCCGTGGTATCGGATACATCATTTTCTTAGTTATGGCATTTAATCTTCTCCAATCTACACAAAATCTCCATTTTCCATCTCTTTTCTTTACTAGAAGTACCGGTGCACTCCATTGGCTTTCCTATTCTCTAATAACCTTCATTTTTAATAACTTATATACTAACTGTTGTTCTATTTATTTTTCCTTTAATGATCTTCTATATGGTGGAACACTAATAGGTTCCGAATCTCCTGTATCGATTGTATGCTTGTATACTTTAACACGACCTAAATCGTAATCCGTTTTCGCGAATCGATCCTGATTATCCATTAAAAGTTCTTCCAATTGTTGTTTTTCATGCTGTTGTAAGATGTCTCCATATTTTGCTTCTGTTAAGTCCATGTTCTTTTCCTGTTTTGCATCAAAACATTCTATATCCGTTATATGAAAAATTCTAGCTATCAATGACTGTTTCTTAATCATTATTGGCTTCTTAGTTACATTGGCGACTCTAATATATGCTATTCCTTTGTCAAGTGTTGTCAATTATAATGATGTGTTTTACAACACATCAATCCATACCTGTCCATAGTATTGTTAAATGATTTGCAATAAAAAATATCACTAATGTTATCTTCTATCTTAATTTTCATTACTGATTCATGCATAGGTGGTATTCTTAAATCTTCTGCTAGTTCATTTCTAAGAAATCTCTTGGCATTTGAAATTCTACAAAATCGGGCTTTGGTCCTAATCTTCGGCCAATGGAAACTGTCTTTCTTTCATAATCTAAATTACATAGTGCTGCTAATAAAAATGGTGCTCCTAGGAGTATTTGATGTTCAAATCCTTTAACAATTTCGAATTCCACAGAATAGTTCAATCTTCCTATACAGATGTTTAATTCACATTTTTCTTTTGGGGTTATTATCGTTCCATCTACAGTCCTTAATCGGCGATATGATTGTTGATATTCCACAGTGCCTATATTTCTTATTACTTCTTCACTGATGGTGCAGCAATATCCTCCTGAGTCTATCATACCCGTATATTCAACATGACCTATCTGTACTGGTATTCGTAATAATCCTTTGGTATAATGTAGGTTAGTTATTTGTTGAGGTTCTTCCATATATACTTTCTTCTTTATATTTTTCTTATTGTTCTTCTGTTTTGTTGCTTTATTTTTGTCTTCTTTTTTCTATTTTTTGCCCTTTATAGTTTGAATTGGCCTCATTAGTTTTCCAAATTTGCAGTTTGCTGTATCTCTTGCCTTTGTTGATCTCTTGTTGGCTGTTGTCCTTGATTTTGATCTTGATATTGAAAATTCTGTCTTTTGGAAAATCTTCCTGTAAAGTTGCCCCAATTTCTTCTGTTATTCTGCTGGTATCTGCCTCGTTGGTTATTAAAATTTCCTCTGTTTCCATAATTCAGGTTTTGTTCATAATATCCATAATTCGGTTGTTGATATTGGCCTCTACGATATCCTTATTGAAAATAATTTCTGCCATAGAAATTGCCTCTTGAGAAATTTGGTCTTTGATAATTAAATCTTTCTCTGTACTGATAATAATCTAATGGGTATTGAAAATAAGCATCCGACGGTGCCATATTGGAATGTAAATGTCCTGTTTGCATTTGATCCAACTGCTTCTTTATTGATGCCATATCTTCTTGCATTTGTTCTGTCACCGTTAAAGCTTGGGTTTTTGGTTTATCTTTCGAATCTCCTAAGCTGTCTGTAAGAATGCCAAAATCTTTTCAGTGCCTGTATCCGCTAAGTTATACGTCTCGTATGCTGCTACTTTTGAGAGCATATCTTTGATCGTAGTAGGATAAATCAGTGCTAGTTGCTTTTTCATATCCTCCTTCAGTCCTTGAAAAGCAAGATGTAATTTCTGTTTATCGGAAATCGGTGGATTTAGGAATGAACATTGGTGAAGTATCTTTCTGACATAATCGACTGCTGGTCCTTCTTTATGTTTTATTGATGATATTGTTCTCAATATAGTTTCTTCTGATTTCTGAAATCTTGTTTTCAACGCATCTCTCCATTCAGTCCATTTATATTGTGGATGTAATCGTCTTTGTTCCATTAACCATGATCTGGCTTCTTCTTTTAAAACGACTGGTAGATTTATAATCCTCTCATTATTGCCTGGCACGACTGTCTCGTAACCAGCGATCCTGTTTTCGCATTGAAATCTGGCGGTGTTCGTCTATTTATTGTCATATTATTCATTAATGCCTGAAATTGATCGGCGTCCAATTGTAAACCCATATTAACGTTTTGATTTATCAAATCCTGAGGTTGTTGTAAAATATTATCTTCTTCTGAATATGATTCAGAATCAGTTTCTGTATGACTAGCCTCTTCTAATCGTTCCAAATTCACTGATAATGAACGCAAATCAAGAGCTTGTCTTCTATCTTTGGGTCTTTGTAATTCTTCCAAATTTCTTTGTTCTCTCTGTTTAGTCTGTCTTAAATTATAGTCGTCTCTATCCGGTTGTTTCAAATAATCTAGTCGTCTTGAAGTAGTAATAATGTCTGAATGTCGGACTGTTGCTAATGGTGTCTGTTCCAATCTTAATTGATTGTCTCTTCTAATATTGTCCGTCAATAATCGTACAGACTCACTCAATTCCTTTCGTATGGTTATTTCGGCGGGATTTTGATTCAAAAATGCCAGTATAAATGATAAAAGAGCATCAAATTTACAATTACATTCATAAATCGTAGAAATATTTTCGTTTTCTTCCTTATTTCACACCCCCAAAATATGTCAATATTCAAAACAATTTTTCTTAATCAAAGAGAAAAAAAATTGATACACTCTACTCATCTATAATATATATAACAGTCTAATTTCAAATATTCAAAAATACAAGTCGAATAAATAATCAATATTCAATGTTTATGCAAATTATTTCACACTTATATATTTCCAATATTACAATTAAGGAAAAATATATATTTCTTTATATGTGTGACGGTCGAATCTCGGAAATCACCTTACTATTTTATCACTAGATGGCGCTGACTGTTAAGTAGCGCCACATTCAAATACTGTCTATTCATGTCATCTATTTCTGGTTTCATGCTTAGCGTAATAATATTTGACAAGTAAATATTTCATAAGAGAGCTTAAATTATGAATTATGGCGAATAATAATATTACCTATTATTATTCTAACATGGGAAGTTATCTTAGGATATTTGTTCGCTATGGTCAGCCGACCACGATGAATATACGCTATTGTATACATGGGAGAGTGATCACACCTGTGACCCATTTTCCTGACGTAGTGACCGCCCCTGCAGGCCGTACTGATGTCCCATTGGACATCAGCCTGACCTCCTATGGAGTGTCTACTATATAAGAGCTTGCAGAGCTCAGTTCTAGTGCCCCTAAAGTTCACTTAAAGATATATTTTTATGTTGCTAACAGTTCCTTGCATTTATGTGGTACAAAAAGCTTTGTTGCTATGAGCCGGCTGGTGCAAAACCGTAAAGACCGTAGTAGTTGTGGCATTTATGTCACGGAAGCATATGTACCGCGAATATACATTTCAACCTAAGCGCATATAATGACACATCAATGAGTGGTCTTAGTGGGATGGACAGTTATTGACCATTCTATACTCGGTTGTAATAATGATTCCTAAATGCATGTTACGATGCGGAACGTCGATCTTCGGCTTAGGCGATGCTTATCGCCAAAAAACACTCAGCTACGCTCATTCTCCGGTATTTATTGTATCGTTATGTCTCGTTATCGAGTGATACGGTGAAATCACCGTATCCTCAGTTGTTGTCTGTCTGGGAGCCAAGTCATCTGACTCGGTCAGCCCAAACCTTGTGACGGCTAAGAAAGTCAACCGTTAGACGGATTGATGGATTCCCTCTCCTTTAGAACCACTTACGATACTAGGAACGGAAGCTAGAACTCTCGGCATTTATATACTCATTATCATGTTCAGTAATCAGCCCCTAATGTTAGTATTAATTGTTATTATGTATATATGTTCCTCGGTATATTTACTGTTATCATTTAATGTTATTATTAAATATTGTCATGATTTGAGAATCAGGTTTCCCGTTTCTTTATAGTTTGTATTGCAATTTTCCCATGTTTAGTGCGCACCTTATCTCGGCTAGATTTTGTGTGTAAACGCCCTCTCCTCGTGGTCACTGTCACTAGACAATGCCCTCGGAGAAATGACCGTCACACGTGGAGGTTCTACCAAAATGTCTGGTTGCAATTTGATTTGGGAAATTGCCAAGGGTGTTTTCTTGCTCCATCGAGCAAGGGATACCCATAACCCCTCTAGTTAGCGGCCCGGGAACGGACATATGTATTCCTGTGAGTAAAATGTCCGCACAGGCCGAATAAAATTATTAGTTCAGGACTTTTTTATATTTCAAAAATTATCAAATTGGAGTTAAAATAAACTTAAGTTAGATTAAAATAAATTATTTAAAGTAGATACGAGTGGAATCGAAATTGACTTGTAAACAATAGGTTAGCCAGATATGAGATAAATTGCTGATGTGATTATTAAGGGTTGGCATCGCAAGGTGTCGACTGTGCGTCTTCCGAGATGTCCGAACAGATGTTAGCAATAATTTTATATCTGATTAGGGAATTTAGTGGTCTTGCGTATTCACATACTCATTTAATTGATGGATAAATATACTCTACATCGGCCAACTGGAACTTCTAGAAGGTTGGGTGAAGTATGAGATCATATAAAGGTGATTTCTACTACTCCATGTAGAGGCGCCAATCGGGCTGAGTTATACTTCCCTACTGGGCTGAAATAAGATTTTCCATCGAGCTGTGACCGTGTGATATGAACCGCTAAGAAATTCCAAATAATATCCCTTAAATAAAATTGTCAATTTTTATATAGTAGTTTATTCTTTATTAATCCAAATTACAGTAGTATAAAAATAATGGTTCAACTGAGATGTTTATTTTTTTTCCCATTTCTTGTACTGAGTGTATGAAACTCATAAGAGTCTTAAACATTCTCTCGAAATGAAGAGTAAAAGTATTTTTGTGTTTGTCATTTTTATCAGTACTTCGGCGTGAAAGTGGAGCTCATATGGAACTCAAATCTTAGGTGTTCGGACCCTAACATGATCAATGTAGGAATCACCATGATTTGATGGCGAGGCGAGTATGTTCGATTCTGCTTCGAGATTTGGCGCAGAAGTCGAGTCCTAATCCTTTGTCGAGATTTGACGCAGAGCAGGATTTTAAGGCCCCTACGCCAGTGTTCCGCGCACTAGTAAAATGAAGGAAAATAATTAAAACAAACAAAAAATAACCGATACTAAATAACCTTTTCTTTTCCAACATAAGAAACAGAAAAACTAGGCAGAACAAAGAATTTCCACATGGGAATTTTTTGGAGTAGGCCTAAGGATACCCCGCTGATTTCTAAGGCAGTTTAAGTAGATATTGCACATTGTTGACCCCCAGTCCAGAATGTTGCAGGTCAGGACCCTCAAAGACGTCAATTGACGACCTCTGATTGGCCTGAAACCGACATCTGGGATCTTTGTTACCACCCAGGGTGCCTATGGTTTAAATAGCCAAACACCCCTTTACCTATCCTCTTTCTATTCGTAGAAGCACTGTAGTACAGTCCTAACCTGTTGTAACAAGTTTTCGTCCTAGTTGATTTTACTTAAATAGTTTTTGATAGAATTTTTTTTTAAAGAATATTTTATTAATATGTCCAAGATTAGCCCTAGAATAACCAGAGCCATGGACAAACAACGAACTACAACTGCGGCGGAGATTCACAATAACCCAGCTATACATGCGGGGTTAGATGAAGTAGAGGAAATCGAAGAGAGAATGGAAATCGAGGATAGTCCCAACGCCACTCAAGCCCAAAATGCAGATACGATTGAAATATCTTCAGGTGGTACTGACCAAACTGTGCATTACGCTAACATTCCTTTGTCAGTAGACGAAAGAAAAGCAGCTGACAATACAGTAGCATTGCAGAAAGCATGTGATTATTACGGTGTTCTGCCGAATAGATTTCACAATCTGACAAAACTTTTCACCTTTGTGGAAAGGAATCAACACTTAATAATGTTCAAAAATAAAATAACTCCTGTGTTGTACGTTCTTCGTGAAGGACTGGCACATGATTTCGCAAGCGAAGGTGCTCCGCTTACCTCGTCACCTGCCAATAAAGAAACAGAACATGATCATTCCTACGTTACTAGGAGTAGCGCTTCGAGTACGGTGGACGAATACGGTGGGTTGGACGAATACGCCTAGTCAAAGACGTACTCGTTTCCCAAGTCATGAAGGTCGAGACACCTCTGTGACTAATAAGTCACGTCATATAAGAGATGAATCCTTACACAAGAGAACATCTCGGACGCCTATTAACCCAAAACAGCATGAGGGAGAAGGAATCTCAACTAATCAAAGGAGAGCATCTTTTCACAAAAGGAAGGAAAGGAGTAAGTCGCGTCCGGCGTCACGTCTTTCTGGAACTCCAAATTTAACTCCATCACCAAAAAAAGGAGATTCTGAGTCTAGGAACTTCTCTCCGCGGTATAGTCGACCTAGATCTCATTCGAGCTTTAGATCCACTACACGTTCGCCACCAAGGCGACGATCAAATTCTTCGAGACAACAGCCATCTCCACCGAGATAGCGTCAGTCACACAAATCTGGGCATAATCATTCCTCATATGCGGAAGACATGAATGCCAAGATGTGGGCACAGAATTTGGATTGCATGGCAGGTATTGCAGCTGCTTTAAAACAGGGGAACAAGGGTTCAAATGGGCCTGGTCTCTCAAATTATTTAAAAGGAGCGAAACTACTCACGTTCGATGGTACGTAGGATCAATGTATCCGCTTTTTGAATGCTAAAAAATCCGCAGGCGGGTTGACTCTCGACGAGATAATTCATAAGGGGTTGGCGAGCTACCTGCTCGACGACGCCTATGAATGGTTCACTGAAAATCAGGACACTTTTACGAATTGGGAGACATTTGTAACCCAGTTCAAGGACCGATTCGGTTTATCGGAAACTAATCGAATGAATATGTTACGTAACATTATTCAAGGTCCTGAAGAATCGTTGTATGATTATATTAATAGGTATAAGACCGTGTGGTCCCAGCAGACGGCGTTGGGCTCAAAGGCGGCTGCCATTGAAGTCTTTTTAAATGCCAATGCTTATGGCAGAAATACTCTAATTTTCTCTGGTCTCAGATCAAAAGAGAGTTTTCACACCATTTATAAGTTAATTCTGACTAATCGTTTTTATACGATGATTCGGACTCGCCAGCTCAAGGGAGCCAGACGGAGTACAAAACGGCTGTGGTTGACATCCGTAAACCAAAACCAGTGGTTAAAAAATCACCAGCCACGGTTGAAAACATCAAGGTTCTTGCCGAATTACTCCAGAAGGAGTCGGTAATCGAAAAATCGTCCGATGACGAATCTAATGATGACATGGAACTGAAATTCCAGGTTTTCCACCTTCAGGAGAAAGCTGCAGCACCTGCCGTTGTCAATGACAGAAAACCGGGAAAATGTTTCTTCTGCTCTAAACCAGGCCACCAAAAACGGGAATGTCATAAGTACCTAGCCTGGAAGAAAAGGAAGGAATCTGAAGATACATCGAATAAGCAACAAAATGACAAACAGGATGCAGCGACTACAGAACCCGAAGCAAAGAGACCCAAGCAAAATTGGGTAACTCAAGAAAAGCTGATTGAGGTGTTTAATGAGTGAAAAAAAGAACTCACAGTAAGTAATAAGGAATGTGGTAGAGTGTTCTCGACCGGCTGGCCGAGGGACACAAGACGTCGACAGGTACAAGTGTGGTCTCGACAACAGCTTCGACTAGCAATTCAAAAAACTAGTCATGGGGGTTGACGTAACGTCTCAACTCTCGTCCGAAGACATGGAGGTAGACATTGACCCGTGTGCCATGGATACAACCCCATCTACGGTAGTGCTGTCATATGACAAAATATCCATGAACATGAATCCATCTAGTAACAGTGGATGAGGCTGTACAAAAAATGATGGCGAGGTTGAGTTACTTATCCATTTTCTCGAGAAGTTATAATGAACAAAGTTTTGTGAAGAAAGTTCGAAAAAACGAGAAACGAGGTAATGTTCGACGGAATACTTGTCCACGTGGACAAGACAACATCGAACAAATTCGTCTGTTGTCAGCAGCAGAGGATAGCGCCAGAATGGAGATCACTATTGGTAATCTTACCTATAATGCTCTAATGGATACGGGAGCCACACAGTGTTTTATCGGCGAACGAATGTTGGCCGCCACTGGGTGTCTGCCGGAATTCATACAGGAAGCTCCAAAAAACATGGTAATTTGTGCTGTAGGAATTAAACATAAACCAGTGGGTCAAGTGATCTTACTGATTGAATGGGATAATTTCAAAACACCCATGAATTTTTATATACCAAAGGATGATGTGTGTAGTCTGATCATTGGGCATAATTTTATGCGCAGGGTCGGGCTAGACCTGCATACCGAGGAAGGATATTTTTCCTGCTCTCGATTTCCAGGTGTATACATCCCCTATGTGCCATACGAATTGGGATTCAGGGAACTTTCACTGAAGACTCTTCACGTATTTGGCAATCACGAAATTCTTTCTTCTCTAGATTGGGACAAAAAATTAGTAGCAGGTAGTGATTGCACCCCAGCTCAGAGATTGTTACTAAAAGATGTACTGACAAGTGTTAGTGGCGTCTTCAGTGAGAATCCTGGCTGTTCCCTCACTCATGAACAAGGCATTTCTCTTAAAAAAGATGCTAAAATGCCAAAACATCCTTTTCGGACGTTTAATCCAGCAAAGAAAGCCATAAAGATCAAACTAGTCGAGGAACTAGAATCATTAGGACTTATCGAACGAGCAACTGGAGATTTCATAAGTTACCCAGTTATTGTGTCGAAACCAGACGGTACATACCATCTGTGTATCGATTATCGTTGTTTGAACTCCATAACTGAAATAGAAGCCATTCAGATGCCCAATATTGATCACCTGATCCACAAATGTGGACAGGCCAAATTTTTTACTTCTTTAGATCTAGTGAAAGGTTATTATCCGGACAAGATCAAAGAAGATAAACATAAAACAGCTTTCTACACTCCAAAAGGTAGATATCAGTTCGTTCGCATGCCATTTGGCCTGTGTAACGCCCCCAACACCTTCCAGCAAATGATGGAAGAGGTTGTGGATAGGGAAATGCAGAATTATACGTCAGTCTATTTAGATAACGTTATAATCTATTCAGACACCTGGGAAGAGCACATGATTCATGTGAAAACTGTGCTCGCGGAGCTTGAAAAGGCTAAATTAACTGTAAATCTGAAGAAATCCAAGTTTGGACAAACTTCATTGAAATTTTTAGGGTACCTTATCACCCCAGAAGGGCTGAAGGGGGACCCACATAAAATTTCAGCTATCAGCAAATTTCCAGTACCCACAGATGCCAAAGGCATCCAAAGATTCCATGAAATGATTAATTTTTTCCGAAAATTTATCCCCGATTTCAGTACCATCGCACTACCACTGACTTCAGTGATGAGTGATTTCGTGTGGGATGAAACGCAACAACGGGTATTTGATACGTTGAAAGCATTGTTGTGTGCGGATAATATTCTGAAGATGCCGAATCTATCACAACCTTTTGTGATATTGACTAATGCTTCTCATCAAGGTCTGGGCGCAGTCCTATGCCAAGATGAGGATGTCTGGAATGAAAAGAAACAGGAATTTATTCCAACCCCAAAACCTGTGGCATTTGCCAGTAGAGTTTTCAGGGGAGCAGAAGTAAGATACTCAACACCCGAGTTAGAGTGTTTGGCTGTGGTTTGGGCCATAGAATGGTTCAAGCCATACATCGAGTACACTACTTTTATTCTAGAATCCGATGCACAGGCCCTGAAATGGTTAATGAGTACGCCAGAACCTTCGGGACGTTTTGGTCGGTGGGCCATACGAATCCAGAGTGGGGCATTCAAAATAATTTATCGTCAAGGCCGATTAAATTGTGTTGCAGACGCTCTCTCGCGTGCTCCGTTACCAACTGAGGACATCCCTGCAGACGATTATCTATGTTTTTATTGTGCAGTATACATAACTGTGATTTAAGGAGGGCATTGTTATTGTTTTGTAAATGCAAGTTAAGTATTTGCTTGACTTTGTATTACTTTAAAACATTTGTAAATACATGGCATGACTTATTTTGAAAAAAATAACTCATGTTGTGTATAAGAGTCTTATCTTATGTAGGAATTTTACATAGGATATTTTGTATTTTGCTTTACTTTTGGTCGCATGTTTAATATAAATAGTATTTTATGCATGCGCCCAAATAGATCGAAACTCTGTGAATATTACAGTGAAATAAGTATATTTTATTGGTTCTAGGTCTGCAGATCATTTTAAGTGGAAATGATAGCAGACAAAGTGTTTTTTAATTGCTTTCATGTGGTGGCGCCGCTATCTCGATGTAGGCATTGTCACTTCTCTTGTTATCCTATACTGTGTATGAGTGATGACCAGTGATTGACACATGTCATCAATCTTTTTATAGTTTTTCACACTACCTGTTTTGGGCGCCATATTGGATTCAGTGTCATGTAACTGTGAACCTTTTTGGACAATTAAAACCATGGATTGTTTCATTGGAGCCATTGTGAGTTGTTTTAAGTCGATAATATGTGTAAACATTCAGTTTACAAACGGCATATAAGCACAAAGTGTGGCCGCACCAAGTTTTTTCCTGGTTTTGCACGAACACGCGTTTAGGCCCGTATCTCGGCAACGCGTTGGTATTTTCGAGCGCAACAAAGCTCATTTGATGGAGCTCCTCACCGCGTTTCGAATGGTGCCAGAATCAGCCGAATTGGACCAACGGTTGACCCGCTACGATTGTTTTAGCGGCCACTACCTTTTTAAGGAAAGTTTGTTTTTGTCCACCGGAGATCGACGTATACTTCGGCGGGACGCGAGTGACCGGCGACAGCAGCAAAATCCCAGTTTCTCGACAGAAATCGAAAAATTTGAAAAACGATTATATGTGGATTTCAGTGATACTGCGCCTATCTACGATTGTTGTGAAGTATTTTTTCACTCTTTTTCAAGAGCAACCACGGAAATCCACGCAGCCGGATGAAACAAAAACAAAAGAGAGCTATACAAGAAAAATTTGCGACCGCTGCGCGATGAGAGGTCACTTAGGCAACGAATGCAGACGATCCGCAAAAGTAACATGCAATAACTGCAGCAAAATTGAACATTTCGTAAAGTGTTGCAAAAAGAAGAAGAAATTGGTGATGCGCGCTGTTCAACACAACTACGCTAGTGAAAGCGAGGGATCAGATAACGACTACCTCTTCAACCTTACTACCCAACGTCCCAGACGCCCACGCATGGCAAAATTACAGATCCGAGGACAACAAGTGGAAATGTACATGGACACGGGATCTTCCGTCAACGTGATCTCAATGAATATCTGGAAAGGCACAAAACAATACAGGGATCAACTGAGAAAACCTATAAATCAAGTTTTCGCATAAAGTCAAACCACTCCGTTAAAAATTGTCGGCAAAATCAATATCACCACACGTTACGACAAGAAAACGACAAAATGCACCTTCTCAGTGACGGACAAGCACTACCCAAGCTTACTTGGAGACAAAGCCTGTGAAGCGTTTGACATTGTTAAATTTCATCAGAATGTGTACCAACTATCCAGCACACAGGTTAAATGTAAAACAATCGAACAATTAACAACGGAATACGAATCGATTTTCAAGGGACTGAACAAGCTAAACGACTACCAGGCAAAAATCGAGAAGGGGCTAAAATTGGCTATCAGACAATTGGGCGCATTCCACATCATGTACGACAGAGAATGGAAACAGAAAACGAACGACTGATTGCTATGGGATTTATTAAAGCGGTTCCAGACGCTATACGAAACTATACAACAAAAAGGCTTAACGCTCAACAAAAAAATGCAAATTTGGTGTTGGAGAGGTCGGATTTGCAAGTTAGAGATGTTTGATTATTTAATTATTACTTTGTTTGGTGTTGATTTATTTGATTGAATAAGTTGATTTGTTGATTTGATTATTAATCTATTTGTTTTGATTATTGACTATGAGTTCTATTTGATTTCTATTTATAGAGTTTATTTTATGATTGATTACATTTGTCTTTAGTTGATTTTAGGAACTTCATGTTTGATGCTTTGCTCAACAGGTGTCAGGTGTGACATCACACATGTGTAAACATGGCTTCCAAGTAGGAAGCATGTTGATGTCTTTAGTTATTTGTAAGTTATTATTTTGGTTTTTAAATTAATTTCAGTTTGTATTTTATTACTTTTGAGTTTATTATTTAAACATCAACTTACTTGATTGGCTTTTATGAGCAAGTAGCTCGGCCCCTGACTCCTTCTACCTCGTCCTTGAACAGCCAGCAGAGAGCCGAGATAGGCCCACATGTGAATGTGGTATTCTAGTATGTGCCGGACCAGCGACCGCCAACTGAGCCGCAGATAAGACCGGTTTTACGGCGAGCGCTACATGTGAGCTGCAGTGAGCGCCATGTGAAAAAAGTGAACCACCCAACATTTGGGGTCCGAAAATTACAATTTCTTGGGTATCTCAGTACGGCAAAGGGGGCGTCACTCGGTGAAGAGAAAGTCCAAAAATTACGCAAACTGAAAACCCCGAACAACGCCGGCGAAACCACAGGAGTACTAGGACTGGCTAACGCATGCGCAAGATTTATTCCACCCCTCGTATCAATCACAGAACCTCTCCAAATTCTAACACACAAGAATCAACAATTGGAATGGGGACCAAAGCAAGATAAGGCGTTCCAAACACTAAAATCTACGATTGCAACCAAAGTCGAACTCACACACTTCCGAACCCAACTTGACACAACATTAGTGGTCGACGGTGGACCCGTCGGGTTGGAAGCGGTTCTCACGCAACGACAAACCGATGGAACGTCAAAGATCGTAGCCTTCGCGAGCAAAACCCTTATCGCTACGAAACGCCGATACTCCCAAATGGAAAAAGAGGCATTGGCCGTGATATAGGGTTGTGAAAAATTCCACCTATATCTCTATGGACGCAAGTTCACCATTATTACAGATCACAAACCATTGGAAGTGATTTATTCTCCCAACTCTAGGGCATCTGCGTGCATCGAGCGGTGGCATCTTCGACTTCAAGAATACAAATACGACCTGTTATACGAACAAGGAGCAAACAACATTACAGATCCATTATCACGCCTACTACGAGAAGAAGAAATTGAAGACAACCCGTCAAACCTAACCGAAAAATAGTCTTGTTTCCTATTACAGCACGCAGCACCGAAGTCTCTCTCTCTCAAAACAATTCGAGAAGCCACGCAGACGGACGAAAGGCTGACACAAGTAATCGCAGCCACTTCAAACAACCAATAGAAAAAAAATATCTCGCAATACAAGAAGATCAACGCAGAACTGGCCATTATTGACGGCATCATTCTCCGAGAAAATCGCATTGTCATCCCCAGCAGTCTGCGACAGCAAGTTCTGGACATGGCACACGAAGGACACCAGGGGATAGTAAAAACTAAACCACTGGTACGTTTAAAAGTCTGGTGGCCCAGAATCGACGCACAGATCGAAGAAAAAATCACCGAATGCATTCAATGTCAAACACAAGTGCAAACTGAACAACCACAATCGCTTTGGACAACCGACTGGGTACACAAACCTTAGACACATTTAGCAATCGATCTGTGCAGACCATTCTCCAACGGACAATCGATGATAGTAATGGTCGACTACTTTTTCCGGTGGCCCGAAGCAAAACTCGTTACATCAACAACTTCCGATGTCGTCATCGACTGGATCGACGAAGTGTTTGCGGGACAAGGTTACCCAAAAACCATGGCCTTCAATTCATCGCAAAGGGTTTCCTGGATTACGCCAATAACCACGGCATCGCCATTTGACATGTCACCCCATACTGGCCACAGGCAAACGGACTCGTAGAACGCCTCAATCTGGTATTTTTTAAAGCATTACAAGCAGCAAAGTTGGAGGGGCACAAACAAAGAGCAGCCCTTCGACAATTTCTGCGTATTTACCACACTACCCCGCAGTGCTCGACACCAAAACCTGCCAAAACTGCTCAACAACCGCGCTTACAGAACCAAAATTCCGGTGCTGCAACAGGCGCGGGATACGACAGAACTGTTGGTGCAACATGGTAAATTCCATCACATTTATTTATTTTTCTTTGAGTTTATTGTAAAACTAAGTTTTGTTGTTCAAATTGTATAAGTATTTTGTATCATTTATTTTTCACTTGTTTTGTGTTTTGTGATTTGATTGTGTATGATTTACTTGTATGATTTGCAGTTTTGATGTAATTTTTAAGTGCATCAGTTTTTACCATTGGCAATAGATGGCGCTGGCTCGCACTATTGTCATTCTACCTTTTAGGTGTTCTTACACTCTGGTTTTTGAGCTTGCCAAGATGGCAGCATGAGAAACAGCTGATGTCCAAGTATAATACTATCCTGTGTCTGAGTGAGTTATTTCTGCTTGAGAATTTATATTAATTAGAAAACAACACGAGAATACATTGAAAATAAAGTTGGAAATCAATGGCTTGATGTTCTCAAAACTACAGCACTTGGTAAAAAACACCAAGTGCTGTGAGAACATTAAGCCATTGATTTCCAACTTTATTTTCAATGTGTTCTCGTGTTGTTTTCTAATTTATATACATCACCTGAGGCTGAGGTAACATGCGGTAGTTCTAAGTTTCCCCGCTAGGGGTTACTTGCCATTGTGATTTATTGTCCATGGCAACGAAGTGATGTCTGTCGTCTAATAAATGACATCAAATGGTGAAGGAAGTGGAGTGGTGAAGTAACATTCAGTCTCTGATTCTGTTGGAGTCCCAGGTAGCTTAATGGTAAAGCACCCAACCGGCAATTGGGGGATCTGGGTTCAAGTCCCGGTCCGGGCTCCAATGGAGTCTGGGCTGTTTGTTTTTCACCAAGTGCTGTTGGGATGTGAATAATTAGACAGGATAATAATAATTTAGCATAAGGTATTATATATTTATTAAAGTGGTCAACATGATCAAAACTTACAACTCTAAGATAAGAGATAGAGAAATATAAGAGGACTGTAGCGATTTTGAGTTAGGTTTAGACCTAACTTGGGTGTTGTACCATGTTACAACAATGATCTGACTTCGTATTAAATTGTAGCGATATGCAAATGAGCGGCAAGAATAGTGAATAAAGTGAAATAAGGTGTTTTCTCAAAACATGACAAGTAATTTATTTATTCCAAAGTGGAATAAGATAAGAAAACATGAATAAAGTTATACATTTGACAGGATATAATAAAATATTATATCTGCAGAAATAGGCCTAAGTAGTTATATAATACTAATTTGACCCGTGGTCAACAAGCCTCAAATGTCCCTCCTATGTGGGACATTCGGATTCTAACAATGTCAAATTAACTATTACTTATTAAAAGAATCCAAGGTTTGCAGATGTGCAATAGGGTTGCATCTCAGTTTGTATTAAACGGTTTCGTCACTTTGATCGGTCAATTATCGAATCTAAATCGAGGGAATCTGTAATAAATAATTAGCGGGATGGGATCATTCCGGGCTGAACATGAGCAGCCGTCAGTCCACGAGCTGACACCGAGACACGGGCTCAGTACAGGAAATGCACAACACCACTGCCCATTAAGTAGAAGCAGTGGGGAGAAGAGACAATAAAAGCATTAGTTCTTCGACCACACAGGTAGCCAACATTCAGTCGACCGGGCATGACACGAGCACGCCGACTGACACGAGCAGTCCATCAGAACACGAGCCGATCCATCGGAACACGAGCCGATCCATCGGAACACGAGCCGATCCATCGGAACACGAGCCGATCCATCGGAACACGAGCCGATCCATCGGAACACGAGCCGATCCATCGGAACACGAGCCGATAAGGTATGACACGAGCATACAAGTGGTCACGGACCACTACCTGGACCACGAGCCAAGCAAGGACAAAGGACAAACATAAAGGGTGGATACAAAAGTATCAATGTATCCACCAAAACAAATAATAACAAAACATATCCGAAGATATAAAAATGACATAGTCAAGTAAAGGTTGTGTGCATAAGAGAGAGAAATTAAGCTCTTGTCAGAGCTTATATACTCCTCTAATCTACTGATTAGGGAATTAGTCGAATGGACCAATCGCATGCAATCATGATTGCATTACATGACACCTGGTGTTTAGGTGTCAATCCTTTGATATTTAATTAGCGCCACCTGTCCACAGGCGTAAATATCATTTAATATCATGTAATATCACCTGATTTCAGGTGATTGTACTATCGGCGACTTATTTCGGTTGCCAAGCCATTTTAACAATCGATATTGTCGACATAAATGGAGAGTTTCCATTATATTAATTTTGCGATGCAGGGAAGCATTGCCAAATGTTCTTGTAAACATGATTTAATTTGTATACTCTTTATTCTGGATAAAATACAAGATTATGGTCAATTTTGGACCGTCACACGTCCCTCCTAAGAATGGTATTGTGGTTACACAAACTATTCTTCACTCTAAACCTTTTGATAAAGAGTGTGAATAAATTGAATTGTTTTTCCAGAAGTTTGGAGTTTTTCCAATTTGAAAAAACGACATAAATTTTTAATTTTATTTACGAATCTTTATTAAAGTTTGGCAATCTTGTGCCATAGTTTTACTAAATAGTAAAACAAAAGTGAGTGTAAAATAAAATTTAACTCTTTGGATTAAAACCTTAGTTTTAATTAATCACTGTTATGAACTACAGTGGCTACTGTTGTTCCTTCTGTTCTGGTAGGAAGCAGAGGGAATATCAACGCTATTGGTGGTGCAGCTATCTGGGATTCTCCATCAATTGGCCATGTGGTAGGAACAATTCGTTTAGAGGGAATGGTTCTGTAAGCAGGTAAACTCTCCGTATGGAATTTGGTAACAAATTCCAAATTATCTGTTCGTCCTGCCGCCTTTTCTCGTTTTTCTCTGTCCATTACCTCGAAGCTAGTCTGTATAGCAGCTTCATATAATGGAGGATGAACAGTATTGGTTGCTCCAATCTCGAGTATCCAGTGTTCGAAGTTGGTTTTAAATCGGCGGATCACGCGCCTCAATGCTTCTTCCCATGTTCGGATTCTCATGAGGTAAGCATCTTCGTAACCATTATTCAGAATGGTCCAACGAGTTGCTTGGACTTTGCTAATTACGTCGTGATAGGTATCACATTTGGTAATTCGGGACTCAACAATTTGATGTGCTGTTGAGATGTATAAGGCTACATCTCGTATCAAAGTTTGTCTTTAAGTCTCCTGTACATAGGGGTCGTGTGTTACTTCTTGGTAACACGCAGAAATTCGAAAATGAGAAGTTAACCACTTTTCCTCAATTTCCTGTTTGGTTTGGATCGGTTGAAACTCGGTACTCGATCCAGGATTTTCCAGTGAGCTACTGGGATTTTGAATTTCATATTCATTTGAACAATCTTCGATGAGTCGAGCTACGTTGGCTCGGATGGTTGGGGATGGACGATTTGTTTCCCCTTCAATGTTTCGAATTTCGGAATCATCTAATTGTTTGCATGTTGAGCAAACAGACCAGCGCTTCTGTCGATTCCTGGTGCCCAGGTAATTGATTTTGCTACGTAACCTTTTCCACAGCAGTTCACGCAACGAATTGCATGCTGCCCGCCACCAACACCAGAAATCCACTTGATGCCCATACATAGTTGGCACTGGGCATAGGTTTCCATGTTAAATGGATGTGGTTGGGAACCACGATTTTGAATGTAGTCGTGACATTGGTTTCGGCACTGTTTTGATGCTTCCACTTGTGAAGACATCTTTGCTGGTTTCCGGGAAGTTCGACTTCCCTGCGGCGGTTGGTTTTCCCTTTTCCTTCGTTTTGGGGATTTTCCCTGGTTCCTTGAATCAGGTTGTTCATCCCAATCGAATCGTTCGTTTTGTCGAGGTCTCTTAGGGTTTCGTCCGCTTCGATTGTTGGATGGATAATTCTTCATGATAGAAGGTAGAAAATCGGATTTAGGTTTGATAGTTTTGGTTTAAGCACAAGTTGCTATTTGACTATCAAATTGAGATATGAAAATAATCATAGCTCTGATTCTTTATATACTAGAGTAGAAGTCGTACAGAAAACGTTTCTGTACCAGTCCGATTGGTTCTTATGCATTTAATTGTTTGAACGTCTATACGTTTTGGTTGCACAAGTGTTGATTCTTGTAGGTCAAACGTGTTATCTGTTTGTTGGAATTGAAATTTATCGATTCCTTTATTTGTCTCATTGTTTATTTATCCAGTATATTTTATTAATAAAACTTGTGAGGTTTATTTTCAATAAAATAGTGATACTGAATTTTAATGATAGTTTGAGATTTAATCATTTTGATATTTTCTAATCCCATGTGTATTTATTCTATCTGTTTGTACAAATAGAATGTTTTACCAGACTTGTTTAATATGGTTGTGTACTAATGTCTTTTGAATTCTTTTAATGAATGTTATTTCCAAAAAATGGTGTTTCCAATGAATATAGTACATAGTCATCATATTTTTTGTTAGGGACTCTCTGTCTTTTTGCTGGTTGAGTGTTCTCAACATCAGAGTCTCTTTTTTCAGCTGTAACTTTCTTAGTTCGCTGGGTTGGGGAGTCTATACTAGTGGGTATGTTGACTTCTTGGTCAAGCACCACTGGTGTAGTTATTGGTTCAATTACCGGATTATTCTCAACTGAAATTGTTTCATCCAACCAAGAAGGGGTTTCATTAGCTTGGTGAGTAGCTACTTCTTGTCCTTCTTCACATTGTTCAATGGGATAATTTGGAATATAGGGTACCAAATCTTTAATGTTGATTGAATTCTCAATCTCACCATTCTCGAGCTTTTCTAGGCGGAATGCATTTCCACCATGAACATGGATTATTCTCCATGGTCCATCCCTTTTCTTATCGAAGCCAGCATGATATTTATCATCAGCTTTGGATAACTTATGGGTCTTTTTCCAGACCAAGTCATTTAGCTCGAATTTGCAAACTGTATACTTTTTATTATGTATGTCACGGTGACGCTCATAATTTTTTTATATTTGCAAATGCATTGACTGATGAGCTCTTTTGATTGTATCTACTAGTTTAGCTACAAATTCCTCAGGATTGTTTTTGTCAAACCTCCATGCAAAGCCTATCAATCGAGGATCCCATGGTGGTGGGATAATTCTTCCTGTATTTAAAAACAGGAGTGTATGTCCAGTGGCTTCTGAGAGTGCAGTTCTACTCGCAAAAGCAAAGTCATGGATATATCGGGGCCAATTTGCATGAACATCAGTAAAAATGGCAATCAGCATTTTTAGATCTCTGTTGGCCCGCTCAGTTGGATTAGCTTGAGGGTGGTACAGGCTAATTAAAGTCCGGGTAATGTTCTGTCGTTCACAAAACTTTGCAAACACCTTGCTAATGAACTGAGGTCCATTGTCACTCAAAATCTTTTTAGGGTTTTCATGTCGACAAGAGACTTCATGTATCTTTTCTGCAATGTTGGTGCCTGTTGCTTTTCTTAGAGCAAATAGTTCAACATATTTGGTGCAATGATCAATTACGACCAATAGCCACCTTAATTGGTTCTTTCCAGCTGGTTTAGGACCCATTAGGTAGAGTGCCATGGTTTCCCATGGTGCTGTCATGTTATGAGGAGTATATTCTCCTGCTGTTGGTTTTTTCTGCACTGGCTTATACTGCTGGCAGTGCTGATAACCTCTGACATATTTTCTCACTTCTTTGCTCAATCCTTTCCAGTGATAGAGCAAACGTGTGCGATGAGCAGTTTTGGAAATACCGAAATGACCTGACATAGGATGTCCATGACAAGCAAATAACACTCTGCGTCTTAAAGATGGTGGTATGACTGCTTTAAAGCCATTTCCTGTTTCTTCTATTTCCTCATCGTCAGTAGGAAAGAAGAATACAAGCATTTCTCCATCTAAAGAGTATTTTTGTACAAGATTCTTAAACCCTTTAGGTTTATGGTATTTCTTTGGAATAATTCCAAATTTAATATATTGTATGATTTCACTACAATATGGGTCTGCATTCTGTGCAGAACTTATTTCTTCCCTTGTCGGAGGTACTTCTTTTAAAGTCTCTGTTAGAGCACTAAATAGAGTTTGGTGTCTATTTAAGAAATTTTCCTTCTTATCTAACTTTCTTTTCTCTTTTTAGAGAGATTTGTGAAGTTGGAAATTGGTTTTATTTTAGTAAAGGCACTGAATAGTGTCTCTGCTATCTCCTCCCTCCTTGACTCGGTTGCATCTAAGAATTGGATGTCAACTGAGCACAAATGTTCTGTAACTTTGGTTTTCATTGTTGTCTCCAGTGGTTTATTCCACTGGGGCCAGAATTGTCTTATGTCTACATCCTCTACATGATCTGTTTAAAGGATAGTAGAAGCTGGAAGGGGAGCTCTGGATAGGGCATTGGCAATTTGATTATATTTGCCCTGTCTGTCTTCAATTTTGAATGGGCCACATTGTAATCTGACTGCCTATCGGGCAAATCTGCCAGATGGCTCTGGGGTACTCATAAGCCACTTCAGAGCTTCTGCATCTGATTCCAATGTAAATGTGGTATATTCCACAAACGGCCTGAATTTCTCTACAGCCCAGATGACTGCTAGACATTTTAGCTCTGGGGTGGAGTATCTAACTTCAGCACCTCTTAGTACTCTACTTGCAAAGGAGACAGGTCGGAGAATGGCTTTCCCATTCTTTTCTGTCTCTTGCATGAGTACGGCGCCTAAACCAACGTGTGAGGCATCAGTTTGTATAGTAAACGGTTTTCTGAAATCTGGTCTAAATAATTCCTGATTTCTTAACAGTTTCTTTTTAAGAGTTTTAAATGCTATCTCAGCCTCATCTGTCTATTTAAACTCAGGAGCTGTACTAACCATTTTGCCTTTGATGAACTTTCGACCTTTAGTTAATTCAGACATAAGTCTTGCAATAGTTGCATAGTTTTTAATGAATTTTCTTAGAAATCCAGTTAGTCTGAGAAATCTTTGCACAGATTTAACACAGTCTGGTCGTGGAAAATCTCTAACTGCAATTAATTTCTCTGGGTCACATTGGGTTCCAGAAGATGTAATGCAATAGCCCAAGAATTTGATTTCTGTTCGGCCCATTTTGCATTTGGATTTACTTATGGTAAGTCCTGCTTTCTGGATTTTGTCTAAGATATCTCTAACATGTTCAATATGTTCTTCCCATGTGTTTGAAAAGATGATGACATCATCTAAATATACATGAGCATATTGATAGAGGGCTTCTCCTACTACATCTTCCATTAATCTCTGGAAAGTAGCTGGAGCATTGCACAGGCCAAAGGACATGCGTATGAATTCATATTTGCCTTTAGGAGTATGAAATGCAGTCATAGGTGCACTCTCCTCATCCATTTCTACTTGGTAGTAACCTTTGACCAAGTCAATACTGGTGAAGTATTTGGCACCTCCTAAATGCAATAGTATCATATGAAAGGCTGGCATAGCCACTGTCTAGTTCACTCATGGCATTGAGCCATCTGTAGTCAATACACAGTCGGTAAGTTCCGTCTGGTTTGGCTACAATCAAAGGGTAACTCACAAATGGACCAGTAGAACGTCTAATGAGGCCTAAAGCTTCAAGTTCTTCTACCAATTTGATGATAATGGTCTTTTTAGTAGGATTACTCATCCAGTAAGGGCATTTCTTTGGTTCACCTTTGAGGATTATTTTATGTTTTATCAGTGTAGTACAACCAGGTTTGTCTGTAAATACACTTTTAAAACTTTCCAGTAACTGTTTGTACAGTTCTCGCTGCTCTGCTGTGCAGTTGCAGCCTTCCACTAGCTTATCACTTCATTCCAGATTTTGAGCAATCTCAGCTGAGGTGGGATTTGGAGTTGGAGTTGGTTCCTGGTTTAACTCCCTAGTTTCATCTTCTGTATCAAGAGGGTGATTGATTTGCTTGTGGTTCGCAAAATTGGTCGGACGTTTGAGTTCCAGAAGAGTGGGTTTTATGTTGTCCATATTTTCATATGGGATTTTCAAGTTGGGAAAATCATCGCAACAACATATTTGCTCTTTAGGTTTCAAATAGAGACCCGTTTTTCTCATAAAGTTATGTCCGATTACTACATGAGTAATGTCTTTTTTAAGGACAATAAAGGAGAAAGGAGTTACTGTCTCACCCCAATTTATATGGAGTTTGATCTTTCCTAATGGACGATGGTCTATACCAGCTGCTGATATATTCATACGAATTCGAAGTGTTTTTATATCACTCTCTTTTAATTTCAAGAATAGGAGTGCTTGCACTCCAATAAAACAACTCGTTGCGCCTGTATCCATTAGGGCTATGGTTTTCACGCTATCCAAATTGATTTTAATGTGAGCATAGTCATGTGGTTTCTTGTCATCCAAGACATGAAACCGATGTCGCATTTGTTGGAGGAGTTCCTCCTGTGCGATTGGAAGTGGGTATGAGTGGAATGGTTTGTCTTCTGATCCACTCAATGCCATGTCCATTTCTGTTTGATGCTTTTTATCATCAATCAGTTGGCGAGATTCGGGCTGGACGATATCGACCCCGTGATCGCGTTTTTTAGAGCCGTACAATCTCTAAGGCTGTGCCCAGTTTGGGCACAAAAGGAACATGTCTCTAGTCGAGTCATGACTCCTTGGAGTAAAGTACGCAGATCATCCCTCTCTTTAACCTTTTTATGGGTTTCGTCATTATTAGAGGGATTAACTCTCTTTTTATTATTATGACTCCCATTTTTAGGAGGACATTGGTTTCGGTAGTGCTCGGTTGAACCACAACCATAACAAGATCCAGCTTTGAATCGCTTTTATCTTGTTTTCACTACCCTTGTTCTCACTTAAAGCATTAAAATATGCTTTTTCAGCAGGTTGTAATTGTGATTCTACTGATTCCTCTTCACTTTCAGTGTCAGTTTGGTCAACTGTCACTTTAAGTTGTTTCTTATTTTTAGAGAAGTTATTTTTTCTATTCTTTGGAGGGTGGGTATCTTTATTTCTATTTCTATCACAGGGGGTTTCAGAGGGAGTTGTAACTCCTAGTTCTGATGGTGGAGCATCAAAATAACCTCTGTTCTTTGTTAGTACAGAATAAAGTTTTCTTATACCTAATTCAATGGGTTTGTAAGGAGCTAGGAGAGTTCTCATGTATTTTGTGGACATTGACCACAATAGTCCCGCAGCTCCAAACTCATTGTAGTGGGTTTGACGACACCAAAGTCCATAAAATCGAAAGTTGTTTCACCATGTTTGGGACGAGTTGCACGTAATTTATCACCCATTTGGGTCTCTGAAAATGCAAAGCGACTTTTGAATAAGGATTCAAATTTTTCCCAAGTATCCATTTGTGGTAGATTATCTCTATACCACAATGCGGCTACCAGTGTTGGCCGCGCTACCGCTACAAATAGCGGCGCTACCAGTAGCGCCGCTACTGCTATATATCGGCACTACAAAATTCGCTACTTTAAAACTTAAAGTAGCGATACAGTAGCGGTGCTACTAATTTTCTAAAAATAACAGAAAAAGTAGCGGAAAAAGTAGCGAAATTTTGCTACTTTTTCCGCTATATCTTTGCTACATTTGATGCCGTTTTATTCTGTATAATAATTTAGAAAAATGAAAATAAAAACGCACATGATACATACATATTGTAGATACAGGTTCTGCATTTAGCACCTATGTATCATGTGCGTTTTTATTTTCATTTTTCTGAATATATAAGCATGTTTTCTCTATAATAAAAATTCGTCTTCGTTTTTCAATCTGAATATTCTGTTTTATTAAGTTTTTGATTTTTTTTTGATTTTCTTTTTAAAAATTTTTTTTTTTTTTTTTGTATTTGTATTTTTTGTATTTTTTATTAGTAGCGGAAAAATAGCGCAAAATTAGCGCAAAGTAGCGGTAGCGGTAGCGAAAGATCGCTACCGCTAATAACCACAATTCAGGGCACACTTCCCCAAGAACATCCAATGCAAGTACTGCAAACACCCTGAAAAGCATGAGTTACAAAGCAAATGTAATCAAATCCTTTTCTGGTCGTAGTACTGATGATGATCTTTTTGCTTTCTTAGAAGCAGTAAAAGGTGCGGCCCTAGCTATCAACGATACTTTAGATGGTGCCCTTAAAAAATGTGTACCATTACATCTAACAGATGTAGCCGCCAGTGTTGGCCCCGCTACTGAATAAAAGTAGCGCCGGCCGCTAGCGCTACTTTTACTTTTTAAAAAATAGTAGCACCATCGCTATCGCTATTTTTGTATAGCTAGTAGCGATCTTTCGCTACCGCTATCGCTATTTTTGTATACCTAGTAGCGAAAGATCGATACTATATTTCCATTTGTATTATGGAAATTGTTTCCATTTTGGGTGTTATTTCCATTAAAATTTGGAAAATTGTTTGCATTTGGGATATTATTTCCTCCATTTATATTATGGGAGTAATTCCCATTGCCAGAGTGGTTATTTCCACTAGTTGGTGGATTATTAATTCCACCACTATTTTGGAAGTTATTATTTCTATAGGAACCATTATTTGTTTGGAAATTGCCATTTCCTTGTGACGGTCCAAAATCGGAAACTACTTATTATTCTGCCACTAGATGGCGCCGACAGTTTGTCCGCGCCATATCCAAACTACAGCTATCAATTATTCTCACTATTGGGTCTAATAAATAACTAAGAACAGTTTGACAAGTAAATAATTCATAAGAGAGTATATGTTTATTGAATTATGATAAATAATAATATTTCACATTATTATTTATACATTGGATGGAAATCACTTGTAAAAGTGATTATTATTTAGGGAAAGTGTTGTGAGGAATTCCTCGCAACCCTTAGTCCTTTCTTGCGTATCTAGGTAATTGGTCGCACGTGCGACCTACTTCCTAGTTTGTGTAGCTGACCCTTGACCCTGGTCAAGCAGAGTTCGCTTGGACCCTGACAGGAAGTTGTACCGATTGGCCCAACTCCCGACGTGTCATAGTTAAGCTTATAGTGCCCGCCTCTGATGGTCATACTGATGTTCAATTGGACACCGGCTGACCCCCAAGTGAGCGACCACTATAAAAGGGCTTGCAGAGCTCTATTTGGTTCCAGATAACCCTTAAAGATATATTGATATTATGTTCAGATTTACCTAGTTGACGTGGTTTCAGAACGCTTTTAAGACTCTCGAACCGGCAGGTGCAACAACCGTAAAGACCGTAGTGAGCCATAGCATTTATGTTATGAAGGCCTATGTACCGCGAATATACAAAAGTGATGATGACATGATGTTGTGACACATCGGAGAGTGGTGATTATTGATCTGGACATGCCAGTTATCGTGACCACTCTACTTTCGGTTGGATAACTATCTATTAACGTGTTAGTCGCGATGCGGAGCGCCGGACTATAAGGATGAAGGCCAAGTGGGTTGCTTGACCCACGCGACACCCACTCAACTCTTGTTTACGGTATCTATGTTATCGTATTGTCTTGTTAGCGACACTCTGGTCATATGGCCCGAGTCTTGATCATCCTCTGTCTGGGACACATTGTCATTCGGCAATGCCAGCCCAAACCTTGTGACGAATACAGCCAAAAGTCAACCGTTAGTCGGATCGACCTCCCACTCCAAATCCTGTTAGAACCACTTCAGACCAACCAGGAATGACAGATAAAGATCCAGACCTAGACATACTCCAGATTAACGCCGTACATTTATATTATTACACTCTGTTCGATAGTATACTATTCCTGGCTTTAGATTTGTATAAGTAATTGTTAGTCAGAGCTCTGTTAATAAATGCAGATTGTCATGTTTTGATAAGTTATGTGTATATTTTTCCCTCTGAGTTTCCGTACATTTTCACACACTGAGTTATCACTTCCGCATCTCGCGTAGTTGGCAGTGATTTAGTCGGTATTTCGAGGTTATTATCGCTTGGTAATTTCCCCGAATATCGGATCGTCACATCCTCCACTCCCTCCATTTGGAATTTGGAAATTATTTCCAAATTGCATATTTTGTTGATTTCCGTTTGGAACCTGAGAAGGAAAGTTTCCTTGCAAATAATGTTGGGAATTCGAGTTCCCAGATGTTGTATTTGCATTAGTTTGCAAATTTGTGTTTGGTTGAGGAATTGGGCTATTTCCAATTTGACCATTTGGACCATTATTATTCCGAGAGGAACTCGAAATGCTAAGATTTAATGGTGCATTATTACCATTAGTAATAGCAGGATTATTTATCCTGTTTGGAGGATTGGGTGGATTCCCAATACTTCTTGTAGCTGAATTTATAACAGGTATAATTCCTGTTTGCACATTATTTCCCAAATTCATAAGGAGATCCGTAATAGTGGGTCCCGTGGAGTTATTTGGGACAATAGGTTGTTGAATTGGCGTAGAAGCACGCTGATTGGAACCAATTGTTGCTGTCGGTTGGGCCACTTGGTCGGGGAATAAGAATTCCGCGCTTGTGATTATATCTTTGGCAATTTGTAGTTGCTCTAATAAATCTTTTTCTTGGGCTTCTGATTCTAGTCTATTCTGTTGCAAACGTTCTTCTAATAACCGGCATTCGGTTGTTTTGGAAGCTTCTAGTTGTTCTCTATGGTTAGCTAATAGATCAGGTAAACATGCTAAAAAATCTTGTTTGCTGGCGAATCGAGTTTCTGCTATATTTAATTGACGACATATTTGGCGCCAATTAGCATCGGTCGTGTCTACATAGACTGGGCCATTACCAGTAGTATTGGAAAGATGAGATTCATCAGTCCATTGACTGGAATCATTCATTTGATTATTTGCAATATTTAGATCTAAGGTATGACTACCATCCAGATCAATTGCGGGTTGAATGTTATTTTCCGTAGCCATTTTTAATTGTTTCAATCTAATTTTCCTTAAATCAATAAAATGTAGGTACGGAATAATTTATTCACTTGAAATAAATTTAGGACTGACGTAAATACAGCAATCAATTGTTTAACTGAGATTCAGTTATCTTTGATTGACAATGAGGCTTTTCACTGTTGAAAAACGAATCGAAATATACGTGACACACGTGGGAAATCTCGAAGTTGGAATGGCTGATCGTTCCAGTCTTTCTTTTAGTGTGTTACGTTTTGGGGGATTTATCAGGATCATTTCTGATTGGCCAAAACGCATATTCAGGTAAAACGACGTTTAAACGTACCGGAAATACGTAATGTGAATGACATCTCGAGACTTCGAATCTGTTGTTTATGGATTTTCCACTATTTCAATAAATTTTCGAGACTTGATTTTTTTGACAAAATAAACTTTTCTGTGAATTTTATCCATTTTATCGATTTTTGTACAAATAAAATTTTTATGACTCAAATTTAAGTCTAATTTTATTTATTATATTGGTTTTCCAATATATTTAGTTTGAGAAACTATATTTATCTCTCTTACTTTTTGAAAGTTTTTCAAAACAGAGAAATTTCTATGTTACTAAAGGGAACTTCACTGCCATACTCGGTTGCTTAGCAACTTATTGTTGGGACGAAAATGGGTTTAGGGCGTCTAGGCGCTCCCTCCGTATTACGCTATATTCCCTTGGGAATTACGACCCTCGCTCGTAGTAATACGACCCTTTGTTTACATTCCTGAGTTTATTCATGAATTTTAATTTTTGTGGCTCATAGTAAAAGAGTGTTCTTTTTTTTGCCATTTCCATGAGTTTAAATTCTCAATTTGGTGAAATGATTTATTTCGACTTTTGGAATGGTTTTATTCTTATTTTAATAATAAAAATATCTTTAATTTTTTTCAATAAAATATGTATTTTAATTGAATTTTGAATAAATTGTATGTGTTGGTGATTTTCTAATGTCGGTCGCGATCGAGATTTGGTTTCCATGGTGATGGAGTTGTATACGATGTTTCGATGAATAGAAGAATTATCACCTATGAAATAAATAATTTTATTCCTTTTAAATACAATTTTGAATCTGATTCTGATCTGGCTTTATAGGCAATGTTCGAACATGTGGAACATGACATCAGAATCGATTGGTCGGTAAAATTTATTCAACTTCTTTATTTAATCCATTGTAAATAAAGGTAATTCATTTGAATTTTTTATCGGTGTTCTGTTTTATTAATCAGTATTTGTGAATCCAGTTTTTACATATTTCGGTTTTTCCAAAATATAACTATTTATAAAATTAATGGCTTAATTTTTAGTTCTGGTTTTTATATCACAGGTTTGAACTAATAGGATCTTTTTTGGATCTTTAGAGAACACTTACAAATGTTTAGAAATTCTCGAATTTCAGAATTGTTTTTAGGCCCGAAATAAGTTAGGCCCAAGTTTGGACTTGTTTACATCGTGCCGTATGTTTGATTGTTATCAAATTTTCTTTATTGTGACATTTATTCGGTTTATTAGGTTTAAACCTAATGTAGGATACAATAAAGGTTGGTTTTTATTCTTTTTATTCAAAAGACCAAGATTAATTTGCACTATTTCATGATTTGGAGAATTTCTTCTCTCCACATGGTGATATGCAAATTTCGGCGATTTTCACCAGATAAAAATAAATTTCTTTATTAATTTTATTAACCTGTAATCTTTTATGAATAAATACTTAATTTATTCAATCCTTGTTTATAAGTTTGACAAAATTCGATTTCAAAACTGCGATATGGAAATTTCGATCTCCACGTGGTTTTGATCGATTTTTTTTAGCAATTTTTGCGAAAATCGTTTTATTTCTAAGAAGTTCTCTATAGTTAGAAAACAAAACATGTAGAATATGATGAGGGAGTGTAGTTTTTACACAATTTCACAAAAATTTTTGAAAATTCCAAAAAATCACTTTTTTCAATTTTTATGCAAATTTGCATAAACTATTCAAAACTCATTTGCGAAATATGCTAATAAAATATATTCTGTCAGGCTCGCCACGTGTGACGTGAATAATTAGACAGGATAATAATAATTTAGCATAAGGTATTATATATTTATTAAAGTGGTCAACATGACCAAAACTTACAACTCTAAGATAAGAGATAGAGAAATATAAGAGGACTGTAGCGATTTTGAGTTAGGTTTAGACCTAACTTGGGTGTTGTACCATGTTACAACAATGATCTGACTTCGTATTAAATTGTAGCGATATGCAAATGAGCGGCAAGAATAGTGAATAGAGTGAAACAAGGTGTTTTCTCAAAACATGACAAGTAATTTATTTATTCCAAAGTGGAATAAGATAAGAAAACATGAATAAAGTTATACATTTGACAGGATATAATAAAATATTATATCTGCAGAAATAGGCCTAAGTAGTTATATAATACTAATTTGACCCGTGGTCAACAAGCCTCGAATGTCCCTCCTATGTGGGGCATTCGGATTCTAACAATGTCAAATTAACTATTACTTATGAAAAGAAACCAAGGTTTGCAGATGTGCAATCGGGTTGTATCTCAGTTTGAATTAAACGGTTTTGTCACTTTGATCGGTCAATTATCGAATCTAAATCGAGGGAATCTGTAATAAATAATTAGCGGGATGGGATCATTCCGGGCTGAACATGAGCAGCCGTCAGTCCACGAGCTGACACCGAGACACGGGCTCAGTACAGGAAATGCACAACACCACTGCCCATTAAGTAGAAGCAGTGGGGGAGAAGAGACAATAAAAGCATTAGTTTCTTCGACCACACAGGTAGCCAACATTCAGTCGACCGGGCATGACACGAGCACGCCGACTGACACGAGCAGTCCATCGGAACACGAGCCGATCCATCGGAACACGAGCCGATCCATCGGAACACGAGCCGATAAGGTATGACACGAGCATACAAGTAGTCACGGGCCACTACCTGGACCACGAGCCAAGCAAGGACAAAGGACAAACATAAAGGGTGGATACAAAAGTATCAATGTATCCACCAAAACAAATAATAACAAAACATATCCAAAGATATAAAAATGACATAGTCAAGTAAAGGTTGTGTGCATAAGAGAAATTAAGCTCTTGTCAGAGCTTATATACTCCTCTAATCTACTGATTAGGGGATTAGTCGAATGGACCAATCACATGCAATCATGATTGCATTACATGACACCTGGTGTTCAGGTGTCAATCCTTTGATATTTAATTAGCGCCACCTGTCCACAGGTGTAAATATCATTTAATATCATGTAATATCACCTGATTTCAGGTGATTGTACTATCGGCGACTTATTTTGGTTGCCAAGACATTTTAACAATCGATATTGTCGACATAAATGGAGAGTTTCCATTATATTAATGTTGCGATGCAGGGAAGCATCGCCAAATGTTCTTGTAAACATGATTTAATTTGTATACTCTTTATTCTGGATAAAATACAAGATTATGGTCAATTTTGGACCGTCACACTGTAGTTATGAGAACATTAAGCCATTGATTTCCAACTTTATTTTCAATGTATTCTCGTGTTGTTTTCTAATTTATGTACATCACCTGAGGCTGAGGTAACATGCGGTAGTTCTAAGTTTCCCCGCTAGGGGTTACTTGCCATTGTGATTTATTGTCCATGGCAACGAAGTGATGTCTGTCGTCTAATAAATGACATCAAATGGTGAAGGAAGTGGAGTGGTGAAGTAACATTCAGTCTCTGATTCTGTTGGAGTCCCAGGTAGCTTAATGGTAAAGCACCCAACCGGCAATTGGGGGATCTGGGTTCAAGTCCCGGTCCGGGCTCCAATGGAGTCTGGGCTGTTTGTTTTTCACCAAGTGCTGTAGTTATGAGAACATTAAGCCATTGATTTCCAACTTTATTTTCAATGTGTTCTCGTGTTGTTTTCTAATTTATATACAACACCTGAGGCTGAGGTAACATGCGGTAGTTCTAAGTTTCCCCGCTAGGGGTTACTTGCCATTGTGATTTATTGTCCATGGCAACAAAGTGATGTCTGTCATCTAATAAATGACATCAAATGGTGAAGGAAGTGGAGTGGTGAAGTAACATTCAGTCTCTGATTCTGTTGGAGTCCCAGGTAGCTTAATGGTAAAGCAACCAGTCGGCAATTGGGGGATCTGTGTTCAAGTCCCGGTACGGGCTCCAATGGAGTCTGGGCTGTTTGTTTTTCACCAAGTGCTGTAGTTATGAGAACATTAAGCCATTGATTTCCAACTTTATTTAGAATTTATATTATGATATTATTAGTAGCACATATAACATCCTAACTGAGTGCTTAGTATATTTATGTGAGCAAACTAAAGCAGGGACTTTCCCAGCAAGTTTGCTTTGCACATGTGAGTTAGGCTTAGTGCTTGGAGCAGAAACACTGTTGGGATTCTCCTATTTGTGTAAATCAACGGAACAACATCTTCACTTAAACTGTTAATGCTCAGGTTGGGACAATCCCATGGAGCACAGTTTAAAAGCAATTTTGGGCATTTTTTCCTTTCTGCTACTCATTCATCCAGACCAAACTTTTATAATCCACAAATTGAGTAACTGTACCACTGGGTGCAAGTTCATGGTAGCAGAGGATGTAAAAACGAGAGCAGAGAGAGGCCAAATTTTGCAGAAAATTTGCAGAAAATTTCCAAGATTTCCAAATTTGATGTCATTTTGCCAGGAAAATTTTAAGAGGCAGGGAATCATGAAATTATTAAATTTTTCACATCGTTCTTATCAAATACTGTAGGGAATTTCTCTTATTTGTATTTTATTTTTGAAAAAATGAGTGAAAAAGATGATTTCAAGGCCGCGGCAGCTCATATCAAGCCATTGACATCTGAGAATTGGAAAACTTGGAAAATTATGATCCAATTAATACTGGATGAACATGATTTGTTGAATTTCACATTGGAGGTACCTGTAGGATCAGCAATTCCGCCTTTAGCGACTGCGTCGGAAGAAATTCGGGCAAAATTCAACCGCAGATCAAGAAAAGCGAGGTCTATCTTGATTCAGTCAGTTGCAGAACAATATCAGGAAACTGCAATGCAATTCACTTCTACGAATGAAGTATGAAAGCATTTGCAAACTATTTTTGAGCCAACTGCAAGATCCAGAAAATCCCGCATTTGAGAAGAATATTACACAATTCAGCGTAAAAAGGATGAAGAAATGCATCAATATATTGGTCGAGTGGACCAAGCGGCTCGAGAAGTTTAAGCGTTGGCAATGACTGATGAGGAAGCAAAGACTTTTATGCTTATTTCTCGTGTTGGACCGGGATTTGACAGCTAGAAACAAATCATAGATCAGTGGGATGACACACAATTCACATGGAAAAATGTGTGTGCTGCACTGTTGACTGAGGATCATCGGAGGAAATTTGATGCTGCTGCTAAGTTGACTGAACATACTAAAGTGCAGGCGTTTTGGCGTTTAAGAAAAGTCAGAAGTCAAAAGAAAAGAAGACAGCAATTAATATTCCGAGCTCCAAGTCAACTGATCTAGTAGGGACCGTTCCTAAGCGAGATCTGAGCGAGATTACTTGTTTTAGATGTCAAGAAAAAGGACATTATTCAAATAAAATGTCAAAATGCGGCTGTTCCGAGAGGAAATAAGACATGTGGTGGTGCTGTTAGAGGCAGAGGTCGAGATAAAGCTGAAGCTTGCTACTGCAAACGAGTTAAAGACATTTCAAATGTTGTTTCATGTACGACAGTGATTAACAATCTCACTTGGTACAACATTTCCAAATCAACAAGAGCATTGTATAAGTCAACTGGAAAATCAGTAATGGACTTTCCGTTAGATTTGATCCACATGGACTTGTGGGGTCCAGCCAAGAAACCTACGATTGGTGGAGCATTGTACTTATTCTGTCTAGTAGATGACTACTCAAGATATTCCTGGATTTTTCCATTGAAATCAAAGGATGAAACCTTTGAAGTTTTCAAGAAATTTCATGCCAGAGTTGAGCGCCTTAGCGGACACAAATTACGGCGTATTCGTACTGACCGCGGAGGAGAGTTTGTCAACAGGGTTTTTGAAGATTATTGCGATAAATCAGGAATTGAAGTACAAAGGACTAATCCTTATTTGCCGTCCATGAACGGGGTTGCCGAGAGAGTGAACAGGACGGTTCATGACACTGTAAGATCAATATTCGAAGACACCAAATTGCCTAAAAAGCTTTGGGCCGAATTGGCATTAACGGCGATTTACGTTAAGAATCGTTTTCCTCATAGCAGAATTGAAGGGAAAATCCCGTATGTTCTGTTTCGGAAGCGCCCTTTAAATGTGGGACACATGAGGATTCCTGGAACCTTGGCTTATGCCCATATTCAGACTGAAAAGCAGAAATCTAAGCATCATCCTAGAGCTTGGAAAGGCATAATGGTGGGTTACGCCATGAGAACCCGAGGATATAGGATTTGGGATCCTAGTACAGATAAAGTACATGAAACCAAGCATGTCAAAATCATGGAATCGAAAAGATGGATTAATTTTGACGCTGAACGCAATGACGATGAAAATGGGAAAAATCCTATTCTGATTTCAAATGATGATTCAAGTTTTGATGACGATGTATTTGAGGTGGAAGCCCAGTCGGATGAAGATCAAAATGATGAGGACTTGGATGTTTTTGGTACTCCTATGAAGCCTGGAAGGCGTAGTGAAATTGAAATCGAAGCAAGAAAGGCAAATAGGTTGCTTAAGATCGATAGCCCTTTACCTATGATTTCTGAACTGGTTGAAACTCTTTTACATAAAAATATCTCGTCAAGGAAAACTCGAGGACCTTGTCGTAACCTTTAGTTTTCTGTTTATAGCAATTAACGAGAATTAAATAATAATACGAGCGATATAAAATAAACGTAATTCTTTATTAGACTGGGTCTGATTTTACACAGATAGGATCGAGATTTATCTCGATCTATTGTTGATGAATTTACGAGTTGATGCGATAAATTATTATCGCGGGTCCTGAATTCGGTTCGGTCACGATTGGATGCTAAACTAGAAGTTATTCTGGTTTAGTCTGAATCCGAGTAGTTGGTCTGTTGTCTAGGGTTCTTCGGTTGTTCGGTTGGGTCTTCGGTTATATCGCAGTGGTCTAGTTGCTTAACTTTGCAAAGTTTATCGCGCTCCCTTCGTGGTGGCGAAACACGTGTCGTTGGCTAGGCCTGGCACACACGTGGATGTTGAACAAAGGGGTTTCCTTTTGTAGTGTTTGGTGGTTGAGTTTAAGGTTGATTTAACGAATATCCTTTCTATATTCGTAGGTCCTGGCACTTAAACTATGGCGGTCCTGTGAGTTATTCGGTGTGTATCCGTGTCATCGGGTCCTCAGTGAATCCCTGTATTTTACGGGGCCTGATCTGGCGAGGAAGTTTGATGCTCTGTGGTTTACCTTGGTTCTCTGTGAATGTCTTGAATAATCTGTCAAACTTCTTGTTGCAAGAGCTTTTATACTCTTGGTGTCACATGACCAAACAGGTGACTACAAAGGAGTTGAATCATCTCAACTCCCCCAACATTCTTGGTGGAGAATGTTCGTACTATGACGAGGGTTAACTCTCGCCGTACGATATAATTTAAACGGAATATTAAATTAATTACACTTTATTAATTACTAATAACACTAGTCACCACAACCTAAACTTTGGAAAAATACGAGTAATTTGCCATCAACCTCCAGATTGACACGTACCCTCGTACCTGAATTGCCTGGATGGGAACGTGTTGTAAAAGTTCGGCAAGGAGGGGTGTCTGCTGGTGATCAAGATGTTGAGTACTGGGATGAATTGGGATTTGGCCCAATCAGAAGTTACAAAAAGGTTCAAGCAAGATGTGAATCGAGAAAAATCCCTTAACACAAAGAGTACTTTGATTTTTCTAGACGTGTGAAAGAGAAGCCTGAGTCTGATGAGGAAATGACTGAAGAAGACGAAAGGATTTTATCGCATAATGATGAAGTCATTTCTACTGAAGCTAAAGCAACTACCACGTTGTTTGGTCATACTTTTAGAGCTTATTGTACTGTACGAGAACCTACTACATTTAAGGAAGCTATGCCCAGTCTAGAAAGTGCCGAGTGGCAGAAAGCCATGGATTCCGAGCTGGATACTTCAAAGATCGGGAGATTTACGAGAAAGTTCCCCAACCATCTTCCAGGAAGATCCTGGGTTCGAAATGGGTTTTCAAACTCAAGAAGAATGCTGAAGGCGTAGTGGTCAGATATAAAGCTCGTCTTGTTGCTCAGGGTTTTAGACAGCAATTCGGGATAGACTATAATGAGGTCTTTAGTCCCGTAATTAATTTTACTCTGATTCGTCTGTTCTTTGCCATCCTTTTGGTTTTAAGAGGGTGGAAAGATGTCCATTTGGACGTGAAGGCCGCATATTTATACGGACCGCTAGATGTACCGATTCACATGAATCGCGCGAAACGGGTCTAGGACAACTGGGCAAAGGTCAATTCGGCGTGGTCAATTTGGCGAGGTCAATTCAGCGAAGACAATTCGGCAAATAGGTTAATTCGGCGAATTTATACTGGCCGAAGGTCAATTCGGCGAATGGTCAATTGGGCAAATTTAAAAAAAAATTGAAAAAAAAATTCAATTTTTTTAAAACAATAATTGCTATACGTAGCATAGTATGGCATGACTCGTTATCACACAAGAATATCAAATTCTTATGCATTTTCACTATGAGGCCAGAGCCACAAAATATATGGCAAAATATTTTGATCAATTTTTTAGTGTTGTGTAGTATTATTTTATTGTGAACGGAACAAGTTTACTAAAAAGAACGGAAGATGTTATTATTGGTTATAGTAGTGTTGGCTCTGTAGTCTGTTGTATGCAAAAGCAGATGAAACAAATGAAGCAAGTTGTTGTCAGTGTCAGTGTGACCGGTAAGAATTTTAATTTTAATTATTTTTTAATTTTTGTTATATTTGTTTATTTTGTTTTACCGCATTGAAAAAGCAGCAAAGATAATCGCAGCAAATTATTCAGCGATGTTAGATTCGTTATGGGGTATTGTTAATTTTTTAATTTTTAATTTCTTAACACTACTATAACCAATAATAACATGTTCCATTCACAATAAAAAAATATTAGACAAAAATTGATTAAAATATTTTGCCTTATATTTTCTGGCCTCTGGCCTTATACGTAGTGAAAATGCATAAGAATAAGAATTTGATATTCTTGTTTTAAAAAAATTGAATTTTTTTTTTTAATTTCTTTTTTAATTCGCCCAATTGACCATTCGCCGAATTGACCTTCGGCCAGTATAAATTCGCCGAATTAACCTATTCGCCGAATTGTCTTCGCCAAATTGACCTCGCCGAATTGACCACGCCGAATTGAC